>JACYFF010031957.1:127956169-128038211 GCA_017589665.1 Selenicereus undatus | reverse complement strand
GTTTAATCAGAATGTAAGTATTACAACTCATTCCTTCATAATTTTAACATAACAGTTAGGTGCATTATATTAACTAAACCTACATGTTATGTCACCTTAGGTACATTATATTCAACTATTCGACACTCACAAACATTGCTACTTGACACAATTGGCTACGAAGCCAAATCGATATGTGTTTACATGGAGGGCATATAGAATTAGTGGATTCAAATTTCACATAAAATCTCGCAGCATAGGGAAAAAAACATGTAATTGTGGTGTTGGTGTTTGTGGTACGAGAGAAGGCGATATTGAAAATGATTATTATGGCATTTTGAAAGATATTGTTCAAATCAAGTATGTAGGCGAACCACTTAAACGATGTGTGTTATTCAGTTATGAGTGGTTTGATCGCACATTGAATCGTGGGACACGATCTCATAAATTAAGCAACCTTATTGATGTGCACCGTACAAGAAGGTACCGAAAATACGACCCATTCATCATCCCAAACACTGCATCACAAGTATACTTCATGCCACATGCAGATCGCTCAAGGGATATGGCCAATTGGCTTGTTGTCATACCAACCAAACCAATGGCGAGAGTGGATAAGTAGTACACTCTACCTACTGCCTACCAACAAATGGATATGACGACAATCGTTGAACCTGTGAATGATGTTATTCCTACATCATTAGTTGATGAAAGTGCACCACCGGAAGAGGTTAATGATGAAATGGAGTTTTCATTCATTCAGGTTAATGAGGAGATAGATGAGGAAGAGGATGATGAGGGTGATGAAGAGGGTGAGTTGGATGACGGTAATGAAGCAGATGAAGTTGAGGAAAATTTGCATTTGTATGATGATGATGACGATGACGATGACAATGATGCAGATGATTAAGAGTTTATGAATTCTTATGTATTTGAGTACTTAGCATGGGAAATTATTGGTTGTGACTTTACTTTTATTGTATAAATGAATTTTGAAAATATGTGTTATCTACCCATTATGATGTGTGAGTAAACAGTTGATATGTGTAATTGTTATATATTTGTACTTGCATATTATTGTCACCTATTTCAGGTATGGATTCCAGTTCATGCTGATATAAGTCCTCCACTTGAGGTAGAGGACGAGGGCGTAGGAGCTCCACCGTAGATCCAACTGCAATGTACGTCAATCCATCTTTCCCCCAGGTACCTCATATCCCAGTTCAGTCAGGAGCCACAATGGCTGGTTACATACCAGGTCTTTCAGGATCAATGCCTCCCCTATTTGCGGCTTTCCATCATCAAACCTAATACATTTCCATCCAAAGTACTATGTACAGTCAATTTGCGTATAACATTCCTCCAAACCCCCTTTTTATCAACACTGTGCAGCCTACTCCCCAACCTATTGACCCTAACACAAACCAGTCCCAAGAAAACATTGCAACTGAAGAAAGTGAAACACAATCTAGTCATGGAAGTACTCAAGCAAAGACTTGGATTGAGCCAAATGGTAATGGGTAAATCTTCAATTGTTATATGTTATGAACTTCAATTATTTTGCATCACAACTAATCAATTTGATGTGTTATACTCAATTAGGCTTCTCCCCAATGATGGTGTTGTTAGTAGGATTTCCCTCATATTTCAAAAGCAAATATGACGGAGTTTGGCCTACTTGGGGTAAAGTGCCCAAGCTAGTATAGGATTTAAGGTTTGAAGAGTTCAAGGTAACTAAAGCCCCAACATATTAACAGTTTGTGTGAATGTGATAAATTACTATTGTATTATTTGATGTGTTTGTTGTTTTTATAATTTCAGAAGTGGTTTACTTGAGATCCAGTTCATGAGGATCGTATAAGAACAAATTTTGAAAATCGAGGCAATGCACGCTTAAGAGACTTCTCTGGTAAAGTAAGGAAGCACAACAAGAAGCCTGTTTGACTTGACAATGCTCAATAGGAGGGGCTCCAACAATACTGGGCTAATGAAGGTTACAAAAAATTGCGTGAAACAGTGCACAAGAACCGACTGGGTACTCCAGAAAGTGGTGTCCCATCTCTCTACATCTGTGGATCAATCCCTATGCATAAGCATAGGAGGCGTCTGGTAAATGACTTTGCTATATATTTCTTTAACTTTAATACTCCAGCCCACTTTGACTGTGGTTTGGCTTGTGTAGTTATGTGTGGCACGTACATAGAGGGAACAACTTGGGATGACACCCACAATTGTTAAATTATTGAGCCGCACTCACAAACTCCATGGCAAAGAAGATGTCCCTTGGGTTGACAAGAAATCACAACAAAATATGTAAGTAATAAGCTATTCTCAATCTTTATTGGCAGTTCAACTCGGACTTGTATACTTTAATTTCATTAACTGTAACATATATGATTTTTTGTATATGTTGTGATATTGTAGGAGTCCTTTGAATGTGAATTTCAAAGTGTAATAAACTCTCAAGGGACCGGGGATGACACTTCTCAAGATCCAAACCAGACACCTCCAAACCTAAATGAGTTGTGGGTGAAGACGTACAAGAACAAAAAGGGTCGTATTTATGGCATTGGCGATGAGGCTATCAACATTAGGAAATCCGGTTACTTCAATCTCACTCAAAGAGTCGGTACAATTTTCATATTAAAGTTCCAATAAATGTGGTTATACGATAAGTTTACTTAATTGTAATACTAATGCGCACTTTACATAAATGACTATCAGCAGGTATCGGTTATACGTCATCGTAACAAGAGCTGAATGACTTAAGGGGTGTAGTAACCAATTTGGGGGGTGAGCTAACTTCACAAGCTGAAAGTTATAGGTTGCTTATGGAGAAATGTAAGCAGCTGGAGGAATCCAACAAAATGCTCACCCAAAGCAAACAACAACTGAACCAACAAATGATGAGCATCGATCAGCGCTTGCAAGTTTTCTTCCAAATACAACAAGCTTCTGGCTCGGGATCTCAGCCACCGTTTACTTATCATTCACAACATAATAACGATGAGGATGAGGATGATGATGAGGAAGAGGAAGATGATGATCCTCGCCTTAGTGATTGAGTTGGTTGCAGTTTTCATCCAGTTGGTGGCTCTCTTGCTCGATTCTTCATGGAGTACACCTCTTGCTGCTTGCTTCCCATCCCATTGGTGCTTATTTCATTCCCCTCCCCTTGGTGCTTGCTTCTCCCTTTTCTGCAAACTTAACTTCACTTTAAATTACTAGCAACTTTTGGTTTGTTTGGATTTGTAGTTGGTGATATGTATACACTTTGTTTGGGACTTGCGCTTTGTGAATTGGTTTGAAGTGTTGCTTTTGTGTGTCATATTCCACCTGTTTGTAGTTTGGAATTGTTGAGAACGCTTCAAATGAAGCCATATTCGAAGTCATTGAATGTTGATGGAGTGAATACTCCTTGTAAATTTCTTGCAGGGATTGAAATGTATGTACTAAGGGATACGATTAAAAATAGTCGTTTTTATTTTTAAAAAATTAAAAACCTAGCGACGGAAATGGGGGTTTTCTTTTTTTTCCAAAGCAGAAGGTAGCAACGGATTGCATTTGCCTTTCATTGAAATATATCTGCTGGTTGTTGTTTGGATGAAATATATCTACCGGTTGTTGTTTAGATGAAATATATCTGCGGTTGTTGTTTGGAAAAATGAAAGGCAAGGCAGTCAGAGGCATTGAGAAGAACCCTCCTTAACAGAATGGGAGGGTTGAGAGAAAACATAGACATATTTTGAATGTTGTTACAGCGCTCTGCTTCCATGCACGTCTACCACTTGATTTTTGGGGGGAGTGTGCCCTCACTGCAGCATACTTGATTAATAGAACCCCAAGTAAGATTTTAAAAGGAAAAACCCCCTATGAAGTTCTTTTTGGTGTTAAGCTTTCTTATGACAATATTAAAATATTTGGGTCCCTTTGTTTTGCTCACTGTAAGCCAAGAACCAAAGACAAGTTTGCTCCTCAAAGTCGGAAATGTATCTTTGTAGGCTATCCATATGGTAAGAAAGGTTGAAAATTTTATGACTTGGAAACCCAAGAAATTTTCATTAGTCATGATTTGGTTTTTCACGAAACCATATTCCCATTTTCCGAGCACAATATTGGGCAGCGGGAAGAGCAAAGAATGCTTGGACATCACGAAGTTAGTATAAATGAGGCGTGCTTGACTGATTGGGGTTATCATGAGGAAGAAAATAATGTTCCTAGGTTCATTAGGGTTGTTGGAAGAGAGGAGCTCACAATAGTAAGGGGGACTGATACAGAGTCGGAGTATGGGTCGTAAGAGGCCACTGGGCCGCAAGCCAACACGTGTAAGCCAACCGTCTATCCGTGAGGAAACAACAACGTCTGGGCCTAAATTTGTGTCTGGCCCGTCTGGGTCCACTGAGGCTGAGACCCTGCCATCTCCAACTGGGTCGTTTGATTTAGCTGGGCCCAGTTCGTCCACGAAAAGGGGGAGCAATGAGGTCTCCGTTGCACATGCAGCTGTTGATACTCACACACAGCCTGCTCGAGAAAGGCAACTTCCCTCACATTTGGAAGATTATTTTTGCTACAATGCTCAAGTAGCGGATTCCCTTCTTGCATCCTCACCATCAAAAGGCTCTTCGGGTACCCCTTATCCACTAGTCAATTATATCATATGCAATAATTTTCCTAATAGTCATTGAGCCATTCTCGCTGCTATTACATAAGATATTGGCTAATTATATCACAGCTAAATATATCACAATAAAAAGAATGCTAAGATTTTAGTTTGGACTATGGCTAATGAACTGATTGCTGAACAAAATTGATTCCCTTTAGCTTCCCCCACAACCCGTATTTATACAAAAATTTACAACTCTAATTAACCTCCTAACTCCCACAAAATCTGGGCATGACTGATTCTTCTCCTCCTATCTCGTGGTTGTTTCAGTTGTTGGAGACCCAATTAGCAAAAAGCAAGGGCCGGTTGAATGGGTCTGCGGGCTATGCTCTGAACCATCTAGCTGTTGGTGGTAAACTGTGCTGTGAAAATGAAGGCGTTGGTACATGATAATGGTCGGAAGAATCGGGTTGTTTAATGAAGGATGACGATGGTGATAATGAATGAATTTAGGAAGAGATAGAAGGATGTTGTGGGATTTGAAATGGATGAAGAACCATGGGCCTTTTGCTAGGAAGAAAGAAGGGGCAGAAGAGTGGAGGAACAAGGGGGTAGGGATTAAAAGTCATGTACACGGCAAGTTGGGGGAAGGGGGGAATGGACCAGCTGGGCTCGAGTGAGGGTTGGGCCCAGGTGTTTCTAAGCCCCCTAACCTCCTTTTTTTTTTTTTTTTATTCCTTCCAATTTCTTCTCCTTTTCCTTTTCTTTTGGGCTTTTGGGCTTTTGTGCTTCTGAACTCGAGAGATTCGAACCAAATAATTTTCCTGGCATTTCAATAATCAGTTTTCCGCATATTTTCAAATTTATTATAAAACCTAGAAAACAAATAAAAATCAACAAAATCCTAATTTATATTTATTTCAAATATAAAATAAGTATAAGGGGCATATTAAAGTGTCATATTTTTGGCGCAAACTATATATATATATATATATATATATATATATATATATATATATTGTAAGAAATGCAAGTAATACAATTTAGACAGCCATTCTCGCAATATATATAAACATAAGAATGACAACCTGGAAGGCTCCAGACTCTTGAACCACTTGAGCACGGTCAATTTTATCCATGTCAATGACTGGAACGTTATGGGAAGGTGGGTGAATAAGAGCACTTGAAACGCAAGTCTCGCGAGTAAAAAATTTGGCTCACGGTCCAAACAACACCATGCATTAGTGATCTGCTTCGCTCACCTCACGATTCAGCTCACGGTCGTGATCCGTCCCCCACACATTCTCTCTCTCTCTCTCTTTTTTTGGCCAACTAAGCCTTTTAAAATCTAAAATCCAATAATATGATAGTAGTGGGTCTATATATAAAATATTATTTTATTTGGTGATCCAAGGTGGTGATCTATAAGATGTAGAGAAAAGAAAAAAAGTTGGCTTATGAGATGATGTGAAGGGTGTGGGCCCCCATTTATGATCCAAAATTATGGATCACCATTGCATATGCTCTAAGAAAACTCCAACAAATTCCTTGCCCCACACTTACAGTTCTAGAAGATATATAGAGAGAGAGAACTGTTTGTGCATATCCAAAAAAGGAAACAAACAATGTGCACTTATAGCCCAGAAGAAGATGCTAGTTGGGATGAGGTGTTCATAAGGTAACCAAAATTCCATAAGGTGCACCAAAAATAAAGCGGTGTTTGCTTGTCAAAGTGGATGATAAAGAACAAAGTCTATATCATACTCTTAAAAGTACATACTCTCATAAATTATATTAACGTTATATATTAAAAATTGTCTATATGATAAATATATGCTGGAAAAATATATATACGTGGCAAGTGGATGTTCAAAGACCAACTCAACCAGAATGCCCTTTGAATAGGAGTATCCTCTAACACGCCCCCTCACGCAAATGCCCTTTGGGCTTGAAGCGTGGATGTTGTAAAGGTTCCCCCTACCTTGCGCAATAAATTAACATAGGGGTTGTTGAGATTCAAACTTGAGACCTCTCGCTCAGAAAGGCTCTGATACCATGTTCAAAGACTAACTCAACCAAAGCCTTAAGATGATGGTTGAAACCCCAGGAATAGGTTTATCCTCTAACAGTGGGAGTATACATTCTTAAATGTATGATACACAATACCGATAAAGAGTAGTATTTTTTGCATGTTGTAATGAGGGAGCTTTGTTCATTTAATTGAGTTTTCAACCTTTACAACATGTATTTGTTGAAAGTAAAAACCTATCGTATTGAGAAGATTAATTACAGTAAGAATACAATTATACGTAGGGTTGGTAAAAATTCATTTGATCGATTACCTGAATTTGTCCGTCTTGTAAAAATTGGGTATGGTAACAAATTTTTTGTCCGAATTTAAAATTCGGACAATTGGTCATGCCTGAATTTAAATCCGGGTTAGGTTTGGGTTGTCCTGATTTTTAAACTATTTCGGGTTCGAACAAATTCGGACTATTGGGCAACTAACCGGGTTCGGACGTTGAAAAATCAAGTTCGAGTTCGGTCGCACAAAATTTTGGTCTGAATGTCCAAAAATCATATCACAAATTCGGACAATTGGGTCCATACATCGGACATCAGGTCCGAGTCTGGGTATGATCAAAGTGTCCGATTTATAATTCAAACAGGGTTCGGATATGAAAATTTTGTCCGAATGTCCAATTTATCCAGATCCGAACTCTATTGTTTTGTTACTCCCTTATCGCATAAAATTTATTCTGTTTAGAGAATAAACATTTTTAAAAGTGTATTGCTAATGCACTATCTATTTATTGATTTTAGAAGAAAAAAGAGATTTTTAATACTAATAGTAATAATTGAGGGTTTTATTTTAGGACTTCTACAAACGGAAAACACAATAAATATTTTGAAACGAAAGAAGTATTTATTTACATATAAAAGTAGGACTGAAAAAAATATGGGTGATATACTGATCATATGATTCCATAACCCAATTCAGGTCTGAAATCATCTCACCCGTACTTTTGAAATTGAGCGTGGATCACATGTGCATGTATTTTGGTGGAAATTGAAGAGCAAGTCCTTTACCTCGTGGAGCCCATGACAATCATATTAGAGATGGCAAATAGTTTATGCATGGGCGTGGATCACATGTGCATGTATTTAATTAGTGTGTAGATTAGTGATTACCGATACAAATTTTAGTGGGCGTGGATCACATGTGCAGGTATTAGAGTGGGTTTATTACAGTGGCTTTATATATTGACTAAGCATTTGTTTGAAATTGAGCAAGTATTCTGGTCATTCACAGATAAATATTTTTTTTTGTTGTTTGTAAACTAACATTGAATTGGTGTATATCAGCTCTTAATACAAAGCATACGAGAAATCTGGATTACTTTTAGGCTCCGTTTAATCTTTAGAAAATTTGGTGAAAATTTAGAAGATTTTAGACTGAAATTATACTTAAACTGAATTGCCTGAATGTCCAAATTTTTCTGAATCTAAATTGGTCATAAAACTCAAACTATTCGGACCGGAGTTATCAAACCCAAATTTCAATCCAGATATGACCGAATGTCTGAATTTTTGTCAGCACTAGTTGGAGTCAAGTCCAACAGTAGTTACACTACTAGACTAGTTACAATATTCTAATTATCTTATACAGTTATATGTATATTAAAAAAACTAATCGTATATATAGGCCCCGTTTAGCAAAATTAGCGATTTAAGTAGCGGATAACGTTTCTAATTATTTGGCTATTAGCAGGTAACTCTCTCTTTATTTGGTGTTTTTTTTTTTTTTGGGCATAGTTTCATTGTTTTTGATGGGGACGTAAACAAATTAAAGTGGTATGAACAATGAGAAAATGAAGGGTATAGAAGGTCAACTTATTGGTGGTCATGCTTACAACTTTATCTTCTATTTTATGATATTGTCGAGATTCGATCCAGATCAGTTTATCAAGGTGACTGAAAATAAAACTATGTTTGCTAAGATAGAAAAAGAGAGTAGGGTATCTTGTATCCTTGTGTATGGATTAATTGATGATAACTCTCTCTCTCTCTCTCTTTATTTTTTATTTTTTATTTTTATTTTGCCTAGTTTGGTTGTTTTTGATGTGGACATGAACAAATTAAAATGGTATGAACACTAAGAAAATGGAGGGTGTAGAAGGTCAACTCATTGATGGTCATGACCAAATGTTGATTATTCAATTGTTTTATACCTAAAGTCTACTTGTTTCTGTACAAGAAATAAATGCACCCAACCCTTACTCGTTTCCTTTCACATACATAGCCCCTCAAAGAAATGCAGAATTTTTTATTTTATCATATGCAATTTATGTAGTAGTATTGTACTACATTTTATTTTTTTAATTATAGTACGTTAATATCATCCTTATACGGGAAGAGGTTGTTATACTATGTTTAATGGAAGCAGTTTCTCTGTATCCGAGCGTAAGGCTATAACGTCAACCTCTACACCTTATTCGGACAAGATTTTTGGGTATGGATTTGGATTGAAATTAAAGTAAAGAGGCTGCTTTGACTAGGACATATTGACATTATATTGTAAATAGCCAAAATAAGTGTTGACAATACATGATTAGGCACATTACAACAGTGACCCGTCATATAGATCTAGATGAGTTAAGATTTGAGAAATCTAGATGTACATAGGACTATAAGTGAAGATGCCGTGATGAGTCTTATGATAGACTTATTGACCTTGTAGATATGAACTTATTCCTTTTCTTCTCATTGACATTTTGGCATGTATCTTCTAGACATGCATGTGTCCCAATGAATTGGAATTCTGAGAGATACAAAGTGCATACAATATTAAACACTAAACAGAGAGTTATCACAAAGACAGATTGACCATATATATAATGAACATGTTCCTCAATTTCTTCTCATTGAAACTGGCAAAGATGCTTACCAATGGACCAGCCATTCTATATGAACATGTTACTCTTCTTGGCAAAAGTGAATAAGAGAAAGGGATATACGCGCACACAAGAAAAAAGAGGAAAGAAATGGTGTACACAGTACACTGCATGGTATATGACATTTGCTGATTTGCAGCTAGCAGTATCAAAAAACTGAATAATAATTAATTTCCAAAATAGCAGTTCTCCAATTCTGTGACATAATATACACAAACAATTCTGATAATCACAGAAAGTCATTTTCATTGCTTATTCAGGGACCCAAATCATGTTTAATTTCATCACTATCTACAGTCTTTGTGCTAATTGTAATGATAATGATTTACTTAATCTTGTAAGGCTCCAAAGCTTGTTCAAGGTCTGCACCATAGGCTGTGTAAGTCTTGAGAAACTCCGGGTATCGAAATGGCTTGTAAAGAGGAGTATTGGCATTCACGAGAGCTTTTGCAAGTTCAATATTGCATTCTTTGATGGCTTAATGAACAAAGCCGCTGTTGTTCGAGCTTTCTCTGCGTTTGTCACCACTCTATGTTCTGCACTTCTCATCATTCCATTACTAATAACCTGCAGCAATTGAACCTTATGTCAGTGATCTTAGTAAATAATGACCTCCTTTGAAAACTTTCTCTAGATCTAATAGAAATGACCTCTTTATCTAGGAAGGGTACGACTGCTTACATTTGACCTCTTTAGGACATTCTTTAGCAGGATCCGTATTATGTAGGTTATTGTCAGCTTTGTTGATTAGATACATAACTAGGACATAACTTTGTACCTGGAATTGGTAGCCAATGTTAACCACAAACGCATCAGGACAAGGCTCGACAAGAAGCCATTCCCCATCGACAAACACCTGAAGGCCAGGCACATTCCCTTGAAGGAGGAGGGTTATCAGATTAGGATCACAATGCTTGGGTAATCCCAATGTCAAGCTTGGGTCAGGGCAGCGTGGGTAGTGATTTACCACCAGGAAAGCTTCCCCACTCAACCCATTTGCAAAATACCCTGGTTCGAGTCCCAAACCTTCACATATCAGGTCCAGAATTCTGGATCCCAGCTCTTTCACTTGGGTACAATATTCGCCAACTACTCCCCTGAAAATTTCATACAAATGAAAGAATAATTTAGTAGGACCTTATGACATTTTTGGAATTGGTCTCTCTACTCGCAATCGCTTGCAGGGTAGTGAGACAACCTATATCTGGATTTCCCCATACCCTGCGAGAGCAGAAGACGCACTGGGAGTTATTGTTGTTCTTAAGATATGTTTTGACTGATTACAAAGAAGTATCTGTTACCTGTATTTGACAGGCTTCTGAGGCCAATAACCTATGTTTTCTTCAGGAGAACTACAATTATGCTTCAAACAGTCCCTCCAATAGTGAATCTCTTCCCTTGCATAGTTGTAACTGCTTGTGTAAAGTCTGCAGTTTTCATTCAATTCCTCAGAGTACAAGTGTGACTTGTCCTTAAAAGGAAGCTCAAAGAACTCTGTGAAGACACTCATTGCATCCTTGAGCAATTCTTTCGGAATCCCATGGTTGATCACCTGCTTCACAAATAAATTTAAGGCATCATATTCATTTTCTTCTTTGGAACACTTTTCCCCATTGACAAGAAACATTCTAGTTAAAAGATAAAAATGAGTGGATGCAATTATTCAGGCAAATTTAACTTCTTCTAACGAAAAGGAGCAGATGTCTCCGTCATCCCAAATAGAACGACTCCTAATGAACCAATCTTCCTGTATCACCTAACATCTTCCTATGCTATGGCATACAATAATTCGCTAATAGCTTTGTCAATGTCATGAACAATCAGATTGTACAACATGATCTGAAAGAAAGTGAACCTGAAAGAAGCCAAACTTTACGGCAGCTTGCATAATCTGTTCGATAACATTAGCTCGATCATGACCTACTACCTTGGAGAGGTCAACAATCGGAATCTTGCATGGAGGAACAGAGGTATCCCCTGGTCTTTCCCCTGGAGGAAGCACATAGCTGTCAGGCAGTGCTTTATCAGTAGACCAGTACGATGCAAGCTTCTCCATTGTTAGAATTTAGCAAGCCACAAGAATGTTTTATTGTTATGGACCTTATGGTAACGTGTAATGAGTTTCTGTTTTGCGAAACAAGCTCTTAATATAGAGTACTATTAGGAAGGAAGTTAAAAGTCAACTAATAAATATTCCTTAAATACTGAATCAATTTGTCAGGTAGAGATGGATAATATTAGGGTGATGTAACTGATTCAGGCTTGTCATGCCGTCATTTGCATAAAGAGAACATATTCACATTAGATTAATGTCAAGTTGTCGGCCAGGAATCAGCATCTCAGCATATTAAGATTTTAACTTGTGCAGATGTGATATCTAGTGAAGAAAAGCATATTTATCACCTTTTAATCAGTACATTCGTGTTTTCTGACAACGATGTTTAGTGATTATATTCAAAGGTTCTGTGTGGACCTTTGACTTTAATTGTCGATGAGGACATTTCCTTCTGTGTTGACTTCGATTAATTAGCACCTAGATCACGTCCATTCAGTGACAGCTAAGTAGCTTTTACAACAATACTTTATTCCCAATCTGGCAGGTGATGCTGATCTCTTAATCTGCCCTGTCATTATGATGCTGATCTTCTCATCCACAGATAAGAATGTGTAGCAAACAAAGCTGGTTATCCTTCCCATGTCATTCAAGAAAACCAATACGATGCACAGGCATGGAATTAGTGGCAATCAGAAAACCCCATATCTTAATTTCAACTAGCATTACCTAATCACTTAAGTGGTTCCTAAATCAGCATATAAGCATCAGAATATTTTGCAGTGAATGGATCAGAGAAAATTAAGTATCCAAAGGAGATGGTTGTGTAGGTTAGAAGCTGTCCTGCTTTCATTCTTGGTATATTTGGCCCAGGAAAATGCCTAGTATTGGCAACATTGTCTAGAGAAATTCGAGAATATATGCAGCACAACCTCAACCCTTTACTGTCAGCAGTAAGGTTGCATATATCTAGACTTGCCCAAATCCGCTTTCGTGATATCCACGTCAAGCTCAGTTCCCATAAATTCAAACAAATGCTAACATTCATCAGTCTTCACTTGAATCAAATTGAATGACCTAATGGTGCAACAGTTTTACCCAGTCAAGTGCAAAGATAAAATAGAACGCTATGCAGAGTGTGCTACCTGTTTGCAAGTGAAGAAAGAATAGTTAGACTACCAACATCTACCTCAAAGTCACTCGGTAATATATGAAGAATTCTCTCTTTTAGTCAGAACTATTACTATGTCCAGTAATATACTCTACTTGCACCCTTTTTTCTTTGGTAAGTAGAATTGCCCATAGACTGAATCAGGTTTCTATGTTGTCCTGTGGTGAATATATGGAGGGCAATGTGTCAATCCCCACAAAGACAGAGGCATAAGATCGAACACCTTATCTGCACAATCTATTATCACATCCTATCTTTAAATGGGCAACATAATTTCTGTTTTAAAGCTTCCATAACGAACTAAACATAGAATCAAGTCCCAAGTTTTTGCCTTCCTTCTTTTTTTTTTTTTTGGTGGATGAAAACTCTCTTATAAAATAGAAAAACAACTAACATTTCAACAAAATCATAATGTACATGTGGCTTTCCCTCACTAAGAAAATTGCAAAAATTAATATGCACTCTCCATGGTCATAAGTCATAACTCAAAAATGAACATTTTAAACTAAATAAAAGAAGCAATTAATTTCAATTTCCATGGGTACACGTCAATTATTCATAAATTATTTTATTGTTTCCGTGTCGGCCTATCCTCCCGAATACACGTTCTTTAATCAGCTTCAACTTCTAGAAGAAGCATAATGCCGTACTTTTATTTCAGATTGGGTAATAAACTATTCCACTTTCATGGTAATTTTACTATTACCATCATCACTAATTAAAGATGAAAACTTCTAAACAAGATTAGATTAGATAATTGAATCAAACAAGTGTGAATTCAAGAGAAAACCAAGATGCCTAGAAATTTCATCAAGGGGTCCACATTTTCAAGTTCCAAGTTTGGATTTCCACAAATTTGCAAGCCTTAGGGGTATGCACTTAATAAAGAACCCAAAAAACTCAATGGAACCATGTGTACTTCAATGGTGTCAGATTGCACATTATAAGATACAGAGGGGACCAAACATGACTGCCCCCTTTGAGCTTGACCAGATGAACCCAGAAACCCCCCCCCCCCCCCAAAATCTCCATTAAAAAGTTTGAGTACCCTCACTTAACCATGAACAAGATACAAATAAAAATGTTAAAAAAGATTAAAGAATACAAAAGACAAACACTAACCCTCTGTTAACAGCAAATCGTGTCATTTAATTTACAAGTACCCTTCTTGATTTTTGACTCTGAGTTTCTTAAGCACCCCAGTTGCTCTCATTTTTTAAAGAAAGTTTGGTGTCCCCTTCTCATAGGGGATCTAAATAAGATAGCTTTCAGTCACAACCCAAAAAGCCCCTTTTCACAAACACTCACTTCAAAAGAAACCCACATTTCATATTCCTGAATTTCTCCCCATATCTGTACCCAAAACCATGGATTCAATAACCAAAAACCTCCATGAAAATTGCCCCATTTTCTCTTTCCACAGAACCCAGAACAATGCCACACAAATACCCCAGCAATGGCATGCTTCAAGCTCAGATTTTTCAATAGCAATAGTCCTTTTAGCCATAGTGGCAGTAGCCCTTTTAGTGGTTAGCTACTACATCTTTGTGATCAAATGCTGCTTGAACTGGCAAACCTTTGACCCCCTTCGCCGGTTTTCGATATCAAGGGCGACCCACCATGAGCCCGACCCATCCCTCCTGGCCTTCTCCCCCCTGACCAACATGCACCGGGGGCTCGATGAGTGGCTCATCAACAACATCCCTGCATTTCAGTTCAAAGGGGACGATGATGCAAAAAACAGAGCAAAACCAGGGGAGAGGAGTTTCAGGGGGTGCTCTGTTTGTTTGAATGATTTTCAAGAGCGAGAAATGCTTAGAGTTCTTCCTCGATGTAACCATGTCTTTCATCTAGATTGCATTGATGTTTGGCTTTTGAACAATGCTAGTTGCCCGCTTTGCAGATCGAGCATTTCGGGTCGAACAAAATACCCAATTGATCAAATCATTGCACCCAGTTCTTCGCCCCAAGAATTCTCCACTTATTTGGATCAAGATTACTCGGTGATTGAGCTAGGGGAGGAGAGAGAAAGAAGCATTTCAAGGGATTTTTCTGGGCTGCTCCTATCTACAGTGCAATCACAGAGGAAAACAGAGCACAGTAAAAGTGCTGCTCCATTTGGTGAAAGACAGAGAAAGTTTCAGCATCTTTCAATCATGGGGGATGAATGCATCAATGTTAGAGAAAAAGATGATCAATTTGAAATTCAACAGCCAATTAGAAGATCTTTTTCAATGGATTCAGCTGTTGATCGAGGATTATACCTACAAGTTCAAGAGATTATAAGGCAAAATAGGAATTCAAATCACAATATTGAAGAGGGTAACGGCAGCAATAACAATGGCAGAGTAAGATCTTCAATTTTCTCATTTGGGCATGGCCGTGGATGCAGGAGTTCTTCAATAGTTCCAATTAAGAATGACACATGATCATGAATTTACTCTTTTTTCTTCAATCTTGTACTGAAAAATGTTCAAAATTTTCATCCATTTGTCTGTTTTATGTTCAAAGATTTAGGCTTTTAAATGTAGGGGAAGGTTTTTGTTTTTTTTTTTTAAATTTAAAGGTAGGAAAAGGGTTAGTTTTGCTCCTGTTTTTGTGCTTTTTCTGGGTGTATATTTAGTTTTGTATGAATTATATGTTGCAGTAGTTGTAGGCCTGAGATTCTAGAATCATTATTTTAGCCAATAATTTACACGACCTCCAATGAATTTTGAGCTTCTTGGTCTTGATTGATGAGAATGATTGTGATCTTGTATGATTTTGGAAGCCCTCTTTTTTCTGCAAGTGCTAGAATGAGTGAGTAGAGGAGCCATCCCGAGCTCTAAGATACAATGATGAACAAAGTGGTAATGATTTTAATGTTTCATGTATGTGTTGAAAAACATGATGTTGCTTCCTTGTTCTCTATGCGCTTCGCAGCTGTAAAGAACCATTTACATAACTCGGCACTCCTCCCTTGGGTTATACATTTGATAGTCAGATTTATTAAATCAAAATTGAGTCTTGCAGTTATCTCAAATCTCAAGTCATTCTTGGTCAAATTCTGTGTTGCATTATACCAATACAGGTAGGTTTAACTGATTTGACATTTGTTCTCTTTAACTGAAATTTCGGATTCGAGTCTTATGTACTGTATCAATAATAACCCGATTCAGATAATATACACGCCTAAAGGTGGAAAAAAAATTGTATTGATATGTTATGTTAAATTTTTCAAATTCATTTACCGTGTAGAGCATTCTTGGGTCCCAAGTATGGGGGGAAAAACAAACAAAAACGAAATAAGAAGCATGTGCTCTACTTAATCTTTCTGATCTGGTTTGAACATCCCAAGTAAAATGTGCATTTTTTTCTGCAAATTTACTAACCGTTTGTTTTCTCCCGATGCCCATATAACACGGCAATACTTCCGGCAAGATGTTAGCAAATGCAACGTTAAAATATTTGTTGACTTGATTTTTCATGTGATTATCTCAAAATTACCAAATTTAGATAATATTTTTAATTCTCAAGCAATACTATTTGCTTTGACAGCACATGTTTAAGGCTTATAGCTTAAACTACTTCACTCTTTTAGGCTTTTTGATATTTACATCACAGTAAAACATGATTTCTACACTTCTCTACTTTTCCTAAAAAAGAGGGTGGGAAAAATTTTCTTTAATAAGCGATATATTTACATACTTACACGGGTAGAGTTGGTAGATCTGAATCTCAAATTCTATTCAGATAGATTTCACACCCGGTTTCTTCTTGTTATTATAAGCCATATATTACCCTTCATCCTCTTTTGCAGATTCAGATTCTATTCAAATAGATTTCACACCCGGTTTCTTCTTGTTATTATAAGCCGTATATTACCCTTCATCCTCTTTTGCATACAAAGTATCACTGTTTGAATACATAGGACATTAACATCTGAGCAATAAACTTCCAGCACAAATTTACATTAGATCCAAAACAAAACCTAAATGCAAAATAAGGTAACCTCAACCTGATCAAAATTAACACAAGTTTAAGGAAAAAATAATGATTTGATTGTCAGAAATAGTTAATTTACAGCTCTCAGTGACTTTATGTGCAAAATGACTTGCTAATAACACAAAGACAGCTACAACTGCAAGGTGTTTTCTGCACATTTTCTGAAAACAAAAGCAGATCAATCTAGATTCTGAGTCCAATCTCCTAGAGTTCATGAAATTATGTGCAACAATGAATTTCTAATCCCCCCCCCCCCCCAACCACCCAACCTTCATCAAACAAAAGAAATGATCACAAAACCCTAAACTTATGTACCCAAAAGCACTACTAAGATTTCCTAGGGTTGGAATCAAGCTATCAGGCGAAGTCTGCATGATCTGGGTTTGAAGTGAGAGGTTCTGAAGGTCTGAAAATATCATCAAAGCGAAGATTAAATTCTTCAACATCACCAAGTTCACCTGGATAAGCTGTTTGAGACAAGTAGTTCTCCTATGGAACTCGTTCTCCTGTTTGTCAACACTACTCTCCGAATGGCTGTCATGAAGATTGCTGCCAATGTAGTGATGGAACTCTGAAGACTCGAGAAAGCTTGCCTGGTTTGGGCCAGTGTGGCGTCCAAAGCCTGGAGGCTCGAGAAATCCCCATTACATGGACCCTCACTTGCCCACTAATGTCTTTCTGTAGGGGCGACCATCGTGCCAGACTCGTGGTGTTGAAGAATGCTTTGCTCCGAAGGGGATGGTTTAGAAGCTTCTAGATGACTGCGCTTTCGATCCTCAAATATATTACACCACCATTCTCTGTGCTGGTTAGCCTTATTACTGAAGGATGGAGCCCAGAAGTCCTTGCTTTGCTCACGGTTAATATCCACAGCAACAGTTGGGACATCCATAATATGATTGGGTAGTTGGTGGGGCCTTGATATGTAAAACCAATCGCGAAGATAAGGGTGAGGCCTTGGGTCCGTTTGAACCAGCCACTGTGAACCCAGATGACAGCCAGGTCTCAGATTGTTGTAAGAAGCTTCTCTTCTGAAGTAGTTGCTGTGTCTGGCGTTTTGTTGTCTCAAATATGGGTTCTCCAATAACCAAGGAGACGAATGTTTGTAACCAGAAACAGTTCCTTGCAACTTTCGGTCCCTGAAAGTTTTGAGGGTGGTAAGAAACTGCATGCCTTGAGCACTAGGTTGCCAAGAAGGATAGCTGCTCACAAAGCTGTAACAGGGATCCAAACAAATTAAAAAGTAAAAATAAAAAGCGATAAAAATGAACAATTAGCATAAAAATCAGGGGGGAAAAAACGAGGAAACAAAGAATTGAGGAAATCATGCCTTAGAAATGATTTTTCCATTTTTCCTTGGGAGCTCCTCTGTGAGCAAACTGAATTACATATGGGGAACCATAGTTGAAATCGCCATGTCTTTGGAAATCAAAGGTACTAAAGCTACTCAAAAACAAGACATTCTTGGAGAGTGAAATCCCTAGGCATTTATGCAGAACATAAAAAACAGAACTGAAACTTGCTAGTAGTAAAAACTGCAAACATCACCAACTCCTTCAATATTGACAGTAAATTCTGCAATGAACAGGAGAATGTCATCCACTCGCTGCCCAAAAGAAAAGGATATAAAGCTTAAGTTCAAACTAGCAAATGCAACTACAAAATGTAACATGGTAATTTCCAGCAAAGGATGAAAGATAACCTTTAGGACAACAAATATGAGCAAGTATGGAGTTAGGAAAATAGAGGCCACTCTTCCAGCCACATCATTGCGGTATACTGCGGCAAAACAGTGCATAATTTATTAGGCATTGAACCTAGTCTGAATTATAACAGCTAAATAAAAACCGATAAAGACAACTAAGATGGTACTGGTATGTCAAGGGTATTCGCAAAACCATGATGCGGGTTACCAGAGATAAGAGTGAAAACATAAAGCAGACAAATGGCATCCAATCTCAAACAAATGGAGTCACCTGAAATAGAGTTTGAAACTCCACTCTGACCATGTCAGTATTTTCTCTACTACGCCATCTCTTGGGCATGTAGTGAATATGCTAAGCAACCAAGTACATTGTGCCCTCGGGGTCAAGAACAAGGAGCTCGTCCATTACAGCAGCTTGGCTGGTACCGAATACAGCTGCATACCAGAACAAATTGCGCCCAAACATCTGCAAGAATTCAACATGACAGTTACTTGTGAAGGATTCGGGTGAAATATAGCAATATATACATGCATATGGATGTAGCAATAGAGGCAGAGTACATGGCCCTCCAGTAGAGATGCATCCAGAAAAGGGGTAATGATCAAGACAGCAGCAAAGCCACCAGCTATGAATGAGATGAATTTAGCAACAACCAAAATTATAGGAGATGGAAATTGCTTCAAGTATTCTGATGCGTGTATCACACTGCTGTTCATACGATGCCTAAAAAAGTGTTCCAACTGAAACATGGGGTGAAAAAACACGAGGGAGTCATGACATCAAGCCGTAGATTTGCGTCCAAAACAGATGAGATGAGAATGCCACATCTAATACATCAATTCTAGAAATGAGAGCGTCAATTCCTTGAATGAGATGGTCCTAAGGTTGCTTCTGTGAGACCAACCTCTTTTCTTGTTCTGCCTCCTACATGGCTTAGATGGGACTATCTCACACAAGATAAGCTCCACCAAATAACTTGTCAACTTATGTACAGAAAAGGTAAGAAGCAAATTTTAAATCCTCTTCTCCTCATTAAACACTTCCTCATTTTATAGCCAAGCATAAAAGGCTTAGGATGAATGTTAAATCACTGAGCTTTCTTGTTAGATTCGAAAAATTCAAGTAAATTTTTTTTAATAAAAAAAACTTGAGTATGTAAATGGTTCATATCTGGTCCACATAAACAAGAGATTGCACTCTTCCCTCTTGGTCTCCTCACCAGTCCCTCACTATCCAACCTTTGATGGGTCACAATCCATACACATGTGTGCCGTTGTCCTGGGGTGCGCATTTTACTTCATTGCAGGTATACATGGAAAGTGGCTCAGGAATAGCCCTGCCCTTATCAATTTTTCCTTGGTAAAAAGATTGACCGAAGAAGTAGCGTATTCATAATACTTTCCTTGGGTATCGCATCAGAGCTAGCCATGTGTCAGACTTTGATTCACAAAAACAACAAAATTGGCAAAAGATTTTTTTTTTGGGGGGTGGGGGGACTACAAGATGATTCCAATAAAAAAGATAGCATAAGCAATTAAGAATAGAAGATTGTGAACATGAGACATTCATTATTTACTATCCTCTTCTTGGTTGGGAACAGAGATGTACCTAACTAGTAATGTAACCAAAAATATAGATGCCAGGAAGGACAACATAACTGCATCATCTAGTGACCAAAAATAGCTAAGTGGAGAAAAACTTGCCTCATTGAATTCCCTAAACATCCACCTAGACAACTGTGACCATCTCCGAGAAGATGCAATTGTTGGATGATTATAGAACTGTTCAGCATGCCTCAAGAAGAGATATACCAGCATGAAAATGACCAAGAATGGAGAAAGGAGAAACATTGTCAGCCCCATTACTCGAAGTCTTCTCTTCAATGTATCAGGATTTGAGAGAAAGTCCCTCCTAAGACCATAGTATAGCATATCAGGTAGTTAACAATATAGTAGCTTAGCTCGAGGTAAGGAACAGCAGCAAAGCTTCACAATCCAACATGTTTTTCCATGCTATCCCTCTTATGAAAGCATTTAAATCTTGCCACTTGATGATTCTTCCCTCTCTATCAGCACTGATTCAATACTTTGTTTTTCCCTCCCTCTTATACCATAGCAAAATAGAAGGAAAATACATGCCATGTATTCATCAAATCAAGTTACATCATAATTCAGATAGCTATATCCTAAGAAGCAACTAAGTTAGCCAACAAAAGAAATATGCCACTGATGTCTTGAGACATGTAAACTGTAAGGGACAATGAATAAATGATTATACAAATATAGAAAGAGGCAGCAACGACCTGTCAAACATTCTCTGCAATATTGACCAACTTAAGGTCCATTCAAGTGTCTTTGTCAATATTAGGCATTGACGACTCCTATTAGGCCCAGATTTGATAGTTGGACCAGCACCAGGTGTCCACTTAGAGACAGGAAAAGCAAGGAACCCTTTGTTGATCATGCCACTCAAGTAATTTTCCTTCCGCATCAAACGCATTACAATGTCAAGGGCAGACAGGTCCTTAAACACACACAGCTGCTGCGTATTCTGAAGATAAACTACTTTTTCAAGAACAAAGGCCCATCGAACTGTCTTCAACTAACTGTCTGAAATATGGAGACTGCAATTCATAAGTCAGTATAATTTTACAAACAGGCCATTCCCTCATAAACCACCACATCACCACCCAAACCCTTCTCAAGGAGAAAGGAAGTGATGGATAGACTAAAGAGAGAGGGATCTCAAGATATACAAAAAGATGTATACAAGGGCTTACCTGTTACAATAACAGTGATGCATTCTGAGGGTCTCTTTCAGCTGTGTGAAAAGCCGGAAGAAGCAGAAGACCCAATATACAGAAAATATGCCCAAATGCCCCAGTATAAGTATTTTTGGAATTGTAAGTGGGGTTAATGGATGCCGATGCAGATCTTCTTTTGTCAGGTCACAAGGCCTAATTCCAGATTCGACAGCATCTATTCCACATTTAGCATTACGAAGACCATCTCAGTCAACGTATAGTAATAAGAATCCAGAAAAGCATATTGTGAAACCAAGACAGAGGAGATCAACTATCCACTTTACAAAGATACACCAAAACCCTTTCTCACAATAGTAACGGTAAAGCTTCTCAAAGAACAGGTCCAAATCCGCAATTGGTTCCACCTTCAGGCTTTCCCCATTAAGTAGCATAGAAGGGCTTTCACTACCAGGACTTGGTACCCCTCCATAATTAGATAATTCAATCTCTGGAGGGACATCATCAAGCAGCCCTCTAGTTAGAGATGAATCACCAGGTTTGTTCCACTTAAATATGCTGACAGCATTTCTTCCCCCTTGGCTTCTGAACATTATTTGGAAGTCACTATAGTAAATCTATACGGTAAGTCCATTCTGCTTGTATGCTTGTCTGATCAATGGGAGGTCCTAAGAAGAAATGCAACCGTTAAGTTCCACGCCAACATAATCAAATAGCTGCACACATGCATTAGGTTTTTCAGCTAAATGAGCTGTCGAACAAGTAGTTAACATCTAATAACTACAAAATCGATCCCATCAATAACAACATCATAATGTGGATCATGGTGTGGTGGGATCTAACCTTGCTCTTGAATGATCACAAGGAGTTCTACACAAATCCATAACCTGAAGAAGCACAAAGAGCAGGGGAGGGGGCATATAGCGACAGACAGACAGACAAAGACTTGCAAGTGTACAACGAAAGAATCGGTGAAGTGCGAAAGGATAGAAAATGAGAGAGTACAGAACCCAACTTTTTCAGGTATTGAATAAAACTTGAGTGAACAGAAGGAACAGTCCACTTAAGTTTCAGGAGAACCCACATAGGTCATCATCAATTACAATTTGGTGACTATCAACTACGTAATGCTTTGAACATAGATTAGCTTAGTATGATGGTGTAAGAGTCATAAATCACATGTCAAATGTGAAGCCTAACCCAGCAGTAATGGTGTAACTGAGGTCACTGCGATTTGAAGGAAAGACAGTTTCACTTCCGAACGAAAGCATTTAGTACAAAAAAAATTCCTTTTGACTTTCCTTAGTGAAGATCTTTCTTCACTCAATAAGGTTGCTTGAGCATGTTTTCAATCCATCCATACAATATCAAGTTATCAACCAAGGTTTTCCTTGTTATATTATAGATAGTGAGGCCTTTGAGAGAGAACCTCAAATGACAAATAATTAAACTGAAAAAGAAAGGACAAAGGATATACACAGAAACACTATACTCCTTTTTGAGATACTGAGAGGTATGAGGTCCCCTTTAGTTTGCTGTAACACATGCTTAACACATACCCTCTTTCATGAAGATTATAAGAGTAGCTGGGCGAAATCCTAGACGCACAATGACAATCTGAATACAGAACATGTTAAGCGCTACACATCATGAAAACAAGGAACCCAGCAGTTTCAAGATAAATAGTATGTTGCTCGAATTCCTCAGGAAATCAAGAGTGACAAAGTTCACCCCTAACCATGGGCCTCATTGTTATCACTTGCATCGTCAATATTTATGAATGCAGATTGCTAAGCAATGTAGTGAGACATTAATGGGATCAAAGCCAAAACAGGCTCTAGTCAAGAAAACCAAGCAACTACGTTGAATACCACTAATACATTCAACAATGTACCACATACTTAGTGCAATCCTGTCAAACACAAGTCATTGCCAATGTCATTATTGCAATCATCACAAGCCAAACTCCTATCCTTCTTTCATAAGCCATGAAAACACGATGTGCATCATCATTGAACAATTGCAATACCAAATCATACAAAACCAAGCACATTAAGACCCTAAAATTCAAGGTCTACATACAAGATGGGCATAGGGAAGTACCTACAGCTTCTGTTTATTGTTATGAAACAACCAAGGAGACACAGCTGAGTCCCTGCATCAAAACACAAGCCAAATGCTTCACCAAACTGTACAGAAACATCGCAAAAAATCTTAAAACAAGTTTAACTGGACTGGGCAACGCTCATTATGAAGTTCCTCTGAGCATAAAGGTATGTCAAATGGCATGGACCAGCAAAATCAAGAATTTAACCATAACTCCATTCAAATTTCCAACCTTTTTGCTACAGCCCAAAACTTGCAGTCTGTTTGGATTTGAGGGGAGAGAAGGGAATGGAAGGGGAATGAAAGTTGAAGAATACTTATTTTCTTTGTTTGAAAATATTAAATGATGGAGAAAGAAGGAAACGGAGGGAAGTATTTCAACTCATTTCTCACTATTTTTTTTTTTCTTATTTTATTCAACCTCAGATCATGGGAGAAATGAGAGGAAGGAAAGATTTTTAATAGTTCTTTACTTCTTCCCCTTTTCCATTTCTTCTTACAACATACTCAAATAAGGTAAGTATAAATTATTTTTCTTTCCTTTCCTTCTCCTCCGTTACCTTCTCCTCTCTTCCCTTCCCTTCCCTTCTCTCTCTATCTTAATCCAAACAATGTATTAAAAACAGTAAGAAAGCTAATTTTTGTTCAATTCAACACTCCATCACGCATACCCATAAAAAACAAACATCACATTCACCTGAATAATTACCACATTCTCGGAAACACTGCCCTTCCCCCTCCCCCTCCCCCTCCCCACCAAAAAAAAAAAAAAAGAATCCACAAAACATGGAAACTGAAGGAACCCACTCAAAGGGAGCAAAATTACCTGCGACCCAGGAATTGAAGCAGGAAGAAGCGGGGGGAAAAAAGCGGGCAAATTGTGAAGGAGGGGGTATAATAAAAGGAGAAAGAGAGGACAATCGGAGAGGCAGAGGTCGGATTGCATGGAAGTAAAGAAGATTATTGAAGTACACAGAGGGGTTTATTCTCCTTTCTCCCATTAGCTTTTAACATATCTTTTTCTATAAAAAGAATTATAAATATTAAAGACTGTCTTGTATATTCATGTCTTTGTTTTAATTGATCAGGGGAAAACTTTGTTGGGTCTGGGCGGATTCGTGAGTATTTACAGAGATTTTGACGTACCGGGCAAATGTTGAACTGGGGGTAATATATATTTTATTTTCATTCAAAAAACATTGCTTTAAATTAAAGGGTTGTGGTGTAGTGGTAACTCATTTCGTCCCTTAATCAATTGATCAGGGGTTCGATCCTTGACATTTGAAAATGGATAGTAATTCTTGACCAGTCCTTTACCCTTAAGTGGAACTCTCAAGGCGAAGAAATTAGTCACTTGGATTGTGTTTAGTTGATTTGGAGGACTCTAGTTCAACTTAATAAAAATATTGAAAATCCCATGAAAGAAACAATGAGATTTGACAATTATTGATTTATGGCTTACCAAATCTTTATGGAATAAAAAAAGATCTCTTATAGTTCAAATAAAATTAAAAAATACACATTTAAAACACAAAAACCCCATGTGGAATTTTCAAGAAACAGAAAAAAAAATAAAATGTTGCGTGCTTGCGTCTGTTGAGTCTCTACTCCCTAGAATCTACCCTTCCTTTGGCAAATATCTAACTTAAAAAAAAAAAAAAAAAAGTTGGTCAACAGCTTCCAATCCAATCTTATTAAAGTCCCCAAAACAAAAACCCAAGCCCATTATCAGCAAAGTCCTCTTTTTGGGACAGCACCTGTGAGGCCGAACACTGCCCATCCTAAGCCCAATAAAGCCCAGCCTGAACACCCGCGAAGACAAGGCGCGAATCCTACGTGGCAGGCCCGCCACATCAGCTTTCCCGCCAAAAACCCTAGCCTTACATATACCTCCCCCGCCAATCTCACACTCCATCTCAGTATAGTCTCTCTCTCTATCCGTTTCTCTCTCCTCCGTTTCAATTTTCAAACCCTAAGTTTCTCTCTGTCAACTAAAACTCCAGAGTTCATAGTTATGGAGTCGATTCAATCAGAATCAACCCCTTCGAAGTCGATCCCGTTCAAATCGAAGAAGCCCCTCCTCACAACCACCACCACTCCCAAGAAGAAACCTCCGCCGCCGCCGTCGCCGTCCTCGGCAATCGTCACGCCGGAGAAGTCCAACCCACCGGTGACCCGGATCCGGAACCAGAGCTTCGCCCTATCCGTGTCCGATATCCGTCGAACAGCTCTCAAGCTCCGGAAACCGAACTCAACCGGATCGGATCTAGGTGGTCCGGTGACTGAGAACTTGGTTCGGCATGGATCTGCAGATGCGAAACCCAAGAGCTCCGAAAAATCTGCCACATTGTTGCCGGAAAAGTATGGATCTTTCTGTTTTGCTTAGTTGTTTTCCCCCATCCTTAGATGTGGAGCTGATTTCTGTCAAATGTGAATCTTATTTGGTTGTCTACCATGAATTTACTGAATTTTATGAATTAGTGCTAGTGCTGAGTGTGGTGTTACTTCTGATTCGTGAATTTCAACTTCAGTCTGCTGAAATTAGGGTTTTTGTCTTCAATTTGATTTGGTATGGGTCGGATTTGCCAATGTTGACGTTATTCAAGTTAGAGACAACTTGATCGCTCTAAAGTGGGAAGTAATGTGGGGCTCTTCCCTAACCGGTGTTTATTAGTTGGAGATTATGTGTATACCTATTTCTATAGTACTGTATTAGGGTTTGGAACAGGATTGTCCCTATTTTTCTCCCACAAAAAATTAGGATTTAGGGCCATGTGACCGGAATTCCTGATGTTAGAAGTAGAAATTAGGAAATGTATGAGTAGCTTGTATTTGGGAATGCTGTAGGACATTGACATCTTGGAAAATGGGCACACTCACTCGTCATAGTGTGTTCTTATGTCTGTCCCATGTCACATTTTGTGTGGAGTAGTGGGATTGCATAATTGGGTGGCGTGTTTCTAAGGATATGGATTCATATTGTGTGACTAAGTTAAATAATTGTTTAATTGGATTGATGCTCATTGGTTGAATTGCTAGAAATCTGAATTGTAAGATCATAAAGTATGTTCATCGTGTGCTGATCCTTATTTAATTCGAATACAGGTATGAGATGTTATGTGAGTTCTTCAATGCAATGGTTAGTTCGATTCGGCTGCTCCGGCTAAAGAGATTGACTCCAACATTTACCAAACTTTGCCGCAACATTGAGTCTTTGACTGATAGGTATTAGCTTTAGTTGTTAATTAGGATGGGCTTTTTCATTCACCATGAATCTATTTAGCTAAACCATGATTGTGATTTTCTTTGGCATAGGAGGTTCACTTTGCATCATTTAGCCCAGTTGAAGCACGTAATGCCCCAGGTAATTGTGGTGGAGAAGATTCGTGTGCAAGACGAAGAAACAAAGTGTATGAAGGAAGACCTCATGCTTAAGCTGGAGGTTGATGCAGTGGAAAGTGACAAAAATGTGAAAGGAGCTGCTGGATTTTCCCAATTAAAAGGGATCTTTCGGTCACGGATAACTTATTACTTTACAACCCATCCTGAGGTACAAATGGGACTATGTATCTGTAGTTGTGTAATGATCAAAAACATTACTGCTTTGTGCTCAACGGATTGTTCTTGTCTTATTTATTGATACAAATTTTGCTTGTGATCAGGGTGATGATGTTCCAGAGGGAGAACTACCCCATCTATTCTACCATAGAAAGCAGGATCCTGGGCAAAGCAAGAATGAGATGCCCACCTCATTGGCAGCATCTCATATTTCTCCCTCATTTAAGAGTCGATTCTCATCTAGGGGTTTCAGTGCTTCGATGCCTGACTCTTCTCCCGCTAAACCATCATCTTGCTTGCTAGAAACTCCAATCAAGGATGCCTCTTCTACCAGGGTTGAAGATGTGTCTCCTTGCACTGCAGCCAACATTCAGGGTACGCCTGTGGGGCTCGCTTCGACTCCTGCGAAGCTGATGTCTGCAACACCAGTGTTACGCCCACCCAAGCGTAGTCTGATGAGCCCAGATCATGATGTCAGTTATTTGCCCGATGACAGATCCGCTAAGCGAAGTAGGTCTTTGAGATTTGATGATAGCCCTGGTGATATTGAGGACCAGGAATCTAAAGTTGATGATAAGGATAATGTTCCTGTTCAATGCTCCATTGCTTCTAAGGACATCTCCAATATGCTTCCAGAAAGCCTTTTGCAGTCGGTAAGTGTGTGATTTCCTATTGATTGCCTCCCATTGATATATGGTTAAGTTTTAATGGATTATGCACCAAGATAATCAATATGCCAGCAATCCTGGTGTTCTAAAACGGAAGGCTTTTTGCAGTTAAAAGAAAAAGAGAGGAGGATCCTACAAGAGCAGGATCCCGTGGTGTCACAATCAAGGAGGCGACATCAATTGATGGCCGGTGTGCCCAAAATTTTTGACATGATTCGTCTTTTGTTCCAGTCTATCAGGCGTTCTGTTATCACCAAAGAGGAGCTAATTCACAAAATAGTTGCAGGCAATTTGGACATTGTTGATAGAAGTAAGGGCTTGCTCTACTTTCACCATTCTAAAGAGAACAACTCCTCAGTTTTATTTCTTCCAACCTGATTTTGTTTCTTTTTCCCCCTTTGCAGAAGAGGTTGAGGAGCAGCTCAAGTTGCTACAAGAAGTTGCTCCAGAATATATATCTGAGCAGTTGTGTCTCAGTGGGGATATTCTCCTTCGGTAGGTCTTCTTATCCTTATACATTGTTCTTTGGGAAATTGAATAGAGCCATTGGAACAACCAAAAGAACACATCTATGGCTGGCTGATTGTTCAGTGATGGCTAATAATTTATTCTGTTGTGCTTATGCAGCCTCAACAAATCTTCTGACCCTGAATCAGTGCGGACAAAACTGCTTGATGCAAAGTGAGAGGGATGTTTTCTGGACAGGCAGCAGTAAGAGAAAGAAAACATTTTTTTGTTCTTAGGCTAATCTAGAGAAGCAAATGGATAGATCATGAGGCCTGTCAGGCTTCCGCCATTTTGCATCCTGTACATGTTTGATTTTATATATATGCCAGGCTATTTGTACAGAGCATTGCAAATTTAGTGAAATTTATCTACATTGCATTGCACGGGTGGTGATTTCTTCAATTTAAAAAAAATGCCCCCTGTGAAGTTCCTCTTAATGTAAGCTATTTGAAGAATGAGTCTAAGCATTTCACTTTCTACCCCATCATTAATCACATTCAATCCATGCTTTGACTATTGCCTGGACTGTTTGTAAATATCATGAAGCCTTTTACATCAATCTAAGCCATGGCACGTCCGGCCTAGTTCTCCACTCACAGGCTCGATCGCCTCCACGAGCTTCCTTTTTCCCACGTGGCAATGTGGCATCCAACTATTCTATATTCAGTTGAAATCTCCCAACATTTACCTTACAATGCCATGATGGCATGATCACTGCTATTGTTCACTTCTCAAAACTCTTGGAGTGCTCAGACACTGATAATGGGGTTCAGATCAAAACTAGTTTCTCTGATGATTTTGCAAGATTTTCTTCTAGTGCTGGGTCTCCATGCCAGGTGTTTACTAGAGAATTCCAGGGGTTGCTATTTTTCTGGGATGCACTGGTATGCATTGGTGGCTAGATGGGATAATGCCATTCATCTGTTTGATTAGCTGTTTGTGTGGAAAATGTGGTAATGCTAGATGGGATAATGCCATTTTGCTGGGATGCACTTGGAAATTTCATGATCTGGACTCAGACCTTATACATGCATTACCTGTTTGTGTGGGAAATGTGGTTCTATAAAGCTAGACATGTATTTGACTAGAACTACTGACTAAAGTCATCATCTTGGACTGCATGACCAAGTGAGGCACTTCATGGGCAAAGCAGTAGTGCGTGTGATGTTTCTAGGGGACATTGCAGGCTGTGAGTGACATGCCTGATGAAACTCTTTGGGTGAGTTGATCAATTGTTAGGCCCTCATGAGCAAAGCAGAAGTGACTGATGTTTTGGGGACATGGTCATGGTGCCCAATGGGGATAATCTGAAGCCTGATCAAATTATTGTGGTCTGTCGAATGCTTATCTTCATGGAGGGTTGGTTGAGAGATGGTGTGGAATACTTTGACTTAATGACCAAAGTTTATGGAGTTGAGCCTCCAGTTGAGCACTATATGGACCTCCTTGCAGCCAAGTCAATTCCCAGAAGCCATGTTTGTATTCAACAAACTAGGTTCTGTGGGGTTCTTTGCACTATACTGATGACAACATAGATTTCACAGAGTTTCGATTCCATCAGATTGATTGAGTTTGATTACTGCGTCCTGTGTGCAATGGAGATAATAGTTTGACACATTGATACCGTGAGATATGGAATAGCTGTTTCAGAAACTAGAAGCCGAGGCTGTTTGTACCACCATTGAAATATGCAGAAGGGAGGAATAACAAGGTTAAGGCCAAGTGTTCCCATTTCTAATTTCCCTGGATATCTATCTCAAGGTGTCAGTTCCATGGTGCTGCAACTTCCGAGAAGACTTTGCATGCTCTAGATTCTAGAAAGTACAGTAAGCCACTACTGATGCCTTGTATATTCCTGCATTGATGCTCGTCCATATCGAGTTTTGTATTTTGTGAAATTCATTTTCCATATCATAAAGTTATTCCGAATTGTAATTGGATGACATCAAACAATCATATGCCATTAGCTTGCGTTTGCATTTATTGTATCATGGATGTTGCTATGCCTAGGAACTTAGATTTATGAGCACCTGTTCATTCAATATGCCATATATGTAAAAGAAGTTTCTTTTGTAATTTCGTGCAATTTCCCATCATGATCAACTGTTAAGCTCTGTTTGCTTTATTGCTTGTGAAGTTGTAATCCTGCCTCCTGTGCATGACTAACTGGATATTATCTATTTCAATTACTGATAACTTGTATATGGAAGATCCAACTTCAAAACCATCATTGCTTTCTTTTCTCTTTCTTCTCTTTTCCCTTGGTGCCAATATTTTGTCCACCACTAATAGGATTTCTGACGTCTTCTCTGTTTTTTTTTTTTAGTTTTTTAAAAGAAAAAAGGAAGGAAACAAGGGTCCAAACCTGCAGTCTGTCTACCTAGAATCTGAGGAACTTGGTGGGAAATTGAACAATCGACCTTTTCAGTTTTCTTTATGCTTGCGCCTATTGTTTATGTTCTTAAGCCCACTCGACTAAACTTTCAAATCAAACCTTGGTTCATGTACTCCAATCTTTTCAGTTTGTTGGCAATAATATAAGGATTGTTTTCCTCTCTGCAGGTTCTTGCCAGTGCTTTAATGCATCTCTGTTCCCATAGTTACTATTTGCAACTTGGGTTCGTTCTGCTTGGCCCTGGATTGAGATGATGGCTCATGTGGGGCGATGCTCAGTTGCTGATCTTTTCCTTTGCCCCAGAGGAATAGGTACAGACCTGTGATAATTGTTACTGCTCCAATGATGCTGAACAGTGAAAAAAAGTCTAAATACACTTCGTTCATTTAAAGAAAAAGGCTCAAGGAGTATAAAGTGTTGATCATAGTAACATAAATAGATGTTGCGAACTTTGATTACCTGCCCATGTGTAGCCTTTCGCCAAGAATGAAGTACGCAAAAATCACCACTAATAGTGTTTGCAGAGGACAAAACGTAGTCACAAAAACAGGGCCTTTTTCTTTTGCACAAGATATTATCATCATGAAGTTAAAAGCAGAGGAAACCACCCCCTGCATTAACAAATAACAAAGCTAATTTGTTACTTGGGGAGGGAGGGGGGTTGAAGACTATAATTTATCGTTAACTTCTTAAATTTTGCTTACTCCAAATAGAACGGTTGCTATTTCCACAAAGGATCTGGAACCCCATGAGACTGGTTGGTGCCGTGTAACCAGTGAAGTGAAAACTGCAGATTGTGCTGCTCCAGTAAAGTTTGCCAAAGTGGCTAATGACAATTGTGCGGGATATCGCTTCAATGTGGATCCCTGCAAATTTGCAGTGAATATATTAGCACAGATTTTCTTGAAAAATTGCTTCATTTTGTATCTATGTTTTATTCATGGAGAAGAAATTTTTCCTTTTATTCTTGCTTTGACTAATGTGTTCTTGCAAAACCACCATATGAAGTGTTTATCTGAGAAAATGTTAATTTTAATTAACCTTCAAAGTAAACATTTTACGTAAAACATTACATAAAACTTTTACTATCATCATGGTGTTTTGTAAGGTCGAACAAATTTCGCTTAGTTTCATTTTCATGAACTAAATCACATTCTAGGTCTTATTACTTAGTTCATGCAGTCAAGGTAGTAGTTAACATTCTAAATAAGTAGTTAACTAGACACAACGGCTTGTCGCGTTTTGGGATGTGAGTTTCTAACATTCTAGGTCTTATTACTTAGAATCAATAAGGTCACCTTCGGGATGTGAGTTTCTAAATAAGTACTAGGCACAACGGCTTGTCGCGTATTCTTCCTGCGGTCAATGTAGTAGGACACTTGATCTAGTTAACTAGACATAATTCAGATGTTATTGTCCTGAGATTCATTTCGGTATTATTTGATCTACTTTTTTCTTGGTTTTTAGGGCCTTCACAAAGCACATCATTATGTTTTTTTTGATATATTGCTAGAGGTACTTTGAGGTTTTTTGCTGAAATTTTCTAGGTAGGGATGAGATACCTGCATTATGAACCATATTGACCATGTTATGCAGCTTGCTGCAGAAAGAATTGGACCTTTTATCCAGTCCTTCTGGAAGCCACCTCTGGTTGGATGGATTGGGGATTCCCACAAGCGTTTTATTGTTGGCCTTCTGTACAATGTTATGGTCAGAACCCCACCTAAAGATACTAAAGTTCCCATCGCTTTTGCTAACCCATGAGGTTTTTTGATGTCAAGACCCTCCAGCCTGCATATAATTGAGGCAGCATTATAGCATCACCTAAAACAATTGTCAGGATAATAGTAGGATGCAGAACCTGTAAGGATGCATAACATCCTTAAAAAAATTTCTAGTTTCACCTGAATGCCACTGCTAGTATAAATGTCAAAGTAGGAACCATGTTGACTGTTGCCGAAAGGAATGTTGGTGAAGTGTACCGTAAGCTTGCAAAGTACATGTTTAGTATTAATCCAACCCTAGTGTTAGCAAAAGATAAATAAAAAGCATCAAATCTGCTTCACAAGAAAGCAATTCTAAGCTCAGAGCAAGTTTTTTCAGTTTTGGAATAAGACACAACAGAGTGACCTACCCAAGAAGGGAGTAGAGAAAGATCTCGATGAACATTGTTAGTGTCATCTTTGGCCTTATTTTCCTGCAACAAAGAAAGAAATTATGAAATTGCAGTGTGAAGACCTGTCAGTAGAGACTAAGTAATTTCAACTGAAGGGACAAAGAATGCGTTGCTTGTATTCTAGAATATAATTAGTGGGCAAGGCTACAAAAATGGCCCTTTGTGGGTAGGACTATGGGATACCAGTTCAGTTTGACTTGGTTATGGAGGTGCTCATTACGAAAGCAAATGGAAATAGGGAAGTCTATGACACTTTAGTATATAAATAATATAAAGCTACTATCAATTGAATGAATACTTAATGGGTGGCTTGAATTGCATATTGGACCACACCTTTCAAGAAAATAGGCGAATGGAAGCACCACCAAACCACCCACAGTATGGCGATAGGTGACATAAACATGAGGATTCATTCTGCAGTTAAAAGCAGCCTCTGTTATGAAGTACAGAAATGCTGAAGCTGTCTGAACGAGAACCATCAATAGGTGTGGCTTAAGTCTTCCACAGGTGACACTCAAGCTAAAAGCCTCGCAAACCATGGCTTCGTATTTCTCAAACCGCGTTTACACCATTATGGCCTTGCCTCAAATCCTATCTTTATAGTGGATGTTTTAATAGGTTATAGGCAATACATATGATTCTTTTTGCACATTGTAAGTGGCACATACCATGTTCATGATCGATCAATTCTGAGCCTTGCTTTTTTATTGTACAGTTTTCTTTTCCCCTTTCTGGAGAGTGACTGAATAATGGATATGTTATTCCCAGGTGTCATGTTCAGGAGTTGTGTAGAATACATATGGAGGGAAAGTTCACATAGGGAAGCTCATTCAGTCAGCAAATGGTAAAATGTCCACAGTTAAATTTTCTAGGAAGAAATGGATTTTGCATAGATTTTGGGTAAATATCAAAGGGTTAGATGCCCTTCTTCCAAAATTGTCTTTGAAACATTATATACTATAGCTGTTCAACAGATTTGATACCAGGATAGTCATTTTAAAGAGCAATTTAGTAAGTTTTTCCGTCCTTTTTTTCCATTGGGAAGTGGTGGCTGATGAAGGCTGGGGTGATGCTACTTCAGGTAATTAAAAGTAGATCCAAATTTTTGGCTCAACGATAAGCACTGCCTATCGAGATTATGTGAAGCTTATGTGATTTTGACCTTTCATAATTTTAAGGAGCTTGTGAGTGGAGACCAAGCATACTGTGTAGCTTATGGTGATTTGTGAGGCTAGTCATGGATCTAAAGCAGCGGAAGGCAACTGACTACCTGCGGTTAGGATAGTAATTGAGTGTTACATCAGCACTCTTATTACAGAATCAATGTATTCGCTTTATGCCGGCTATTTTATCACGTTTAAATGCTTATTCTCGAAACTCCTTTGTGAAATCCGCATGTTTAGATGCCCTGAACGTAGCTCCAATGTGATGCAAACACAGGAGGTGGACTAATGGTTCTCATTTTCTGAATTCTGATAAGAGACATTGAAGAAAGTGATCAAGTTAAGATTGCATTCTGTTGTCCTTCAGGTTCTTTGATTCCTTTTACCAGGTTGCTACTTCAGATTCTGAAGAACATAGTCATCTATTATTAATCTGTTTATTTGTGTATATATGTCAGGTGTCCTTTGCTATGTGAAGCTGCTCAATTTGTGCAGAAAAGAGGGCTGAAAGTGACTCTTTGAGGTCCCGGAATGCATCAGTTTTGTTTCTCCTCTTCAAGATCTAGCTAGGTATCTCTCTCTCGCTCTCTCTATATGTTCAGTTTTGTTGGCATAGACAGTACAGATCTTCGCAACTTTGGTGATACTATTCTGATAATCTTTTGCACAAGACCATTAATCTTGGTATATTTCTATTGTTTCCTAGGTTGGGAATTTTTGATTTCAACTTTGCATGTATAGTGGTAGTGCTACATGACTCATTAGGTGCTGGCTTTTCATTTTCCAGGGAAGGTTGGATAACTTTTCATGTTTAGTTCACTAAAAGTTATCTGAAAGTTTATCTTTGGAAGTTAGGCGTAATTTTCCCAGAGCTTTTTGAGGAGAGAATGTTTTATCAGTCAGATGACTGTTTTCCAAGACAGACTGAGAATCTTGGTAAAATGCTTTTTTTTAACTTCCCAAAATGCCCCTACATTGCTTAATCTGCATATACTCTCCAAACATTAATGCAATTACAAAAGAATATTAGTGAGAGAATTCAAGGACTCTTCCTCCAAGAATGAGTCTTTTTGTTTCCCTGTTTTTTTCACTTTCGAATAAGTTATTTACCCCCTATTCCTGCAAGGCAACACTAATTCAATAGGCTATAGTTTGGGTTTGGGGGAGAGAAGGGGGGTTGGTGTCTGGGCAAAGCCCACTATTGTAAATAATAACTACCTTGTAATTATAATTATCACAAACTATGTAATCGTGAGTACATTATAAGATTGATTGCAGTATATATTTACATTACATTCAACCAAATTTCACATGGAAAAAAGAACAAAATAATGCCTATAAAATAAGGGAACTACTTCCTCTTGTTTAAGACACATAGGCCATGTTTTTTTTGTTGGTAAATCCCGATTTACAAACTTTGACCAACTTCTTCACTCCATGAACTTCAATAAATAAAAGTATCTACTTCTATTAATTTCAACCAAGTTCACCTATTTTCTAATCTATATTGTCTAACGAAAAGAACAGGCATGTAAGATCTCCTGATTTATATTATATGGTAAAAGCCTGTACTACAATTGGGCAGTGATCTGAACATAGTTACCCATGGACTTGGAAAGCCCGACTCTAAAGATATACACTGAGGCTGATTCCTGACGATAATGGGCTTTCTGCTTGAGCTTGGGCTTTAACAGTTGGTTCAGAGAAAAAGGGCAAAAAGGAGAACAGAGGTGTTGCTAAAACTTCTGTTGAAATTATGAACTTTGTACATAAATATGTCATGTCAATGAGAAATGAGGGCAATGTTGATAAATGCCGAAATGTTTTCAAACAACTTAAAATTACCTTTCATCAGACGTTTACATGTTACAAAAACTTCTATAGTCTCACAATTTTTAAAAGTTTTCCAAAAAACTATATATATGCAAATTTTAGTTAATGTAATAACGCTGTTTCCTCCAAATAAAGTATCATTTAAAGGTAGATCTACATTGTCTAAAATAGTGTCCCCAGCAATGATTAGGCAAAATAACTTTTTAAACTTCAATATAAAAAACTCTTAAAATTTTTGGAGTTAGATATCCATAAAAATTAATTGTTATTTATCAAAATATAAGGAATTTGAAAAAATGAAACACTATTGCACAATATTTCTAGAACAACCTATCAGGAGTGCCATTTCCATGGTCCAGCAAGCAAAATACTGTGTATCACTAACTATTTTGGTAATGAAATAGATTCTTGTCCAACTAGCTTCTTCCTTTGATCTTGTGATCATAATAAGACTTTGTGTCAACTATGAAATTTCTTGAACAATTTTTGTCTGCATTTCCAACATAATTGTGGGCAATAATTTTCTTGTTACCCCAACCGCCACCCTAATTGACAGCTGAAAATCATTTGATTTCTTAGAAATTTAAGCCAAATAATTAGCACAGCAGTGAAATTTCAAGGAATTATATTCATAAAAAAACAAACAACAAATCCAGGCTTGCTTTAATTTGTCCTTAGATGTAGGACTATAGGAGTTGGTTCTTTTCTAAGGAGCTGCCTTTTCTTTTGTTCTCTATAACTTTAAATTATTCAGGGAAAAAGAAATTAAAATTGTTGCTTGATGTGTGAGCAATCATATTACTCATGCATTTTTGTCAAAATGAGACATTATAATATATGGATTATGGGTTCCACACCTTTTCCTTTTTTGGCTGGTATGTGTATTTTGGTGACCATTGGCTTCATTGGATTCCTTACCTTTGGACTTCATTTGGCCCCTTTGGGGGGGGGGGGGGGGGAGGTGTTGAGTGCAGATTGCCTCACCTATAATGAGGCACAAGTCAAACTATATAGTTCTTTTTTTAAAAAAAATCATGTTTAAAGGGAAATACAAGGTTAATAGAAGGGTTTAAACTTTTACATATTATGTTTGATATTAATTTCTAAATAAGCTACATGATGAGTTAACTAATATCTTTCTTATAATGTTGTTTATAAAATTAATTAGATAATATGTTCAAATCAAAATATGTGTACATCTTTGGTCGCTTTATGCGCAAATTCTTCCAATCTAATTGACAATGATAAAATGAATGAACTACTGAAACGGATCCTTAGCAGATAAATAATTGTTATATGCCATTTCACTATCTAACAGGGTGGTTACATATTGGCATTAAAAAAAAACGGATGTACAATCATATACATTACTTGTAGATTTGGTATTTGAAACTATTAATCACACTCTTTACCCTAATTTTATAACTAATAATCGTTTAGCTACTATTATCTTGGGATTGAAGATCTAACTAAGTATGAAGCATGGAGTTGACTTATGCATGCATTTAAAATTAAAATTCAGAATCATGTGCATATTAAAATGTAATTGATCAAAAGCCATCCACTAGCCAAGGAATATATGCCTACCCAAATGCCTAGGCACCGAACCAGGCCTAAGTCCGAACTGAGTTTGGTCAACCTGAGTCTGAACCAAGCCAAACTTAACTCAACTCGGGTCGGCTCGATAGGTATCCAAATCGAGCATGATTTGGACTTTGGTCAGACGAGCTCGAACCGAGTTTTGACCAAATTGAGTCGCCAAGCTAGCTTGGTTCTTACAGCCTTAGTAATGCCTTTAGATTCCGAATGGGTCATTCATTTTCGCGCCTGACTATGCTGACTCTTTACACAGAGAGAGAGAGAGAGAGAGTGAGTTTTTATAGTTGTTACTGTTATTATTGATAGAGAGACTATGAGTCATCTCTGTTGATTGCACTGTTAGTAAAAAGCTAAGCTGCAAAATCTGCTTCCTCCGATTTTGCTTCCCTTTTTTTCAAACACTTAAAAGAGTTTTTCAAGAAGATCAAGAAAAGAAGTACATAATTATAAGGATAAAGGACTTTAGCGATTGTGCTTACCTTTAGGTCTTTCCAATGAGAAAAGAAGAGTTTGTTTGTTTTTTTTGGTGGATTTCACCTAATTCAACTAATTAAATTTCTTTCACCATATTTTCCAGTTTTATGTGTGATTCAGTACAGGAATTAAAATGTCATGTTTAAGCATAACGTTTTATCCCTTCTTTCATTGGGGGAGGGAGTTCGCATAGGGGAGGGACTTGCAAGTCCCAATAGATCATATTGCACTTCTGTAATTTTCGAATGAGGTGTTTACACGAATCGAATGATTTCATCCATTCTCAATGTTTCCTTGACTAAAAGATCTATCATGGTACATGTTGACTTCCCTAAAACAATGTTGAACTTAATCTCTCAGTTATTCTTATTTCATCTTCACATGTACTCATTCAGCAAGTTTATTGGGTAACATCACAATTATGTTCAAGTACATCCATATTAATCAGAATTTTTTGAAATCACAAATTCATAATGTCCAACAATACGTTTACAACCGTTATCTTATTTTAACTGTATTTCTTTAAAAAGTTTGGCACTTAAGTTAAAGGGGGAAAAAAGGCATAGAGTTTACTCTAGGGATTTCATTTCCATTTTCTAATTTTCATAATTTTGCACCAAGTTTGCATTTGGAGCCTTACGTAATGCATACATCATGTTGAACTATGCATGGTAACTAACAGTAGACCAAGCCAAGTAGAATTTGAATACCTTGAACTTCACATAGGGCTATTGAAGTTTGAGAGAGAGAGGGGGGGGGGGGGGGTTTGTTTTTGTTATCCTTTTTTTCTTTTTAAAACAAAAATCATGATATATCCTCCTTGTATTATTTTGTATATCTATTTTTTCCCTAAACCAGCTCCATATTCTTGCAAAAGCAAATAGCAAGCAGCAGGGATGAATCAATGTCCATTAGAAAGTGTTATTAACACGTATCTATTAGTTATTACTGGAAATCTAATAAGCTATGCTTTTAAGTCATTGGATTCTACCAGCTAGATAATTAGTCTTTTAATCAATAGTTACGAAGATTATATATTTAGCCGACTAGATATGTAGTTACTTGATAAATTTGAAAGTTGACAATTTGAAATGATTTAACTCGTTGATAAGATACCATGCATGCCATTTGAGCGAATGATCTTGTTGATTAAGAGCCATTGGTACTTTCTTTATATATAATATTTCATATGAAAAAGCGACTTTAAGTAATTTTTTTTTTCACTGCATCCATATAAGACTAATTAAAGATAAGTGAAAATAAAAATAATGCTACTTTGTTTTTTTTTTTTGAAGAGTTTAATTAACATATATCCCTTGGTTTAAAAAAAAAAGATCGGATAAGTTTTAATGTTATAATGTAAACTCATGTATTATTACTTATTTGATGTTTTAACAAACTAAACACTCAAAATGATTAAAATCATGATTATTGCCTACAACTGAGGTAGTCATGGGTGAATGCCATGGTAATTACTTGAGACAAAGTGGGGGATCTTATTGATTAAGAACATGAGATTTCTTACAAATGGCATAATCATTAATGAATTCACTATTGAAGCAAATGATTATATTGGAAGGATATGATAATGTTGAGTTGGTGTGGTGCAAGAAGGGAAAAAACCTCTCAATATCCCATGTCACGACTCATGAATATGGAGAAAATAATCCATGAACGCACTCAGTGGAATATGAGATGAGATAGATGAGCAAGACCATCCAGATGGATCAATCATGAATTTTAAAGCAATGAAGCAATTTTGGTGGGTGGGTGTCACACCTTTTGGCAATAGTAAAATCATTGTGGAAGAAAGCCTTGTGAGATTGAGGTGGGGGGGGGGGGTAAAGTTGAAGGGGGTTGGTTTCCCAAGAAAAAAAGGTGATCTTGATTCTTGAGTTATGTTAAGGACATATACAGTTGAAAGAATGACAAATATGTGTAAAATTTTTGTCTATATCAGTTTCTTGCCTTATTAGCACAAAAAAGGAATGATAGATGTATTATGTAGATATTCTATAAGATTTATTAAAACTATATTATTTCATCAATTAGAAAAATGTGCAGGTAATTTTAGGACAGATGAATGAAACATTAATTTTAGTCTAAACTTAAACTTGAACAACTCAAATTTATGTCTTACAAAGAGAAATTATTACAAAGTAAGCCAATCTAAAATTTTCCTCTTTAATATTGATCCTGTTTTTATTAGCGTGTTGGATAGTTTGATAATAAGACATGATACTGGATGTCAATCTAATTCAACACAATAATTCTTTCAAAAACATGATGGTAATTGACTTAATTTTGAATTTAATTAAAATGACTTAGGAGTATTTATTAAAGGAGATTAGAAGTAATTACTCACCCTGACATGATGTTGTTGGCCATTGAGTCACTCCCCTTTATGACCTACTACTCAATTGCTTGTTGGACTATCTTTTAGTACAATATAAACCTGGTTTCCACTGACTCCTAACCCTTCAAGTTCATAGTTCTTTCATTGTGGGTGCTGCAGCTAAGAGTAATACGGTACCCAAGAAGGGTGCTTGAGAACACACACAGTAATACCCTTTTTCCTTCTGCAAAGGGCCATGATATGGCATAGGGTGCGCATGATGCGTAGGCTAAGGGGGTGCGGAGTGGGCCAGGAAGTTTAGATTAGAGATTGCATTTCACATTCCTCGCACACACAAAAGCAGGGCAAATAAAGAAAGAAAACAGAGCAATTCAAAAAGCTACTCTAGTTTTATAGACACAGCCACAAATACAAAGGAGGCCACAGATCAAATCTTTGCACCAATTTGCTGTTTGCTTACAAAAAAGGACCTACCCTTGCTATTTGTCACTTTATCTCTCTACTTTCTAGGCATTTCTCTATCTCTTAAAGGCAGAGGTTATGGGGTTGATTGATAATCACAAGACTGAGGTTGGTGCTCAGGAGCTTACTGTGAGAGAGATAACCAAGCAGTGAGCTGAGTGAAAGCCCCTTGGTTTGCACCTAAAACCCACTTCTTGCCTAGCTTCAATTTTATTGAGAATTGCAATTTTGTTGTGCTTCCCATAATTTTGCTTCAATTCAGTGCATACTTTCCACTGACAATGTCGTCTGATATCAGTTAAATTTCAAGCATCTGTCAACTTTGGAGTAAGTGGGCTGTGTTTTTTTTGGCGAATTTAGTTGTACCCATCTTGGTTTTTGTATGTATGATGGCATCTTGCTTGAGGAAATTTGTTTATAAGATGAACAGTGTTGTGGTTGCGACTGGTTTGTAATTGCCTGTGTTTTGATCTGATTGGGGGTAGTTTGATTGAAACTAGTGGTGGGGGGTTTTGGTTTAGGGTCTTGTGTGATGAGAATGGGGAGAGATTGCTTGCTGCTACCAACTGTTGGACCGCCAATAAAACGGCGAGCAGGATTGAGGAGGAAGCAGGCAGGCAGAGGCTCATATAGAGGAAGTTAGGTTAGAGAATTGGGGATAATTAAATTGGTGATCAATTTGTGTGGCAGATTGACATTTCAATTCACAAGCTGAAGTGCAGCTCAGAAGGAGAGTGTTTTTCAGTTGGGGATAGACTATTTTGGTTGTTTTGGGGGGTTAGAATTTTGGATTTGCTTGTGAGTTAGAGAGAATGGCTACTCACTTGCAGCAGTTACTTCGAAGCTTATGTTGGGATAGTGAATGGAATTATGCAGTTTTCTGGAAGCTTAAACATCGTGCTCGAATGTAAGTTACCCCCTACCAACCCTTCATGATAAGTTGTTCACTTGCCATGCTTGGTCTGTCTTTTTAGTGTTGATGTTGTAGGATTCGTATGTACCGCAATTTTATTATACTTTGGTCTGTTACTTTCACAAAACAAGATAGCTATAAGCAGGCGATGTGAATGTAACATTAGTAGATTTGATGTACTTCGGAAAGAATCAAAGGTTATAGCCTGGCAGAAGGGAATTTTGTTCCTGTTTTGGATTTTTTTGGGGGGGGGGGGGGGCGGCTTCATCTTTCAGTTTTGTTACTTCATTGTGGATCTTTCTTGCCAGTTTGATTTGGTAGACAAGAATGCATATAGAGCTGTGCTTATTAGTAATCATGCTTAGTGAATCTATACCCAAGACTACATTTGGCACCTTATGTGTAGCTTGTAGATTTTCGCTTGTCTAAACCATTATGAGGTATTATGAGTTCTCATTTCAAAATATCCATAGTAATGTTAACTATGGAAGGGGCATCTCATTTCTGTTTGGAATATGTGAAAACCGTTTTGCAGTTCATGCCTCCTTTTCCAATCCCCAATATACGAACACCCTTACCCTGAAAGAGGAAAAAAGGGAATGTTGCATGTTTGGGAAACAGAAATGGGATGGACACTATTGCTTGGAGTTATTCTTCCCGTACATTGGTCCCGGAACCTAGATTGTATCTGAAGATGCTAAAAGTTGTCTGTGCATTAAGCCTTTTGTATGCAACTGAATCCAGGGTACTGACTTGGGAAGATGCTTATTGCAATAATCACTTCAAAAATGATTCAGAAGGTAAAGACTCTGTTGAAGTGCCCGATGTATCACATGATGGGCATTTGGCACATGATCCTCTTGGCCTGGCAGTGGCAAAGATGTCTTACCATGTGTACTCTTTTGGGGAAGGGTAAGTCATTGCCAAATGAATTTCTCGCTGACATTCTTTAGCACTTGGATATACTTGATGGATCCCAAGCAAAGTGTGGTTTCAATTAACATATTCTCTGAACAGGATTGTTGGTCGAGTGGCAGCCACAGGGAAGCATCAATGGATTTTTGCGGATGACCATGCAATGCATTCTGGCTCATTGCTTGAGGTGATGTGCTTCTGGGAACTGGTATTAGCTTCATAAGTTTTTCATTGGAAAAGTAGCTTCTCATATTTCCTCTCTTTTCCTTTGTGGGGTTTTCCCGCTTTCCAGCTGTGTGATGGGTGGCAAGCACAGTTTTTGGCTGGAATTAAGGTATGAGCTTATATGCTGCCAAGAATGTGTTTCAACTTTTGTTTGAGCTGTGGCTTTCTGATCTTTTTCACCTGCGAATATTTTGCTTGTTTGGTACAAGTATCTGCTAATGGTGAATCATATCCTCCTGCAGACCATTGCTGTTGTAGCTGCTGCTCCGCATGGGGTTGTACAGCTTGGATCTCTGAATAAAGTAAGATAATTCTGACTTAATTTTAGGCTGTCTTACTTTTTTCTGGTTTTGGTAAAGATCTAGTTCTTTGGAGGCCTTGAATTTGTTGAATCTTACTTAATGTTGGGCTAGGTCAATGAAGATCCAAAGTTGTTGTCTTATATCAGAGCGTTGTTTCCCACACTTCAAGGTCCCTCTTATTTTCAGGATCCATTAAAATACAGTCTTCAGAATGTCTCGCCAATGGTATAATGACTTTCACCCTTCCTCTCCCTATGGACTGGTATCCTCATTCTCATATATTTAAAATTGTCCATCCTTTTATCCATCCTTTTATGCAGTCGGGTATGTCTGCAAGAACTTCTGGTCAGGATATGCTTCAAGAATACCTCCGTGATGTTGATGAAGCTGCAAATACTTACATTAAATCTTCTGCTTTCCCATCTCCCCAGACTCACAGCAATGATGCTTGTGGTTCTTCATTGCCTGGTGTTGTTATTGGTGATAATGCCAAACTGATTCAATCGATAACTGAATCAATGAGTCAAGTTAATCACACCAAGAGCACAAGTGTGGAGACTCAACCTGAATTCAGTGGCCTCGAGGCCATGGACAACCTAAACTCATCCTTCCTGTTCTCAGCAGGAAGCGAGTTACATGAAGTTTTAGGACCAGCTTTTGTAAGACAATATTATCCTTCGTCCAGGAAAGTTGAGAAGCCTGACAATAGCTATACTTCTCAGACACCAGAGGTTACGGAGAGCAGCCTGCTTACAGCAGATACTGGCTCTGATCATCTTCTAGAGGCTGTGGTAGCTAATTTTTGTCACAAGGATGACACTTTTAGGAGTGCCAAGTCATTTACAACATCTGAATCTATGTTAACCTGTGAAAAAATGCCCAAGCCTTCAATTAGCAATAGCCAAACAATCGGTTCATCCAGTTACTCAATTGGGTGTTCTTCACTTTTAGAGGAAAGCAGACAAAGCAGCTTCAATTGTTTAGATTCCTGCAGCATTAGGTCTTCAACTAGTGCATGCAGGCCAAGTGAACCAGCCAAACCCAACAAGAAGAGGGCAAGGCCTGGTGAAAGTTCGCGCCCTCGACCAAGAGACAGGCAGCTGATCCAAGATCGCATAAAAGAGCTTCGGGAGCTTGTTCCCAATGGAGCAAAGGTATAGTTCTCTTCACTGCCTCTAAAAGTAAAAAAGAATTTTTTTTGGCCTGTGCTGAGATGTTTGGACACAATTATGCAGTGTAGCATTGATTCATTGCTGGAGAGGACAATCAAGCATATGGTTTTCATGCAGAGTGTCACTAAGCATGCTGACAAGCTCAGTAAATGTGGTACACAACGGGTAAGAACACATTAACGTAAACAATGAAATTTCCTTGTTTGCCATCTTGATTTCTTCCTTTTCTTTCATGAACTATTCTTCTGATGTGATTAGATAGACCTGCAGTGATCAAGATATTGTTCAGTATATTTCATCAACCTAAATCCATGTTCTGAACTTGATGTACTCGATCTCCATGGATCTGCAGGCTGGCAATATTGAAATGGGAGTGCTAGCACCTGGGTATGAGCAGGGTTCAAGCTGGGCAGTAGAGGTGGGTGGGCACATGAAAATCTGCCCAATTCTTGTGGAAAATCTGAATACAAATGGTCAAATGGTCATAGAGGTATGTGTGTATATCAAAGTACTCTGATTGTTGTTCAAGAAAATCATATAATAAAGACAACAATCCAGTTTTGGTGAATGCATTGTTCGGTGTTGATTCAAATTTGGGTCATTTCGTATTGGAGTAAAGTGGGTTTATGTCAGGTGAAATATTCTGATTGGGGTTATATGTTTACAGATGTTATGTGATGATTGTGACAATTTTCTGGAGATAGCAGAAGCTATTAGAAGCTTGGGTTTGACTATTGTGAAAGGGATAACTGACAATCAAGGAGATAAAACATGGATGCGATTTGTGGTCGAGGTAAGTTTATCCCTTGTTTCTTGGTATTGAACTATATTTGCCCAAGTACGTGCACTTTTGTATGAATTTCAAAAGTTGAAGTGAAAACCGACATGTTGAAACACTGCAGGGTCAGAGTCAGAGCAACAGGAACTTGCACAGGATGGATGTACTGTGTTCACTTGTCCAGATTCTGCAATCAAAATCTACAATCTGATCATGTCTATTCCTAGTTTAGTTGATTGCTTTGTGATGTTTCAGTTGAAGGCTTGTTTGACATGACTCAGGGTTTTCCTTGTTTTTGTGTTCGGAATTGTTGAAAACTTCCAACTTTTGTATTCTGGCCTGAGTTTGCATCTTCTGTAACTTCTAAGATAGAAAACTGTTTAATGCCCTGAATTTGATGATGACATAATTTCTGTATGGTACTTAATTCTGAAATAACATGAAAAGTCATCTGAATATATCTGTTATGCCAGATAAAATGTAGTGGACCTTGCACGGGGAAAAATATTCAAATTCCCGCAAAAATCAAAGTTAAAGTGAAAGTCAATCAGATCTTATCCTAATAGTTCATTATAAGTTGAAATCCAAAGCAATTAATTAACTTGCAGGTTTGATTCCCCTTACCCTGTTGCATTGTACTGATATGTACATATCAGATGCTGATGTTCAATATTAAATGTTGGAAAATAGGATCAATCATTAAGAATGTTCATGTATTCGTCATAATCTTCAGCAATTCTCTAGCTGAGAGAAAGACAGCTAGAAAACCACCAGAATGACCAACTGAACTTCAATATTGCACATTTGATGAGCTTAACAGGGGTTTATCAAATTAATCCTGCAAAGCCTTCGATTGTGTGCTTTCTTATGCATGCATTTCATCAATAATTAATTAATCATCCAAAACTTATGTAAAATTTTCAAGAAAACCCAAAAAAATAAATAAATTACAGGGATGAGAAAATGATCAGACAGTACGAATACATTGTGAGAATACACCATCATTCTGGTGAATCAAACCAATAGGGAAACATTTTGTTCATCATCTCATTTTCTTTATTTCAATTTCCTGCTTCTCAAAAAATAAAAAAATATTTTTTGATTTTAATTCTAATGCTGTAGTCGCCATGGATAGGAATTCTCAAGCTATGAAGAAGAAGGAAAAAAAGCAAGAAAACCCCCAAAAGAGCGACCTTCAAACAATCTGGCATGCCCCATGAGCTCAACAGGGCATTGATTCGCCCTCTCGAGCACTCGAGTATGCTTGAAAAGATAAACCCTAAATTCTTCAAGAAAAAATAAATCCCTGAAAATCGAAGAACAAATTAAAAAGATGAGGGCTTGGAGTAGAGAGAGATTAGGATCAGATAGAGCTAATACAATGAGCCGCCATCATCCCGGCGAGTCAAACCAATAGGGAAACAATTTTGTTCATCATCTCAATCTCATCTCATCAAAAAGAAGCCCACAAAATCCAAATTTAGAGAGAGAAAATGTGCGTCATTTGATCGGATTCATCAAAGCTGCAACTAGAAATCCAGTCAATGTAACTATGATTCAACAATTTAGAGAGAAAATGGGCTCTGCAAACGTTAAATCTTGTTCTAATGCAAAGCCTTCAACCAAGTGCAAATCTTTTTTTCACAAGAAATCGGGGAAAATCTCGCACGGGCACATCAGCTTTGCAGGGATTTTGAAATTTGAATCCCTGAAAAGCCTTTGAAATGTGCTTTTTCTGATTGAGATTTGTCGGAAAACCCTAATTTTATCGAAAAGGGAAGAAATTGAGAGGGATGAACGCGAGAGGAGAAGGATCAGAGTACGAATACGTTGGTTCACCATCATTCTGGTGATCAATGAATTCAATTCAATTGATTCTTCATCAAATCCTTCTTTTCTTACTGCAAATTCAAAGTAGGCAAAAAAAAACACCTAGAGAGATAGGTGGATATGGAATGAAGTGGAGAGAGAATGGATCAGATAGAGCTAATACATTGAAATCGCCATCATATCGGCGAGTCAAACCAATAGGGAAATTTATTCATCATATCAAAACTCTCCATTCATACCATCATCCATCCAGGGATAAACCCTAGCAAAGATTAAAATTTTAGACAGAGAAAGAGAGAGAGAGGGGGAAAAGTTGAAGCGGCTGGCTTGATCAGCTGCATTGCAATGCGATTGAGATTGGGTTTGAATCGATGAAACCCTAGAAAATTGGCGGAAAATTTATAGGCGATGATGCCTAATTTCCAGGAGCCCAAATCACAGCTGCTGAGCCCACATATGATCATCCAGCCCATAAATACAACTGCACATCGAAATGACGATATTGACCTCCAAAAATGTTCATAATCTCATCATCGACCTTCGCCTCACTGCTCTACTGTTCTCACATCGAAGCTCGGAGAAAAATGGCGAATTTCAAGGACAGTGCATGTTGCATCGAATAGGTATGCATACTTCTTTTTCGATTTTTTTTTCCCAGCACTTTTTTCCTGGTGAAGTTAAATTTGAAGTATCTATTATTATATCCAATGTCGCGATGGAAAGCAAATTTAGGTCGAGTGAGTTCATAATTTCGTAGAATATTTGGAGCAATTATCTCCGATTACATTTCCAGATTGTATAATTTTCAATTTTGTAAGTTAATACGGTTGATTTGTTTGCTGTCATTTCAAAAAAAAATAAAAAATAAATGAGTTGGATACTTTGGAAAATTTGACTGGTTAAAGTGTCTGTATTGGCTCCATTGCAGTGCATGTGGACCTGTAATCTGCTGTAATTTACGCAACTGAGGATGCAGGGATTTGCTACCTGATAGTATTGTAACATATACTCCTGAGTTCTTGCATTGATTGTACCATTTCTTTTGGGGTTTGTACCTCAACCGGTCCATTCTTTTTCGTTGTTGGATTGAGGTAATCTTCTTTTTCAGTGGTCATTTTCGATGAGTTTACGGCAATGCATGTACCTTGCTTTTCTTCACTCAAATATAGTCCTTGCAGTCTTTCTATCTAACACTCAAAACTCCTATATGATCTTCTAGATTTTAGTTTGCCGTGCCCTTATTTCTAATCTCTGACAGTAATATTAGGTTTAGGATTGCTTACATATTGACCTCCCCGAATCCCATCAATAATGGATGTTGCTGTATGTAGAGCTGAGCACATGGCAGAGAAACAAGAATCATATTGAGGTCGTGTGTGATTGAAATCAAAATCATCACTGACTGGGGCCTAAGCTGCATAGAAAGCATCAGTGAAGTCTAATTTCATTAAGACAGAAAATGACGTGGAATTAGCAAGAACAGATCTGATCATGATGCAAATGGTAACGAACAAAGTCAGAGCTTGCGTGGTCATAAAGGTAGTTGAGCCCGCACTGTAGTTTTCTAGGTGGGCTTTGCCAAGAGGTCTGTTAATTATGACCTCATTTGTGCATTCCATGAGAACGTTATGGCATACAGGATACAGCAGGTTTCTTTACTGGCTACTTGTTCAAGAATTCCACCAGTACTAATAATGGTCATATGTTGATTTACCAATCAGACATAGTACTTAATGTGCAAATTTTATGCTACTGAAGTCTGTGCCTGTTACCTGATTGCTTGTGCACTGCTTGACTTAGATTGCATTTTATCTGGTTCATAGTTTTAACTTTCAAGATTAAAACTAGTTCTTTTTTCTGCTGCTCTGCTTTGGCTATTTCATGTCGACTTTCTATATTTTTAGTCGGTTATTGGAGCATTTATTTTTAGTAACAGGTGATGGATCTGATAGTGAGCTTCCTCCCATTAGTTGTCAATTGGCGATATGATTGCTAACCTCAAGAGAAGTAAAATTGGAATACATGGTTTGAGCTTTGATGTTCACACAGAGAGGAACCGCATAGCAGTGCTTTATAAAATGAGACAATGAAACTCCTGCTACTTCCTCTCTCTCTCTCTCTCTCTCTCTCTCTCTCTCTCTCTCTTTGAATCAGTCTCATTCCCTTCGTACTCTTGCCTGATCCTTAGCCTGTTTGCTTCTTTGGGTAATGCTGCTTACATTCGACTCCCCTAAACTACATTCCACATGGGGATCCGCATTCAGCTGGCGGCTAGTGTGTGTCTTTGTGTGCTCTTACGAAAATCTAAGTAATAGTATGAACATGATTCATTTGCTGAGTATTAGGCTGAATGGCTGGTGTTGCATTCTCTTGGAGCCGCCATGGCATCTTTACTAGCATAATGCCGTGAAAAACATAAGCCACAGAGCTGGCATTTGACCCTATGCAGTCACTGCTGTTGGATGTGAAACTCCCTCTTTTGTGTCCAAACTCCACAGAACTTGCTGACAGGTGCTGTGACCGTATCACCACTGTTGTGATGAGCAGATGGAAGTGTCATCAGACTTCAAGGATTCAGAGAATTGCGCATGTTCTCAAGAAGAATTTGTATAGTATGCCTTTCTTTGTTCTATCATAGCATTTCCTCAGCATATTTGCTTTTTATGGTATTCTTGCAAATTTTTCATTCTGCAGGATAATCTTTGTGCTCAATTAAGTAGTGCTTTATTGGCAAGATTGAGACCTGACATTATGCAAACTGACTGGTGAATGGTGATCAATTATTGTCATTCTGTTACCCAAGTCATGTTTGGTGATCCATCTCTAACTTGTTGCAATTTGCGATTGAAGAACCAATGAGTTTAGCTTAATTTTCAGGGTCCTTTTTGTTTAACTTTTAGTTGGTGAAGTTTCTCTTATTTCTGATAGGTCGTTGCAAGTAATATCAAGAAGTCTAACCGAGCTGCTCTGAAAATAAGATAAAAAAAACCTATGTAGTTGCTGTGATGTGGTAAACTCTCTCTCTCTCTTTTTTTTTTTTTGACTGTGATCTGGTAAACTAATTCATTGGTTATTACTCAAGAAATTGTCCCTTCTCAGTGCAGTCATAAGACGAAAGATGAGGATGGATGGTGGCTTCTTTTGATTGAAACTAACAAAGATGAACTGGGTCAAAAAGGTATGTTCCAATACCAAACTCAGGGGGGAAAAAAAAAGATAAGACTTTTTTTGTTTTGGGGGGGGGGGGGGGCTATGCTTTGACCTTCCCAAGATTTTCTTCTGTAGTACAACAATATGTAGCCCCTGGCGAACAAAAGAAAAGAGTATACAAGTGGAATACTTTGAAGCAATGATCATATTTCCAATGGGAATTCATATTGATGTTGCGGTTTCTCATGCAAATAGAAGTTGAGATCTGTAATGCACAGATCTAATTTATAATGAAGTTTCTGGGGATGCACAGGATAACTGAGCAACAGGAGATACTTTGTTGGCTGCCTCTTTGAGCTTTTGACATTGAGAATATGCTATACGATCTGTTGGTGCATGTTATGTGTATTCAACGATTTGCCATGTCGTGTCTGGTGACTATATAACCTTGTAGGGAGGCACGAAGTAGATGCTAAGGCCTACGGACAACAATTCAGGCCCCCTCCCCCCCCGTGCGCAAAACAAACCCTTCTGTGTTTGGTACTTCTGTAGTTTCTAAAGTTGCATTAACCTATGTCAGTCAGATTCTTCATTTGAATATTTGATAGAGTACTTGTGTTGGGCACATGACATGTTCCAGAATATTGGCAAGTCCAACACCCTGGACATCTACCCACATGGACACTGAAAGCTGATTCCAAGCTACGTAAGCTCTGACATCCTGTTGCAGTGGTCTTACCATTGGGCAAGTAGTGAGCAAGTTGTTACCATTCATATTGTTAGTAGTGGTTCATCATAATGAAATACTGAACCCGGACTGTTGGGGGGGGGGGCCCCCGCGCGGAAGAAATATGCAGGATGGCCTTCAAGAGATGGTCTGACCCTGGCCTTGGTGGGACTCTGAGGAAATAGTTTGTGTTGGTTTAGTTCTGTTTGATCTGTTCCAATCACAACTTTGGCGGTTGACTGTAGCTGCATATTTGAAGACAACTATAATCTCTCACAGACTCACAGTGAGTTTTCATGTTTCTTGATCCTCAGACTGGATTCCCTTGACCTCCAAGCTTGTCCCTATTAAAGTTGCTGTCAGGCTGTCCCTACCAACGAAGAAAGTTCTAGCATCACACATGAAGAGCTGTTTGTGTCAGATGCTGTATAATTTGTGAAGAGGAATTTGAATACAGAAACCACCAGCAGCACTGGCAAAAGCAACAAGTACTTCCTCCGCTGAAAGTGGCACCTGAGGCCGCATTTCCAGAGGATATTAACTGTCAGTCAACCTGATTTCAGTTGACAAATTTGGTGGCCACAATTAGGCCCTCAGAAGTGTACTCCAAGGTTTGCCTGGATCCAGTGATGAAGGTATCTTTTGACAATGCCGTAGGACCTGAATATAATCTGTGCTATCCTTCTTGTAATAGCATCATATGTTAACATCACTAAATGTCTGCATTGGGAGTTCTTGCGAAGACGCAAGATCATCACTAGCGGTCGATCTTGTTCTGTCTTGTAAATAGTGATAGCATCGTACACCAGCCATTACAGACCCTATCAAAGGAGTATCTAGGGAGATCCAAATGTTTTGCAGGTGTATGATGATGTCATTACTGATCCGGAATTTTTTTTAGGGGTTTTTTGGGATGAAATCCATATTTACCTAAAACAGTGTGCGAAAGTCCTGATTTTCAGTTCAGTTTTGTGAGCTGATGTCTTTCTTTCTTTCTTTTCTTTTTTTTTTAAAAAAAAAAACTGATGAGCATGCAGCTTCTTATGATCATAGTTGATTTTGATATGCCATGTCTACTAAAACAGCAGTTTTTGCGGCTTTGTCTTTCCCTGTATTATGATGATTGAAAATCAGTGTGATTTGCTTTTAGATAAAGGTTATGAGGTACTTAGTGCCTATCACTATTACTTTACAGTTGCCCTGCTTTTTGCCTTTTGCCAGTCCCACATCTTTACCAACTAGTTCTGTTAAATGGCATGCTTGTTTGCAAGCTAGTTTCCTCTGTGGGGCATAATATCAAATTTTGCTTAGTTGTGGGCTTCACAATTATCTTCCTTTGAAAAACTTGATATTGAAACCTTTTCCCTTGTTTTTCAAAAGAACCTCCTGCAAGACTAGCGTTGCAAATTAAGTTATATGGAGTCTGAGACTCTGAGAGGGGCCTAACTAAGAAACATACCATTTTTAAGTGATTGAATAGGTGAAATTATCTATGAAGTGGGATGATATACATTGTATGCTTTCTTGAATAGGCTTGCACTCAGAGAACAGGAAGAGCAACCTTTCACATTCAACCATGAAGGTCTTGGACAGAGGCCACTACAGTGCCTGTGAGCTATAATCTCTTTGGCTAAGTTGTCTCTCTCGCTTTTTGTTGAATGCTAGCTTTTAGATTGTAATTATGCAAAGCACAGTGGGTGCTAATGCAAGCATCATATGCTGAAGTATGAAGCCTAGTATTGTTGCTGTGTTCAGAGGCTTTTTGGTTATGCTTAGTGGTCCAGAAACTAGATTTGCTGAAAAGGACCCAAAATTCCTCCACTGACACTAGTTGCAGTTATTGGGGGGTATGTGAATGTAAATGATTTGATTTGATGCCTGCTTTGGTTTCATGTCAATGTCAGTCACTACAGTGCTGAGTGCCTTTCAACTTCTTCCCCTGTGGAAGCTTTTTGTATATGTGATCATATTAAGCCTAGTTGGGAAGGGGTTTTTTTTTTTTTTTTGGAGTGAGATCCTCTACAGTTGAAAAAAGGCCTGTGATCTTGTAATCCACCTATCTAACGGCTGAAACTTTTTTAAGCGCAGATGATCCTCTTTCTACTTTCTTGCCAAGGTATATGTGTTGTAGTTGTGGCATCATAAGCGGCTTGCTGTAATTCACACGTCCGATTACTACATTTGAACCCCCCTTAATACCCTGTTTTGGCAGTCCCTAAAGTCAGAAGCTTGCTTCATCATCAAGTGTTGGAGTACTCTATCTTGACAGGAAGTTGGAGGTTTTGGTTGTTTGCCCTTGGGGTTGAGCTTGGAATCAAGACAGGTTGTCTCACTTCATGATCACGCTAATTTCAAGTATATTTTGAGACCAACTTGAGCCTGAAAATATATTCAATCAAGCATTAACAGGAAGCTTTAAGGTACATTGGTAAATATCAGGTATCATCCAAGATATTCACACATGGTTGGCGCATGGTATCCATTTCAAAATCAATAATGTTTTCAAGGAGGGTAACATGGTAGTAGACTGGCTATCTAAATTTGGTCATTCCATTATATACTCATTCTTATCAGATGTATGTTTTTCACCTTATTTTAGACAAATTTTGATTGATGATATAGTTGAGCGTACTCTTGTAAAGAGAGGTGTTTAACATGTTCCATTTCCTATTTGACCCTTTCAAAAGAAAATATTCAATGATTCACTGTTACGTAAATGATCAAAGCATGTTGATTTCCGATGACAATTGAGTATAGTTTTGACAGTTTTGTGTTTCTCTCTATTATTTTCAATCAAGTGCTTTTTATATCAAGCGTTTTTAACTCCGAATTTTACTGAGTTAGTACTTGATCTCTCAGCATTTTTGGTTATACCTACTCTCTCCAAACAAAAAAAAAGAAAAGAAAAGGGATTTGATTAGGAAGGTCATTCTTGATCTTTCCAAATCTCTATGCTATTCTATTTACTCTAAATTGAACCATTCCCTTAAGCAACATTGCTAATAAGAGTATAATGCTCGCAATTATAATTTACATCATACTCTAAGGTGGTTGAATCTTGTAGTGATGGTCATAGTTAGATAACCAAAGACCATAATCCCAGGTTGAAGTCATTAAACACTTATTGATTATGCTATGATTAAAACAATGCAGACTATGGATGATAATCAGAGCATATAAATGGTGATTTAGGTAATAATTAGGAGAATTAATTAAGCTTATCTTTCTAAATTAGTGCTAAAACCTTTCCGACCAAAGCCTAATGTTAGTAGGTTATGGCTAGTTTGCCTTAGCATCAATAGTTGCCTCAATAAGTAGACTTCCTTTAGGTAGGGTTTAGCAGAATCCAAGAGAAGTGGCTGGTTCTTCTTTCACGTCAAATCAATAGCGATATCTTTCTTTTGCTTAGAACAATCTGTGACACAATATGATAATATAAAGTAAATCCGACCAAAAATTACAGAGAAAAACACCACTCCAGCATGGAATGACTTCGTTGTGACTTAAAATTGCCATCTTTTATGATTTTATATGAAAATGACAAATCAAGTTTATTTTTATGGATTTAATTAAGTTAGTAGAATAAAATAATCCGATTATCACATGAATTGATATGATCTGATTTTATTATTCTTTTTCTCTTCCCAAAATCAATCACTTCAAGTGTTACACACTCCTACATATATGTATTGAGTATTGACTAACGTGAATTCATATTTTAATTGCAAATCATTTGTGATTTGCAAACATATGTTAGTGGCCAAATTGCATTTCAAGGGCAAGTTAAGTGTTTCTTTGATGTTGGGTTCCTTTATCCATGCTCGTGAAGAATTTTTTTTAAAAAAAAAAGTCTATTTTGATTGACAAAACCTATACCGTACACCTGGAAGTACATGCTCTCAAAAGACACGTCAGAAAATAAACACTAAAAAACAGAATATATTATAAATACACCCAAGAATATATATTCATATATAAATAAAATGTGAGAGCGCGTACTTTCGAGTGTACCTAATAATTTACTGCCTTTGAAGATTTTAACTTTTAAGTTATTGCCATGGAGACTTTTTAATATAGCAATAAGAATGTGTATTTAATTATTTACTTAGAGTTTTTATCTATTAAAGCAATAACAACGTATTTCTTTTTCGACTCACTTTATGGATTCTAAGTTTTTGCAATTTATCATCAATTTGGTGCTGTCGCCTTGTTTGCTATAATATTGAGCATTAAATTGTCAGTGTCAGCCAAAGTTTTTGGAAATTGTTTTGTACACAAACTTTGAATTTAAGTTGTGTTTATGTCTCCCAAGGTATCATATATATCACAAACCTAGATTTAAAGTCCACATACATTGACCTTATTTTGAGGGAACCGATTGTGATATTTGGTTGAATTCAATGTAATGACAATATAATCTAACTAGTTTTACTATGAAATCATGATCGGAGTGTGACCCCTCTTCTGCACCAAAAAAAAAAGAAAAAAAGAAATCATGATTAATAATTATACGGTGATTTTTTAATTCTTACAATAGTACTCTATATCAACCAAACATGATGATCAAAATATAAGTGTTTATTTGCTTATATTACAATGTTAATTACATCCAATCAAACAAGACAATAACTTTTGGTCACTTGCGCATACACTGGTTGTCTTGTACATAAAAAATTTATCATGATATCAGAGCAGATTGTTCGATTTCCTTGACAACAGTCATCATTTATAAATTATCCATACATATTGAACCTTGTTAGTAAGTCGCACGTGAGATGGCGTGTTGGAATATATCGTAGGTGGGTTGTCCCACATTGAAAAATTAAGGTACCTTTAGATATATATCACTTTATTCATTGTTAAATAATTTTAGGTTGGAATCTCGCTTGACTTATGTGCATTGATCTCTGGATTCATCCAACCAAAAAAAAAAACTATCTTAAAATAAGGCCTATAAAAATTCATTGTGATGGCTTTCTTCTTTCTGCAAATCGAATTTATATAGAGAGACACATACATTAAAATGCACAATTTAAATTTAAGCTTACAATGTTAACTTAAAAGATTTATTTATGAATGAAGTTAAGTGATGCTCAACAATCTTAACAGTAGTACATACCTAATCCTATGGCAATAACTTGAAAACTTTTGTTGTTAATAGTAGTCTAGGGTTGAGACACCCCCTGGCCTAGTACGTAAGACAAACCCTAAAACTTAAAAGATGGATGATTTCTTTCTTGCAGTGCAACCAACTGTGACACAACCCAATGCACAACACGACGAGACATTAGGACAACACGTTTTCACAATAGCAAAATAGTCAAAGTAATTTATTAGATTTAAATGATTTAATTGTTTTTTAGTTAGTTCAAGATGTGTGTATATATATATATATTATTATTAATCCTTCATTTTACTTTTCTTTTCATTCTGGGTCCTAACTTTTAAACCTCAAATTTATCTTTATAAGGGGTTGTAATCGGCGATATTTTGAATAAAATACTACAAATTTCTTCATTTTATCATGATAATAGTAATTAGATATGATTGTTTCTTGTACTTGAACTCCTGGATTATATCTAATTCAATTTGAACTTCATTGTAGATCAATATCATTTGACTATTTATCAATGAATCTACAGTCCATGTGTGTATAATTTTTGCTTATTTGCTACCAAAAAAAAAAAGAAATCTTCAATTTCCATTTTAAAAAACCAACAAGATAACTTTATTTAATAAAAATATATAATTTTTGATTGAGTATGCATGGGACTATCTTCTCCTCTTGGTGATTAGTTCTTTGACTATCTAAATTGTCTTTTGTGGTTGAAAATTCTTGCTTAACAAGTGATCATAACAACTATTGAAGCTTCCTATTTTTAAGGTTTAGAATTGGAAGAATTGCCTCCTATTCAAACTACATTGATATTAAACTATAAGAAATGCACACGTAACTTGATTAGTTAAATTAATCCTTGTAATAATAATGCTAATTAATAATTAATCACACGACCTTGATGAGCTAAACCAATTTGCTTTTGCCTCTCAATCATTAAGCAAAGGCCGTTTTCATCACAACTGTTTTTTGTGTCATTGAATTCAAAACCTCTCGCATCTACTAATTTTTTTTTAGTTTAATTTGCTTGGTTTGCTTTATTATTGCAATCATGAAAATTTTTGTTTAAATAACTTTCTCTATAAAGAACTAATAGTGATTTAGCTAATATTAAATGGGGATAAAATTTCTAGAAAATCTATTACATTGACTTTTTCTACTTTTTTTTTGCTGAGAAAATTAGTTGATTTCTACCATTTATCTTGTTAATTGTCAAATTCATCAATTATCATAAATTTTAAAAATCACATTAGTACCCTAAAATCTCACACAATTATGGTCTTTTTTCATATGAATTTTGGATGAAAATTACCCAATTTAATTTCTATAATCACATTTAAGGATCATATTTCTTATTTGCATTGACATATATAACAATATTTAAAATTGAGAATGATTTTATGATGACCTGATGGATTGAAATTAATTACCAATGAAGTCTTAATCTACTGGCAACTCCCACATTGTATTATAATTGTATTGTATTGTCCTTTGTGGCTCCTCCAGATCAAAAAAAAAAAAGAATTGAAATTAATTTTATGACACAAACAAATTCACATCAATTCATGCAAGAAACCCTTTTTTTTTTGTCAAAAACAAAAACTTAAAAGAAATTAACTATGCTCACTATTTTATATTTTTGTAGACGGTAAAGCATGCCGATAGTGGGACCCACAGAGTTGCGGTGCCACTCGTGCGAAAACTCATGTGCATGCCACTGGATCTTCTTTGCACGTGCAAGTCAGTTGGCCTTGAACTTCATTTCTCATATAAATAATACATCTTGAAAATTAAACAAATTGAAAAAGAATGTTTGTTAAAGTTTGCAAATAATTATAAGGTAGTTCATGATCTATAAATCGATCTAATGGATCTATGCTATTTGAATATTATTTTTTTTAAAAAAAATCTATACTCACCCCTATCTCCTCCCAATAACTTTCACCAATAAAAAGAACATTGTATATAATAACATTATTTTCTAGTGTAAGCCTCACTTTTATGAGATTTAAAGATATCTACATGTTGGTAGCATATTTCTGCCACAAAAATTATTTTTTAAAATTTTTTTTCTGCAAGCACTTATACTAATAAAAAGATTAATTTCAAAATACCCACAAAATTTGTTTCAGAAAACATTTTATTAAGGTAAAATATTTCAAAATTCATTTGAAAATAAAATTATCAAACACAAATACCATTCAGAAAAGAGAAGTACTATATACGTTGTGTATATTCAGTCACTTCAATATTCATAACGCGGAACGAATGAAAATAAATGATAAAGTAATTATACTATATGTTATCGAATATTTACTTTTATCTAATATGCATCGAATATAATTAACTTAACAAAATCCCTATAGGAAGACAATGAAAAGTGTATGGAAATCAAAGAATTTAATGAAAGACACCTGTAAATCCAATTTCTTGTCCTTCTAAAAGCCAAACATCAAGAGCAGAAACCTTCTAAAGCAAAAAAAAGCTGAATTATAATTTATAATTTAACCTCCAAAATCTAATTAAAATAGGGGGGTGATGATTAAAAAGAAACTAATTAAGTTTAATAACACTTTAATTTCTCAGGTGGTGTTAGAGAGACATACAGATTACAGATATATAATATTACCTATATATCCAAGATTCGTAGTCTTTTAATTTATACTCATTATATTCCGCAAGATTAAAAAAAGACACATCAAATTGCCTTGAGATTAATAATAAAGGGATATACGAACACAATTATTAAAGAATTTTGAAACATAATTATGTAAAAGTATGTCCAAATTGCCAAAAAAAGCAAACATAGAATCGAAGGCCCGACAGTCTTTAATTCTCTAGTGACTTAATATTAATTAATTTATTTTTACCCCCCCAAATTTGTATTATTTATTTGCAAAATTTTGGGAACCGTACAGTACAGAACATGATCAACACTCAAAATCAAATAACAAATTATATAAAAAGATAAAAGAAAATAAAAAAGAAAAGAAATGATAGATCCATATTCCATGCATAATACAATGGACCAATTAAGATCAGGAGGAATGGTGGTCTCCACTTCACAACTGAACTAATATTGTATATATGATTATAATTAATTATACTTTCCAACTTGCATTATGTGACTTCCCTGATCATTTGTCTTTGTCTACCTCTACAAAAAAAATTGGATTCTGACGGAAATTTTAAATAAAAAATGGGCAAATTTTGACAGAAAATAGGCCGCCTGCTGGAGGAAAATTTGACGGATTTTATGTCCGTCAAAGTCACTAGTTGAAATGGACTTTTTTTAGAAGTCATTTGTGTTAAGCATGTTCATCAGAAAAATATATATTTTTAAATGGAGAAAAAAAAAAGCGTTACGTATAAGAGATGAATGAAAATGACATCTATATTACGTTATAATTTTCAATAATTATAAAAATAAGGATATAATTATCTACAAATACACAAAACACAAGAGAAAAAAATGAAAAATATATAATTAGATGGATTATAGATGGATAAGATGGAATATTAGTCGAATCCATCCATTTTGTTAAATCATCCATCTATCATACGTTCATTATTAATATTTTTTTATATTCGCCAACTTTTAAAGTCAGGTAAAAGAACGAGCTATCGGATGAAATAAATATCTATTAGATGTACGAGAGATTGTTAATTAGTCCTGTTGGACTTAGGGTTTAATACACCCATGAGGGATGCAAGCCCAATAGATTCGATGGCTTAAGTCACCTCAGAAACCCTAATACCTCGACTGTCATTCAAATATAAAAGAGGGTCCGTCTATGAGGAAAAACGTCAGAGAGAAACATCAAGGGTTTTCTAAGTGAGTCTTCTGCATAAAACCTAGGGCTCTTGGGTTGTAGATTATAAAGGTTCTCCAAATCGTAAGTTCCCTCCACGATCAGTAATTCAGGCCAAAGTTCAATCGTCTTCTGTTGCAAGATTAAGATAAATTCGTTTACACTTAATTCGTTATATTAATTCCTTCAAATCCTATTAAGAGTTTCTAACAAGAATTAGTGGACGAGGACAGGACCGGGGAACACATTTTACTAGGCTCTTTTCACAAATTCCTCCAAATAATTGCAGAGATTTTTTGCATCATGGAATTAATTTAGTACGTATTTCATGAATATTTCTGATTTCCTTTTAATAATGTGAATCAATATAAATTATTAATTGTAGGCCAACATAATTACAAAACAATACCTAAATTATGAATCTTAACTAAATCATTGTATCACGTGAAGATTAGGGTGGTAGGATTATTATTTGTTGGTATATAATTAATCCTAAGTTATTATGTTATCCACCTGCACGAGTGGGTCGAGATACCTAGTTTTTCCCCTAATTATTTTAACTGCAATATCATTGGTCACATATACTTTTTTTTTTTTAAAAATGATTTGATTATATGGTCCACCTATATATGCTTCCAATTAAGTTCGATGTGATGAAGAATTCCTATAGCCATAGTTTCCCTTTCCCGTTATCAAAGTTCTTTGACAAAGGGATCATAAAAACATGGAGTTCATGTTACATATATTGCAAAAAAGTGTGAAAAATAATAAATCAAAGAGTAGCATTAAAATTTTCAATACTTAAATTGAACTATATAGATGTCCTTAACTCCTTATCAAATTGGACATATTCCATACACATTCTCTTTAGTCTATTAAAATTACAATATTAAAATTAAATAAGGATTCTAACAAAAAAAATAAAACGAAGAAAATGTTCATACGGTAACAATAAGTAAAATACTTATTCATCCTTTACTCTAAAAAAATTAAATACTTCCTAAAAAACTATCATAATTTAATTTACAAATTTGAAGACTTTGCTTGAAAATTCTAAATTTTGTTTATGTAAAATAAACTTTTTTTTACTACTCACAAAACAGATTCATTGTGTTCTATATTTTATCTATAATTATTGAACGAGATAGTTTCACTAAAAATGTGTTCTATAGTTTCACTCTTATCACACAGTACACCTGAGGTGGATGTGTGGTTATACGAGGATAAACAGAGTTAGGAATGGAGTTATCAGGGACCTAGTTAAAGTAGCTCCCATCGGAGATAAGATGAGATAATCTAGACTCCGATGGTTTGGTCATGTGAAAAGGAGGGGTGGGGACGCTCCAGTGAGGAGATGTGAGAGGATCAATATCCCCAAAGGCAAAAGATGAAGGGGACGACCAAAGAAGAACTTGGACGGGGTGATTAGAGAGGACTTGAGGGTTGTCTGCTTGACGGAGGACCTGACTCAGGACAGGAAGTTGTGGCGGGATAGGATTAAGATCTCAAATTACTGAGAATCGACCCCGTAGTTACCTGTGGATTGCGGTGGCATAGAGCGGGTAGAGTTATCTGTGGGTTCCAGTTTGTTGTGTGTGTATGTAGGTCGTCATGTCTTCTGAGAGGAGTTCTCGTGTGCTTGTCGCTGGTATTCAGGTATATTACCTACCTCCATTCTTTTGTCCTTCTATTTCATAGATTCGGCTGCCGATCTTTTATATTTCTCCCTTGCTATAGAATCTCGCTTCTATTAAATGTTTTCCCAGTTAGTGTTTTCTCAAAATCTTTCCTCTATAAAATATTTTCACAAAACCATTTTTTTGTGGGTCTCTTGCAACCATCCTCTCTACAGGTAGGAATGCCGGTAGAGATAAGGTTACTTACAGGTAGATCTCCCCAGACTCCACGAAAGCAGGACCCACACTGGGAGTTGTTGTTGTTGTTGTATAGTTTCACTAAAAATAAAATTTAGGTTTGTTATTTCAATCAAATAATTAATAAGTAAAGCCTTGATAAAGGGAGGAAATTTATCATCAATTTTTTTTTTGTTAAAAAAAAAAGACAAAACAAAGTTGTTTCAAAATGGTCGGTGTCTTAGAAGCGGAGGCCCCTGAAAATACTCGTTTGTCCAAGATAGTTATGGCAAAATGGGTCCCTCATTTTGATTGTGGAATACACAACATGTATGAAATATATATATTCATTATATTGTCATATCGTCCCTATTCTACTGCTGTATTACAAGCATAACCATCTAATCTAGGTTTTTAGTTCACCCAACTACAACTCACCACAATGCAATACTACTCAAAATTACTCTACTACAAAAAGCCCCCCAAAAATCCAACCCTAATTGCTAGCTAGGGTTTTTTTTCCCACCCTCTCTAGCACACCTTATATCTAACCCTCATTTTGATTAATGAACTCCAATAATTGGGGGGAAAAGAAAGGAAGAAAGTCACATAATGCGTAATTGGCATGCTCGTAGGATGTATGATGATATAAAAAAATATATATATACTTTAGTGTAGATCTTGATCTGAGTACAATCAAAAAATAGCAAGGAATTCATTAATAAATGATGGCAAATAAAGTTCAACTTCTATAGGAGCTGATTGTATAATTAACATCAAATAAAATATAATGCAATTAGGCTCAATAATAGTTTTTAACCTTTTAAAATTAGATAAATATAAAAGAACACATAAGATAAAGTAAATTAAATGGGAGATGGTTTAGGTAGGGAAATTGGAAGATGAAGTGTCCATGATGTTAGGTTTAGAAGAAACAACCCATAGACATTCATGGAAAAGTAGCTCTAATTGGATAATGCAAAAGTCTATTATTAATTTGATTCTTATTCCCATTTTAGTTTTAATTAACTTTACCTATATAATGAAGAGTATGTGTATTAAAAAGTGTATCTCAAATCTTCTTAACAAATGGTGTATTTTAAATGGGGCAAACATGGTATGCTCTTTATGAGGTCAATTGAGCCCCTTCCTAGTTACCTTTTCTATACCCCCAAAAAATAAGAGTTTTGTTTAAATTAAAGAAGGGGCATATATAGGTCCTGTTTGGTTGCATCAGCTGTTTGATAAAAAAGAGCTGTTTGGCACCTCTTTAGCTGTTTTGACCAAGTCAAACAGCTGAAGAGGTGTTTGGTAAACAGCTGTTTCAAACAGCTGTTTTACCCCAAACAACTCTTTTTCAAACAGCTAATCTTAATAGCCTTTTGGGAACAGCTTTTTATTGAAATTACGATACTACCTAGAAGTTCAAGAAAATTACACCCATGCCATTAATTAACCTTTCCTCTCCCTGGCAGTTCATTTGAACATAGGGGCAATATTGGAATTTTATCAAATATACATTCCAGAAACAGCTAACTTTACCAAACACTTTTTTTGCAAACAGCTAATTCAAACAGCTAATGCAAACAGCTAAATCAAACAGCTAACAGCTAACAGCTAACACAAACAGCTAACAGCTGTTTAGCTAACAGGGCCATAGTAAACTGAATTAAATTAAACTCCTCTAGGTATATATAAAAGTTATAAGATTTATGTAGGGAAGTTTGAATCTAAATCTCTTATAATAATATCCTTAAAATTTTATAAGTTAAATTAACTAATGTAAAATGATAAATGTCTTATTATAAGATACTTATTAAGTGTTTTACCTTAACTTAAAAATTCAATTATCATGTATCAAATTGAAAATAAATTCTAGTGATATAATCGTTTGAATTTGAGGTACATATTGAAGTTGTCATGTAACTTTCAATTAATGAATTCATCTTTTGTTCTAAAAAAATAAATAGTATAATTGAATAATGGAAGTGTTTCTGCTTATAAATTGTGTAAAATCACATTCTTATCTATAATTTTTCACAACTATATAATTACGCACATAATACATATTTGCCAATATAATTTATTCCATTAGAATGTCATTTGTAGCTATCGACGTAGTTGACAAAAACTACACCTTCATCATTAATAATTAATTACACAGATTCAAAATTTAATATATTTTTAGTTATATAATATATTAAATTAATTAATTAAACTAAGATAATATACTTAAAGAATATCAATATATCATGTTACAAAACATATATCACCACCATGATAAAACTAAAATAAGTGGTTCTTCTTTTCAATTAGGTATGCCTTGTTGTCTAGATAGATGACTCCAATTAATCTTCCCTAAGCTATTTAATCAATGAAAGTGGGGAACAAGTACACTAATACGTACAAGTATTGGTGGTGGAGAGATAAAAAGAAGTTAGGGAATGTTTGGATGCGAATGCCTAATGCCATGCATCAAACCCCCTTTTAATTACGTCCATGTTTCATGTCCCCCATTTTTCACCCTTCTCTTTTATCCTACGTTGTCATCTTCCGAATTGCCGGTCCTTTTTTGTCCATTAGGGTTCGTTGAATCTTGTTATCTCGTGCAATTTGTTTCAAATTTAATCAAATTTATTTTAATATTTAATCCTCTACTACTTATATTAATTGAGTTAATTATCACTTCACAAAGAGTAGAACTCTATTAATATAAATTTTCGCTTCTCATAAAATTTAAATTTAAAATCATGTTTAAAGAAAATAAATGCTAAACCATTTATGTATGTTGAAATCTTAATGTTGTTTGTTTTGATGTGATAGTTTTGTTGTCTGCAACAATATAATGGAAAATCAAACAAACATTGGCAAATTTTCAATGTGCCTATGTTGCGTTATACATGCTATCTCATCTAACTAGTTAACATGGTTTATTTGATTAAGAGTATGTTCTTTTCAACTTATCATTAATGGTCAGTACTGGTCAGCAATAATTGGCACCAATCATCATTCATCGGTGTTCATCAACACTTAGTTATTTTTAACTCACAATTTCAATCCTGATCAGCACACGTTAGCACTTATTAGCATGTACCGGCACTCATCAGCACTTATTATCTTGATCAGTGTTGATTAGCAATAAGTTACTTATAATAAGTTGAAAAAAAAAAACAACCCCTAACATCCGGTCTCAATACATATGACTTATCCTGATTAAAAGATTATTATCCATGAAATAAATCAAAGTGCAATATTTGGATATTACATTTCACTGATAATAAATTTTCAGAATGAGACCTCTTGTTGCATGATCTCTTAGATTTATATCTAATCATTAATGATTTTCTTTTTTATAAAAAAAAAATTGTTAATGATTTTCTTTGTATGTGCCCTGTGACCATAATGAAATAGAGTGCTTCAGATGGCATGATAAATTCAAAGGAGATTGGGTCGAATGTCCAAAGTTTTTTTTTTTTTTTTTGTCCAAAGGAGTCACAAGGGCAATACAATATAATGGGAGATGTGAGAATTGAACCTGGGATGTAATATATCAAGTGTCTTAGTCTTTACTACTAGGCTAAGACTTCATTGGTAATCGAACATCCAAAGTTTAATCTCAAGCACTTTTACTCTCTAGAGTACTCCATCCCCTCTTAAATTTCTTTTCATCTTCTGTTTCTAGATCAAGACCACTTCTTATTTCTTATTGATAAACTGTTTTCTCTCATATTCTTATACTCCGATCATATTTTATATGCCATTACTTCGCTATAAATTCCACTACATAATTTTCTTTTAAAAAAAAAAATAGAGTGCGACACACGAACTCCCTTCAGAAATAAAGAAAAAGAGGGCACATTAGAGAGAAGATTCTTTTCCACACTCTTCCATCATCCCCCTCTCCTCACAAACCTTTAGTACCTTCGGTACTATAAACTTAGGTTATTTTATACATATATATATATATATATATATATATATATATATATATATTTACTTCTTTTTTTTATGGTTCCTTTTTCCAAAAAAAAAAAACTAATATCTTTTTTTAATTTAAATTATGTTACAAAACCGGTTTTTTGGATGCGAGTTTGCCATATAAATGCTGCCTCACAAAACAAAAGGAAAAATGGTTACTTAATTATTAAGTGGGCTCCTAAATGCACAGTTGGGCCAAGGTCTTCATGTCGGGTGCCATTCCTTTTGTTTGATGCAATAATTATTTTTTTTTTTAAAAAAGAATGATAAAATACCATTTGAGTGTTAATCTTAGCTAAATTATCAATTTCTTAATTGACAATAATTGATTTTAAAATAAAAATACCCCCGTATTGCCCGACAAGCTGTGACCTTCTTGTACTTAAAAGAAATACACATGCACAAGGGACTTGATTATTATTATTTCCTGTACTTATTAAATTGTCATAAATCTTTTTTGGATTTATTATTTCAAATGTTGTATCCTTGTGTCACCATCTTTTGTTTTGTTTGAGTTGTAGAATATATGCTCCTTTTTCTCTCTCTTCTTGCTCATCACTTATTATTTTTTCCCAACTGTTTAATTTAATTAATGTCCAAATTTTTCATTTGCACATTTGTTGATTTTTGGAGGGTCCTCTGATGCAACAATTGCCCAACAGTTAGATCTTCCTTATCCAATAGAAATTGTATAAACATATACTATACTATCATGACCCACTATGTCTCAACTATACATGAAACTTGCTTACCACTTGATCAAGTATGAGTACATGATATATGTAGCCTATTAAATAAACCATATAATATACTACCATGACCTACTATGGTTTAGGACTTAATCTCATTTGGTAGAATATTCAAGTTCAGATCTTGTGAATAGAGAAATCTTCTATTATGATCAGAGTTTTACCCCTTATACATAGTTGATAGTTGCTCAATATCAGTTATAGGAGGCTCAAAAATAATTTTAAAAATAATAATATTTTTTCTTGTTTATCTCTCTGTTTATAGAAGATCGAGATCATACTGCCTGTTTACATCTGATGGTGCGTTTGGCAGGGTTGAAAAGCGAAAATAAACTTTCTAGAAAATGAGTTTGATTAGCAAAAACTGAACAAAAAAACTAAAATAATTATCTTTAATTTTCGAACCATATGTCGAGGAAATAGACACTTGAGATGTTTAATTTTCCCTAATAAACATAGCCATCAATGATTAAGTGTCAACCCCAACAAATCCTGGCAGGTTGAACTGGCTTTGTATCAGAGATTAGCAGTAAGTAGAACGAAATTAAAGATTATGTATTGTGATACTACCAAAAGAGGGAGTTAATAAGCTAGGCAGATAATTAATTAAGCGTCCAGATTGTGATGATGCATATATATATATATATATATATACTAAATAAAGTTTTAGTACTTAACTTTATGTATTATTGGGCAGCTCAAACATCACTACATTGTGTTTAGTGACATATTAATTAGTGTAATTTTTGCCTGCAAAACTATACGAGCCCAACCAACCACCAACCCCATGACTCACACATATGATAGCTTTTTTTTTTCCCCCTTCTTTTGAATGCGATGAAATGTAAAAATTAATTAATTAATGTCGATGGGATTCGAACAGAGGAAAATTAATTGTACATGATTATGCCGTATAATTTAATTGTCAACAGACTATTCTTTATTTAAAAATTTATTCCGGATAAAGACACAATGAACTACGTACTAGCATTAGTAAAAATTGGTCGATGGTCCGTTACTATTGTGGGCTTAGATATATTTATAAATATAGGAACCTGGTTGAATTATTCTCGCTTGACAATAATGATCACGACTTAACTGGTTCCTTATTTGCACCAAACTTAAAATGGAAAAGGCAACAAATAGGTGCATACGTACACCATGAAATATGAGTTTCTAGAATGCAATTATCAGTAGGGGTGAGCAAAAAAAATCGAACCCAAAAAATCAAACCGGAAAATCAGTTAATCATTTTGATTTTTTCAAAAAATTTGGTTTGGTTAATCGAACCGAAAAAATTTTGCGGTTTCAGTTTCGGTTCGGCCATTTGAGATTCGATTAATCACACGGTTAACCGACAGTTAACTGAAACCAAAACTTATACTTTTATTATAAAAAAAAACTAAATTTTATATTGGTCAAGTGTAGATTTCATCATTATTAAAAATAAGACTAGACATATAATAATGTGTAAATTAATATTTGGTCTCTTAAATAGTTAAATTAATTAAAAAAAGGAGTGAAAATTGAAAATTCACTATTTAAATTAAAAGTTAACCGGTAAACGAACTGAAAATCCAGTTAACCAAGTTTTTTGGTTCGGTTACGGTTAACATTTTTATGGAACTCAAAAATTCGGTAAAGTTTCAGTTCAGTTTTTGGTTCACAATTTTTACGAACCGACTTTCTGGTTAACCGGTTTTCGATTAACCGAAATTCCGTTTAACCGGTTTTGATCACCCCTATTTATCAAAACTCTGGGAATAGTGAAAATCAATAATCGTCCAACCTTAAGAAATAGCCGTCAATTAATACTTTGAACTTTAAGATATTTATTTTTAACAGTTCAAGGTTATTTTAGATTGTATTTTTGAGGCAATTTCAAATGTTGCCTGTAAAATAATACAAACGTATGAAATTCAAAGTACTTATATTCATTTTAGAGTTCAAATTACCTCAAAAATACAATTTAAGATGACCGTATACCTATATTATTGAAAATAAATGTTCTCAAAATTTGGCCCACTAGAAGCTATTTCTTAAGGTTGGATTATTGATTTCTACTACTCCGAAGTTCAGATTATTATATTCCAAAAATCCTTGAAATTTATTATCACTTTTATATGAGGAAACTTCAATGGTGTTTGTTGGATTATATACAAGCGGAATTGTTTCACATTGACAAATTAATCTGGTGGCTTGATCGAGCATGCACATGTATATAGGCATAACTTTTTTATTTCAGACCCAATTTATATAAAATTTAACATCCGAATTTGTATGAAATATCACTTTAATAAGTTAGATCTGGCCAAAATAGTATTGTCACAAGTATTCTAAGGATTCAAACTATGCGAGTTTAATAATCTTCAAAAAATAAGTTAGATGTCAAAAAAGACAAGCAAGGCAAATTCCCAATCTCTACAGATTGTGATGCGACAGAGTTCAATCAAGTACAACATCCTCACTCTCCTGAAATTTCTGCAACAAATACATGCAATGCATGGCACAGTTTATTTACAGAAAAATTTGCAGGAAACTAAATGATGTTTTACTTAAATAGATACCCGATTAACGTCTCCAGATAGAAAATGGGGGTTTGGTTTATGCCTAGCCCTTGTCTTTTAAGGATGTTGAACGGGGGAATCTCTTATTAGATCATAACCCCTTAATGTTTAAGTTAATCATCTAATTTAAAATATTAATGAAGGAAGAGAGGGAGGGGGAGAGAGAAAGAGGGTTTTATTATAATTAACCCAAAAAAACAATTAAGTTTGTAGGCCATTCAGGGAACCCAAGGTGAATAAGTATTGTTAATTAAATCATCCACTTCTCTCTTCTTCTTGTGTTTATAAACATGGTGGTTCATTCCTTGCTTTACCCCCTCTACCCAAAGCTCCTCAAATCAAGCAAAAACTCCATTAATTAGATCCATAGCCCAATTTATACAAATATTGTTAAAAAAAAGGGGGGGGCAAAAACAAAGAATTAAAGCAAAAATGAGTGGCTCAGCCTCTCCTTGTGGTGCTTGCAAATTCTTGAGGAGGAAATGTGTGAGGGGGTGTGTTTTTGCACCTTATTTCTGCCATGAACAAGGAGCTACTCACTTTGCTGCCATCCACAAGGTCTTTGGTGCGAGCAATGTTTCAAAACTCCTTGCTCATTTGCCGGTGAGTGATCGGAGTGAGGCGGCCATCACCATCGCCTATGAGGCTCAAGCTAGGCTCCAGGACCCCATCTATGGCTGTGTATCCCATATCTTTGCCCTACAACAACAGGTGATCATTTTGTTACTCTCACATGCTTATTCTCCCCCTCCCCCTTCTTGATATATCATTTGGAGCCTTAAACACAACCCTGCGACATGGGATCTGGGTTTGAGGAGGCTCAGATATATGCAAGTTTATCATTGATATGAGCTATCAGATATATATGTTGTTTTCAATGGGTTATTGAACCCTAATTGATGTTGAATTATGTTATGATGACTGAATTTTTGGATCAAAATTGGTTCAGGTTGTGACCTTGCAAGCACAACTAGCAACTTTAAAGCAACAAGCAGCTCAAAGTTTGCTTAATGGTAGCTTGTCTTCAACAACTCATCAAAACCCTAGTGAAAAAATCTATGGGAAACAAGCATCTTCTAACTACCCACAAGATGTTCAAAGCTGGTTGCAATCTGAGTACCCTCATATGGTGCCCCCGTTTGATCCCAATCTCAATTGTACTGCTGAATCATCTACCCCCAACTATGGAGATCATCATCAAAGTGGGTTATTTGTGAATAATCGGAGTCATATCTCCATGGCACAAGGCGATAATCAAGATGCTTCTTTAGCTAGCTTCGAAGGTTCTTCTTCCCACATCTCTTCTTCTATCGCTTCTCTCGAGTTTGAGAACAACTCCAAGTGGCTTTACCATGATGATGCAAATGATCTTCACTCTGTTGCATTCGGCTATACTCAACCCTCTTGATGATGAAGAAAAATAAGGCCAAAGATTTGTCGGTTCAAGATCATAAAAGCTTAATTATCCAATTTTTGAATCAAATGCTAGCTGGCTACCTGCACAAGTCTTTTTTTTTTCCTTTTCTCTTTTGGATCAAATCATGCTATGATTAATAGAATCCAAGACATAAATTCATGTCTACCCCTCTAGATTTAGATATATGTTCATACTTTAGAAACCCTAATCTCGAATTATCCTAATTGTTTCCTCCTTAAGACCTTGTGTAGCCATGGAGATGCTAGATAATTAATGATAATGATGTGATTTTCTCCCAAGAGTTTGATGTCATCTACCCACCCCAATCAATTGAATTATTGTTTATGGCGTTAGCAAAGGCCTACAGCTTTGACCTAAGTAAGCCCACGGGTTTTTTTTTTCTCTGGTAGCTTGTTTCATCATGATTGGTAACCCTAACTTTTACTGCTATTTATATGAGCAAATGTTCATGAGTATATCGTGAAATAAGCTTTGATCTCTCTATTAAGCACAAAATTAAACTGTATATGTTTGGGCGAATACTTTTGTAAGATCCACATATACTATGTGATTATAATTATTTTTCCTGAAAATTCATCAGGGTTTTCCTTTTTTCTTTTTATATTTTTCAATGCCTTAAGCTCATATTTTCTTCCATTGTGTTTCAAGTCAATCGACTTGATACCTCTTCATCCACTTCCTTCCTTCTTGGCAAAGTTTCTGAGGTATCCAAGCTTAGTAACTCTTGGGCTATTTTTAATCCAAATTCAAATCCAAATCCATACATTAGAGTCTTGAGTCTTAACTAAGAAAGATGTTAGGAAGGAAGATAAGATATATTCCATACCTTTGCTCATACAGTTCTGTGAGATATTGTGCTTTGATCTGTTATTATTCAAGTTGAAATTGCCATCACAAAGTAACTTTTTTAGTTGTACAAAAAGTGCACATATATTTACAAAAATGCAAACATGCAAAATGCAAATGATCAAGAAGCAACCATAACAAAGAATTTGATGGTAATCAGTGGTAATAAAACAATCCCAAGAAAACCAGCTCTCGTTTTCCTCGTTCGATCTGTCAATTAATAGGCCATTAGAGACAGACCTATACCTAAACCTAAATTAGTATATATTACTGTCTCATGGATCAATAACTCGATCTCTATGGAGTAATAGTAATTTATTTTAATATTCAGTGAAAAAGATGGTGCAACTAGCTAGTGTGAATGTAAAAATTAGTCTTGTTGGGGAGGGTGAAAATGAGAAACACTGAAGTTGAAAAAGAACATGGTTTTCACCCCTGTAATTGGTTCTTTTTGGGATCTTCCTCAAATACATAGGGTTCTAATTCTATTATTGTCCCGGCTACTAGGTCTCATAAGGTCAACAATCAAATAGTATTATTTTGTTTATTTCGAGAGATAGGATAAGATGCCCTTAAAAATACATATCAATATTCCCTTGGCTAGAATTTTTTGTTTCTACCAGAGATTAAAGCTCACTAGTTGAATCTGTTTATATTTTGTTTGATATATATATATATATATATACACACGCATATACATATACATACATGCATATACACCTCTGTATGATATTCTATTGGTACGTATTTCTTCGGTTGCTATGGAGCTCCTCCCTTACAGTGCTCCGTATTCTTCAATCACAAATAAAAATGGCTGACCTATATATGAGCTCATTTGAATTCAAAATCATCTGATATTATAGATCCAGTAATAATTGAACCCACGAAAGAAACTGAACTGAACCTTTAAAAAAATTTGGATTTCTGATGCATAGGGTTTGAAATAAATCCCCTTCAAACGATGCAAACCCATCCAAATTTCAAACTCTGAGTTTTGCAAATTTATATGGGCTTCAATATTGGGATGCCAGTTTGTCAGAACAGCAGATAAAGCAGTAACTTAAGTTCATACATACCAAGTCAACTCAAGATATTCTTCATCCAATGAATATATAATTAAACTGCTAATGAAATTCAACCAATTAATGCCTTCAATTTATTTGGCTCTCACAGATTTGTGATTAAATACCTGGAAGAAAGATCTGAAGCAAGAGGTCAATACACTTTTTCATCCAAGACAGCAAAGAAATTTGCTTTGCTAGCTGCAGCTGTTCTCAAAAAGAAAAAGAAAAAGAAAAAGAAAATAGTTAGCCACAGATAATTCAAATTAGTTAATTACTATAATTAAGATGGAAATTAATATAATATTGCAAAACCCTTCACATTTGCTTGGTTGAGCTCTTAATCTTGCAAAAAGATATATTTTTTTAAAAAAAAAATCATGCATAGGCCATGAGTTGAAGAAATTGAACTATATGTAGCTAGGATGCATGTATAATGTTTGAAGATCACGAGTCCTATATATGTATATATTGTTAGGAGACATGTTGCTATTGTTAGGGTCATTCTAGTGGCCATAGAGATTACAAATGGAGGCACTATATGTGGTACTCGTTCATACACGCCTTCACCCTCTCTTCCTCATCAATCTAATCAAAAAGAATATGCAATTAGCCAGCAACAATTACTATTATGTCTAGTATGGATCCTACTTATATTAGATCTGGGAAGATTTAGATATCAATAATCTTATTTCTGTAAGTAGTTTTTTAAGACGCTTGAAAGCGCCCATGACGTTTCCTTCCTCCCAATATAGAAGGGAAAAAACAGATATTGAAAAAGTATCCTGAATCAGATGTTAGTTGATTTTACAGATGATTGAAGATCAATTAAGAAAATCTTAATTATGTTTCTAAGAGAGGAAGTATATTAAGGTACTATAATTTGAGTGTTATTAATTAATTAGCCCCTTAAATTAGTTCAAAATTATCTGCTATGAATTTATATATGTACAGCTTTGCACTGAAAATATGAGACGGATGAGATTGAGAGAATGAAGAAGCAAAGGCTTTAGGGCATAATCAAGTTTAGGGTGTAAGAACAAATTAATTACATGGAAAAACAAAAGGTGGAAGAAAGCAAAGCCAGAGGCAATGATTATTGATTAACCCTAATCTCGTGCTAAGAAAAAAACTTGAAAAAGTTGGTCGATTTGCTTACCAAAGAATGATTAGGTTTTGACTGCCAATGCTTTTTTCTTGTTGACTTCCGCTTTGTGATGAGTGATAATGATTAAAGGAAGCGGGTCGTGGGCTATGTCTTGTTGGGCCGTTTACTCTCTGATGCCACATAACGTGTTTTGTATGGGTGGAGTTTAATGGGCTTATATTGTCTGGGTCAACCCAATGGATCTTTTAGGATCTGATCTTTTCACCTCACTTTGTATGGACTTTTTTTAACAGTCTGTTTTGATTGAGAGGGAAGATGGGAAGGGGAGGGAAATGAAGGTTAATAAACATTTATTCCCCTTATTTGGTAATATTAAATGAGGGAGAAGGAAGGGGAACCGAGGGGAACATTTTACCTTCATTTCCCCCACATTCCCTTCATTTTTATTCACCTCCCCAATAAGAGGGAAAGAAGGGGAATGAAAGGTTTTTAATAGTTCTCCCTGCTTCCCCTCCATCTCCTCTTACGACATATCCAAATAAGGTGAGTACAAATCACCCTCCATTACATTCTCCTCTCTTCCCCTCCATTACATTCTCCTCTCTTCCCCTGCCTTTCTCATCTCTATCTCAACCCAAACAATATATAAGTGTTGCCGGGGGGGACCTTTAAGATTTTAGATTTCTGTAAATTCTAGAGCTGCTTTTATAGATTTATTTAGGTCACAAATTTGTATAGTTTTTCCTAAAATTTATAACCTTTGTTTGCTACAATTTTTCCATATTTCCATACATTTCAATAGATAGTACAATTCTTAATTCAAAAAAATTGAAATTCTTGTCTTATTTCTAACCCCTTTTTTGGATCAAATTTTTATTGGGTAAATTTTAAACAAAATGAGACTAAATGAAATAAAGTCATTGGATGAAAAGCAAGAGCTTTCATATGTCAAATCGGCTTTATCTGTGTCTAATACATGCACAGACACAGACACAGACCCACTCTTCAATCTTGATAGACCACCGCTTTCTTGTGTAACGCGGCAATGCAGCGCATCTCACTTGCGAAGCTCATCTTCCTTTGACTTGTACATAATTATGTCTCTTTCTCTTTTGTCCTCTCTTTCTCTCTCTCTCTCTCTCTCATTATCCAACAAAGTTAATCATCCTTCCTCCTCTCAACGCTTAATTGATTAATAATTGAAGCTACGTACTAAACACACCCTAATCATCAAAAATAACACCAATCACTTTCGAAACCCTGGTTATGTGGTCCAGTTGTATGCTACATGTATGCACACGAATGGGGACCAACTTAATTAATTACTTCGAGGACTCAACTGTTCCAAGGCAAGAAAAACAACGCAAGTTCCCTAATCTGTCGAAAATGAGGTGTGCAAAATGGTCAGCTAAATTGACTTTAATCATCAATCGTCTCATTAAACTACTAGTTAATTCAAACTAAAGATTTTATGGGCTCGAAACATTTATAAATAACTTGCTTTATTTTTTCCCCCTTTTTAATTTCCTTTTTTTCTTTGGCAAATGTGGTTCTCCTCCCCACTTTCGCTATTTGCGAGTTGCGACTAACTTCAAGTATTCAACCACACCACTGCTAAGTAGAAGCATTACTTCCTATTCGATAAAATTAACTGCTTAAATTAATAGTGAGTGGTTGTTTAGTAAGTGAATGACAATTTTGATATCGCTGTTACCTTGAGGTAATTTGTTGGAAAATATTTTGGAGGTGTGTAGAAGATAGGAGTGGTGTGTGGTTACGGTGGGAGAATAGAATAGTGAACTAAGAGTGGCCTAGTGTGTGGTTAGCCTCCCACTTTCTTTTTTGTTTCCTACAAATAAGCCGTCCTTGAGGGTATTTATATATAGCTATCCACCTCGTTAATAGGCAGTGGAGATTGATTTGATCCTACAACTATTATTAAACTTCTACAACTTCCATTATAATATTCTTCCTAAATATCTAGGTATTATGTTACAAGTATCTAAGATATTTTTCTAAATATTTACAAATGTAGATATCATAGATTTTTCTCGAAAATGTATCTAGAAATTTCTAGAAGGCTTCAGAGTAATCCCAAAACTTTTACGACTATCGGAATGGTCCTAGAATATTATGAAAACTTCTAGAACATTATAGAAGGTTCCACAATAATCTAAAAGATGTCAGAATAATTTAGAAGATTTCAGAACCTTAACATTAAAATGTTTCTAGATAATTAATTTCTAACATATTAAAACGAGCAATTGAAGAGATATTCAGTAACTATTTCGCCGTAAAGGCCAAACCCCCCTTTTTTGGGGGAGGGGGGTTCATTTGAGTCAATCTTCATAGTGGCACGTACAATCTAATTGTGCTATATCATATTGGTGTAAATTATTGTCCATTTTATTAGTGCACTGAGAACGGTTGATATGAATTCTGTTAGATTCAACTTTTGCTAGCTCCACATTGTACATGACACTCCTGTTCGCTATGTGGACTCCTTTTTCTTTTCCTAACAATAAAAATTAATAAAAACTAACTTATGAATTAACCTTTAAATAAAATCGACTAATTAAGCGATGGATTAGTTACACAAAAAATCAACCCATTGCCTATTAAGTTTTTTTTTTGGATTCGTAAGCGGGTCCAGCCTAGTAAACCCTTATCGCAGGGGTACCATATTGATCTGAACGGACCATGAGGTGGGAATGTCAAAGTTCAGGTCAAAGTCTAGACCTACATACTCTCCTACACACAAATACATTGTAAATGTGTCCCCTCAAGTTTGAACACGGATGGAGTGGGGGAGAACGCGTGAGAGGGATGGCCTATTAAGTTGATATACGAAGAAGTAGCCAAAACTCGTGACGTTTGATGGAAGCTTATGCATTCAATCAAGGGGACAATTTGTCCATTCGTGAGAGAACGAATGTGATTCTATATTGTAATTTATGTATAAAAATAATATTTATTCAAACATGCATGTAACTAGCTACCTCAAGGCCAACTCAAGAGGGCCCACTTGAATTTTTTTCCTTCAATTCCTGGTTGATTTGGGTTTAATTAGCTTAATCATAAGAGGCCAAAACCCACATAGCTTTTTCCTTCTCTATTTTTTTTAATGCATTTGTCATCATTTTAGCCCGTGTACATAAATATTAAAATTTGAAAAATATATTGAAAATTTTATTATTATTTTTTTATAAAACAACCCCTTTTTTGAGGAATCAAACTTGTGGGGTTTGCTCGACATGTACAGCTGCTTTGTTGGACTTTTGAAAAGGACTTGTAAGAGTTCAACGTATCTCAAAGGGTTTGCTCCAGAGATTAATTAATTAATTAACGAATTAATTAATTAATTAAGAACAGATGATAACAATCATTATGGAAGCTACCTTGCTCAACAAAAATACTGACATGCATTTATAATGATTTCATTATAAGACATATATATATAGCTACGATAGGATTGGCTTAAATAAATATTATTTTTATGCATAAATTTTAAAGATTTAACCTATCAAAATAATAACATTGAAAAGGTTGTCATATTAAAGTAGCAAAAAAATGTAAATTTTATGTTTAGTTTGGTTGTGTTTGATATTGAATTTTTTTCTAATGACTTCGTTAAGTATGTCTGTTGTTAAAAATCTTTGTTTTTTGGGTGCTAAAAAATTTACATATGAAAAAGAATGGAAAAAGTATCAAAAAATTATAACTAACATTACTCAGAATTTGTAAAACCCAACCCTACCCCCAAAAACAACAACAACAACAACAATACCTCTCAGTGTGGGTCCCGCTTTCGCGGGATCTGGGGAGATCCAGCTGTAGGCAACCTTACCCTACTGGTATTCCTACCTGTAGAGAGGTTGATACAAAATTTTAAAGTTATTGTTATTTTAGTCTAACTTCTAAATTATGACTTTTTTTTAGTGTATATGAATTACAAAATTCGATATAGATAAAAATTAAACTCAAATTCTTGATAATAATTTTGGAAGACTTTGTCAACTCAATTAAATAATATCGACACCTAATTTATAAACTAATAAATGACAAGTTCTTAAATAAACGTATGAGCACATATGTAGGACAAAATAGAGTTCAAACTTCAAATAGGCCTACCGCCTTCTCATTAACGGCCTATATTGACGAATGTGCGTAATTGCTTACCAATATATAATAGTACAAACGACATACATTGCTCTCATATCATCTTACGTCCTTCTATCGGAAACTGGAAGTCACATCAATGCACTATCGACTACATTGGTGAGCTCCATGTGTAGTATAGCTTGTAGTTCTAGTGCTGTACTTGCCCCACTGGTGCCTTTATTAATTCTTCATGCATTGAAACAAAGCAGTGAGTACTGTTTCTCAACACAAGCTGATGGGACACAAAGTAGGGGACTGCTAAAGTTTCGTAATGTTTAGAGGGTAGCATTGTCTATATCTCAATCTCCTCGTACTCTATTGATGGGAGACTTGCACCAGATATTATTATTATTATTGTGGATGTTGCACAATGTAGGTACATATGTCATTACATTAATTCTTAAGAGGGTTGCATAAATATCAACAGTTTTGTTTTAACTTTTTACTAGATATCTATTCAAGTTCTAATCTAATATACCACATAAAAGAACTAGTTAGTTGACCGATTAGAAAATTTTAATAATTACCATCGAGTATAATGCATGCAGAAGTGCAAAATATGTGTATATTCAAGAAAATAAAGCAAGATCGAGAAGACACCAATGGACATATAAGATTTTTTGTGGAAACTCAAATCAGGAGACAACACAAAATCTACTATAACGGCGAGAGTACAAAATACATCTCAAGGAGCATACAAGTATAATGAGATCAATGCAAAAAGAGAGAAACCTACTTCAAGTGGGAAATAAACAGCAATGAGATCAAGAAGATAACAATTTCATAACAAAACTCTCGCATAGAAACTTTCAATAGAAGTTGAATAGAAATGAGAGAAGGAATTCAAAAAATCTCTCAATAACTCAAATGATGCCAAGAGGCCGAAAGACACCTCATGGTTGGAGAAAGCTGCTACACAAAACAATAGCTACAGATGCCTATTTTACAAGAAATGAACCCAACCAATGACTCTCCAATAAAGAGAGATCAACAGTCACCATAAAGCAGCACACATAATGAACCATAATGAGGGAACTGATCATCTTTCGAAATTGTGCAAAGAGCAACCGAACACATCACGTGGAATTTGGGACACAATTAACTCAACATGATCAATCAAACTCCTCACTGAATATTAATTTCTTAAGTCTGCTACTGTTCTAAGAGGGTGTTTGGCTAAGCTTTTACAAAAATATTCCTACTTGTTAAAAGTATTTTTTTCAAAAACTGTTTTTATACAAATTCATAAGTGTTTGGCCAAGTTTATAATGGAAGTATTTTTTAGAAATTTAAACTGTTTGGTCTTGTTTTTATGAAAACGATTTACATTTTATTATGCATAACCTCCTCTTCCTTTTTATTTTTCTCCTCTCTGGCTTATCTACGGAAGCAATTGGTGAAGATTATTACTGACAAATCCTTCGACTCCTTGTTGTCTGACGCCATTGTAACACATCTAGATTCTCATTTCATTCTTCAATTTATAGAAAACTATGATCTCATGAGTGTCCCCTAGGAAAAAAAAAGAGAGATACATTGAACATAAGAAATAAAGAAGAGATGAGAGAGAAACCGATAAGTAGACTATAGTTCACCAGAAATACCATATAAAAGCTGGTCACTCTATAACCATTACTCTTTTAATTCTTTTCGTATTTGTCTGCTTATCGCATATGAAGCATAGATTGAGTGGGATTTTATGTCAATTTTCTCACTTCTTGTTTTTGGGGGCGTGCTACAAGCAATTTTATATCAAATTTGGGTAAAAAAAAATTTACAGCACTAGCATCTCCTGTTCTATAATTAGATTCATACTAGAATAGCATTTTTGTGAGACAGAGACTGAATTTGCAATGAATAATTTCAATTAAGAAGGGTTGGAAGCCTTTAAGGAGAGAGAAGCTCAAATAGAGACTGGAGGCAGAGAGGAGAGGAGAGGAGAGAGAAATTTTAAGAAAGCAAATTTGACAGGCCATTATGTAGGAGGTAGGAAGGAATTAGTTTTGTTCATAAGGCCTTAATGATCAAAGACATAAAATAAACACTTAATGTACTGCGTCTATTAGTGACAAACAGAAACAGAAGCACCAATTTGGTGCTTCTGTTTTTGGGTACTCTTCTCCCTAAAATTACTTTTAAAAGGTTGTTTTTCACTTTTGAAAAAAAATAAGTGTTTAGCCCATTTTTTATTTGAAAATGCTAAAAGCGGTTTCAAAATCAAGGACAAACACGTATGAAAACTTGGAATTTATATTGGGCTTGAAAAGTTTCCTTCCCTACCTCTTTTAAGGTACTCTTCAATAATGAGAGATCAACAGTCACCATAAAGCAGCACACATAATGAAGGAACTGATCATCTTTCGAAATAGTGCAAAGAGCAACCGAACACATCACATGGAGTTTGGGACACAATTAACTCAACTTGATCAATCAAATTCCTCAATGAATATTAATTTCTTGAGTCTGCTACTGTTCAAAGGTATGAAACCTTGGAATTTATATCGGGCTTGAAAAGTTCCCTTCCCTACCTGTTGATGTATGTGGGTAATATGTACATCTAATCCAAAATGGCTGTAAATTAAGTTATTTTCATGATTTTTTGTGTATACATATGATGGAGAGTAGATGTTATATATATTTGAGACATATATGATCCAGATCGAAAATAGGTAAAATGATACAATATAATTAAGGAGGTCCAATTTCTACCGCTGAATAAAGTTTTAACTACATAGAGCTTAGCATTAACTGTCTCTTAGAACAAAAGATAAATAGCTAGCTGGACAGAACATATAAGATGTCCCAGTTTTAGAATTAACCACTCTCTTCTGCTGATCTCCTCTGACATTCCTGATCTGTATTTACAATCCTCTCTCACTGTCTATCTGCTTACTGAGATAAAATTGTCTACATTTAAATCTCTCGAAATCCGATAAAAGTAGGACCAGAACTGGGAGCTGCTCTATCCTTGTCTATCTACTGATGGTGGTGATCAATTAGATCTCATCATCCTAAGAGCAAGTTGCTGAAGCTCACCCATGTCGCCGACTACGTTGAACGGCCTTTTCTTTCCAACCAGTATTCCTCCTCCATAATTGACATTGTGATTCTCGTGGATACCCATCATCATTGGCATACCGTGATCAAGATCATGATCATCATCACTTCCCACCTGTTGTTGATGCAGCTCAATTGATGAGTCAAATGAGCTTTGAGGACAGTAGGAGATGGCCTCATTATTATTATTATTATTATTATAATAATTATTATTATAATTACTCTGATAATTATAATGCTCATGAACAAATGATCCTCCTCCTGCTTGGATGCCCATGGGCCGCTGATTGTCATGAATGTTAGTGATATTGCTGCGGCTGTCATCTATTGATGAGGTGTTTGCTAGCTGTGCCTTCACTTGCGTCAGTTGTGCTTGCAAATATGCCACCTATAAAACATTATCAATACAATTTTTGCAAAATTGTTGAAAGTTTTGTAATGAGTTATAAAAGTTGAGCAAAGTATATATATCTTTCAATTACATAATTTTTTGGTACTATTATTTTTGAGAGTTTGTCTTGTTATGGGTTAAATTACTGCTTCTAAAATCACACTATGTTGCGAGTTGTCCTATTTTTGAGTCTAAAATCATGTCTTCCGATAAAGAAGTGGTGACAATTTAGTACCATGTGCAGTACGTATAGGCAACTTTATTGACTTATATACAAGGCTAGGGTCTTGATTAGTTGGCCAAAAGTGATGTATATATATAGCATTTGGATGTGAAAGTCGGCATGTCAAACTTTAGTCGAATGTAAGTAAGATTTGAATTCAGATTGTAGCATATATAGAACCAACTTTATATATAAACGTAAGTTACTTATCGATTAAACAAGCCAACTCTTTTCTAATATGATGTATGATTTTAGCTGGATGAACACAAACCTAAGTTATTTATTAACTTTTCATGATAATCCAAAAGAAATTTAGCTCGATCTAATTACCTGTTGTTGCATGGCAAAGATGTGAGCAACACAACCATAAACCGGGTCACGGATCCGGGCTTGGGCTTCATAAGCAATGGTGACAACAGCCTCACAGCGGTCACGGACAGGGAGATGCGAGAGGAGTTTAGACACATTGCTGGCTCCAAACACCTTGTGTATGGCTGCGAACCGGGCCACCCCTTGCTCGGAGCAAAAATACGGGGCGAATAAACAGTCCGGTGCGCATTTTCGCCGGAGAAACTTGCATGCCCCGCATGGAGACCCCGGCCCGGCTGCCATTTGAAATAGGGAAAAAGAAAGAAAGAAAGAAAGTAGAGGTTTGTAGAGTCGAAAATAAGGCACACGAGTGTACTAGGAAAGGGTGCAAATAAAGGAAAGGGTACTTGACCTTATAATAGGGGTGGTTCTTCTTGTAATAGTTAAGTGGGGAGTGCTTTTTTTTAATTTTTTTAATTAAGGGAAAGTAGGAGTTGGGGCACTCATGCATGCATGCTTGGGGACATTTGGTAATGCCTCATTGGTTCTATGCATGGATTTTTGGTGGTCCCCTTTTCCTTCTTTCCATATTATAATGTGTTAGGGTCTTTGTTCCTTGTCTCTCATATATAATCTCATATATATTCTTATATGAGATAATCTTAAAAGATGTATTCTTATATGGTATAATTAATCTCATTTGTTTAATAACTCATCACGAAATCTAGTTGATCTATCATTACATACAAAGTCTATATTATACTTCTAGGAGTACAAACTTCTACAAGTTACGTTAGTTCATTTATTAAAATTGTTTATATGACAATTCATATTGGAAATATATATATACAT
>JACYFF010031957.1:127899086-127926557 GCA_017589665.1 Selenicereus undatus | reverse complement strand
TATTTATAAGTATAATCTCTAAATTACTACGTACTATCTAGTTCACTCCATTCAAATCAGATCAATGCAACTTAGCATTAATAAATCGTTGTACCGTTCATATTTTGTTGGATTTTGTTTCACATACGAATCAAATTTACCATTGCTGCATTTGTACTATAAAGTTACTTTTATATCCTGGAGATAGATAATGTGGAACATGCCACATTTTGGAGGAAAATTACTGTGAGGACATTTATTTGCAAGATATTTGTGTTTCAAAATGCCAAAAATAAATAAATAAATTTGAATTGCAAATGCTGAAAATTACTTATGTTGTCTATGCATTTACTTCCCGTATTATAAATGTTTAGATTTTGAAATGTAAATTCTCCATTAATAATATTATTTCTTGACTTTATACCCACTAAAACATTAGTAAATAGAAACTTTTACTTTTACTTTGATTTGTTTCTTTAGTAGAAACTTGCACTGTTAGAGTGTGCAAATGGGTAAATGAAACTCGAAGGGACAATGATTAGGCACAAGCTTCTCCAAAACATTTGATCCCTATGCCTATAACCCCCACTCCATGCTTGTGCTTTTCTTGTTTTAAATATCGTATCGGCACACTATTCATCATTATATCAACTTCTTATTTGAATGAAACGCCCGTTTGTATGCCACTAACTGGATTGAATCCGCACTGTCCTAAATTTTGAAAGATAAAAATACCATTCAGAAACTACAGAATTGATCGAACAGATATTTGTATAAGTTTTTTTAATGGGTAAGATATGTAATCGACTGCGACAATGATGAGAACGTCAAAGAGTCATAAACTCAATGGAGCCACAGACATCTTCGATCTGGATTGGAGTGTAGTAAAATGGGAGAATATTGGGAACGAGGGTGAATCATTTCGTTTATTCCAGAAGTACAAAGAAGAACAGAGAGCATAAAACAGAGGAGAATGAGGCTTCCTTTAACTTCTGATGTCATCTGTATGACTAGTACTACAACTGAGAAGATACAACTACAAAACCAATAAAGGAACCAGTATACCCTTTTAGTTTCTTGCCTCGTTAGTCATGATTAAATACAAATTAAAAGAATGTTTCAACAAAATTGTAATGAACCTTTGTTCATTTTTCTGGCAAGATATCAGCTCTAATCGAAATCGTATATCCCTTTTTAATGCATGTCTATCGCCCACCAAGCTAATCGTGATCCGGGGCAGAATTATCATCCTGTTCAACAGTTACCCGCTCGTGCACTCTCGCATTTATGTTGTGCTTTTGGAATGTTGCCGCCCCTCATAAGACTACGAGTCTACTGAGTACATACCTATTTGCCAAGGACCTATTGTGTATTTCCAGGGCAAGAAATCTGCTTTTCTTCCTTTGTACTAAGCTCACATGAGCTCCATGAGTTCTGGGAAGATGTAGAATTGGGAAAATACCATGGAGGATCATAAACAGCACCAGTGATTCAGTGTTACTTAGTTCTCCAAAAGGAAACTGAATCCAGTGTTGTCTTTAATAAGAGGGGGAGGTTCGATATCTGAGATACTCATCTGCTCTGTAGATTTCGTCAAGTCATCCACAGAGAATGGTATACTGTAGGAGAAAGGACACAGAATTAGCAAAAATTATGGAAGCCATAGCAGGGCAGGATAGAGGCAAGTACGGGTTTTTCATCAAACCTGGAATCATCGTCCAATAGGAATGAACTGCTGATAGCATTGTTAGAATCTTCAGTCATCAGCACTCTCATACTTGAAATCACCTACACATAGAAACATAGCACAGAGAACGGTGAATGTCAGCCAGGCTCGTTTACATGCCAAACATGGATCAAGTAACAAGACTTCCATGACGGATTTTTGAAAATCTGGCTTCTAAGAAGGGAAGTGCTACGTCTAGGTTGGTATTGAAATTTCCCTACTCTATAACCAAAAGACTTGGAAACTTGTTGAGCTCCTTGCAGTTCCACTGATAGGCCCAAGGATCCAAGAGTCCAAGACAAATCTTCGATACGAATACAGTTCACACAAAAAGTAGAGGCACAGTAATTATTGTTTTTTTAAGAAAAGAGGATCCAATGTGAATGCAAATGTTTAAGAACTTACATCAGGAGACAAACTATGGGTCCCATATTTATCATCCCAATACATCGTACTGATCCTGTAAAGCTGCTGGATGCTAAGCACCTGTACACAGAAAATTGGAACTGGTCCACAGTAAGCAAAATAAGTGGATTGATGTAGCAGGGCCTGATTGAAGCTTGAAAGGCCATTTCTTACCGGGCACAGGTCATGGCTAACTTCATCTAAGGTTTTCTGCGGCTTCTGATGAATGACCTGGATAAAGAGAGGAAATCAGAGTTCTGAGTTTTGATCACGCTCTAAATGTTAAATACTATTATTTCTTTACTCTATGCATTTGTCCCTCAGGAGCACATGCTTCTTACTCTTCATTGCCCCTGACCACTGTGCCCTCTCTCAATTCAACCTGTTACCCCCTTTGTCCCACTAGTTGTTTGAACTTCAAGCGACTTTTTCAAGATGTTTACTTTTTACCAATAAACCTATATTAAAGATATATCACTGAATTCAAAATTTTCCATTCTAATTTAAATTGGTGTGCAGGTTAATATTGTCGGTTTTATACAAATTCTTATTGGTAACATTATAGGACAACCGTAGTGGGAGAAACCACAAAGGACAATCTTGGTGGAATGACGGAGTATTGTTTTGTCAGTGACAATTCCATCAGTTATCTAAAAGCATCATCCCTAACCACAAAGAGCATTAGCTGAATTTACATTGAGAAATGTTTCTGTTACAAAAAATTTAATTCAGTTATTTTAGATCATACTCAGTGAGCAGCATTATAGAGAGCAGGATGAATAAAGTCAAAGTACCAGGAAACCAATAGCTTGTCGTATGTGCTTCAGCTCATCCCAAGCTGGACCTGCATACTGTCCGTTTAAAATCTTTGTTAAAAAAGGAAAATGCAACTGTTGAAGATAATGAACAACACAAATGAGGAGTATTTAAAACAGAAAAAACCTCCTCAGTAGCCTCATCACACCAGTTTTCCAACTCCGCCAGCCCAGCCTTGACATATTCAGCATTACTAAAAGAACAGCACTCCCGTCTTAACAGAAGACTGACAAATAAAACGAGCTTATTAATATAACCACATGAAACCACTGCGCTAATAGAAGCAACATATGATTATCACACAAAGATTCAAACCTGTTAAACAACTGTACATTGATAAAAGAGAATATTTGGGTGTACACTTTGCGAATGAGAAATGAAGGGACCTGAAATGAGTTGCTAAAAAAGTCAGTAGAAACATGAACATTTCAGGGGGGACATATATGAATGGGATAACTCCACAGTTCACAAAGAAATCAAAATCAGCTGCCATCTGGCTAAGGGTTTTTGGTTGATGTATGGGAATGATATCGTATATTCCCATACATTATGTTTGGTTAGGGTTTTTTTTTTCCCGGAAATTACATTTTGAGTAACCCACAAGGCGTAGGTTTTAGTAGACCTCTTTCACCCCTTGGGTTTATGTGAAACTCATACCTTTAGGTATCACTTTTACTTATATTGAACTCATCCCTAAATTGAACCAAAGAAGTGGAATCAAGAATTAGGTTCCATCCCCATACCTCATGGTTTCATTCCCAATTTCACTCCATTCCAACAAAGGCAAACCAATGGCTGCTTGGCCCTCATTTCTAGTTAACACCTCATTGAATCTAATGCACTATGATTGACAACCATAGGAGAAATTCAAAACCTTATTAAAATTATCCTGAACTGATGATGAAATGAACAATAAATTTTAAGAAACAATCCCCAGAATGAGGAAGCAAACAACTTATTAGTTGGAAGAGATTAGAGGCCAAAACCTAATGAAAAAATTGATGATGCAATATGCAAACTGTGATGCATCAACAAGGAAAATTAAATAACAGCTTTATGTTGAGAACCTCATAAAAGTTATATCAAAGAATGGAGAGGCAAGAGGCACTGACATAATTGGCTTTCATCACATTGAGGTAATTATTTAAGCTTTGCACAATCTCCTTCCAGTGAACAAACACACTCTGGTCAGCTGCTGGGCTACTGACACTAATCGAGCTTACTTTTCTGGGTGCCTGCAGTGTAAACCATTTCAGAGCCATGAATGATTCTTTGAGGTCTCTGGTAAATCGATGGAAACAAGAGGAGATAAAGGACAGGATGTGCAATCAATGTTTTTAAATCAAAAATTCCCCAACACTACCCCCTCCACACCAACCAATGTGGGTCACGCCTGCAGAGGTCTAGGGAGATCCAAATGCAAGTGGTCATACCCTTGCAGGCAGAGACAAGGATTCCAAACAACAACAACAACAAACTACCAGTGTGGGTCCCGCTTTCACGGGGTCTGGGGAGATCCAGCTGTAGGCAACCTTACCTCTACCAGTATTCCTACCCATAGAGAGGTTGATTCCATAAGACCCACAAAACAGTTTTGATAAAAGGTTTATAGAGAAAACGATTGCGAAACCAAGTTCCAAGAGACCCCAAATAAATTTCTTGCAAAAATTTTTGTTTTAAATCAAGTTCCGGATGATATAATATTGTGTACATATACTACCTGAATACATAAACCTAGCTGAGGAGATATCTCTTTTTTCAGATTATCACGGATCATTCCATAAATCTTCTCAACATATGCTGTTAGTTGCTGTTTGAAAAGCAACGCAGGGTATTTGGCTTCAATCTGACTCAAGTGTTGGCCATTGATTCCACCATTTACTTCTCCATCAACGGAAGAGATATCAACACCCCGGGGAATTCCGCGGAAGCTCTAAAAGTAAGAAGGTAAAAATTCAGGGTAAGCTAGGTTCATACAACCTGACTAGAGCCAGCATGAATATTCAGAGAAAAGAAATTTTCACCTGGGTCATTCTTCCAAAGAGGCTGGCTGATGAGCGCCTACGTTGTGGAGCCATTCCAGCCGCAGCACTTGCTTTTACTGAGCGTTGTAACAGCAACAACAAGGATGACGTATTTGAGAGCCAATATGCTAAAACATCATTGTTCTCTTGAGCCTGAGTCATGAGATACTCAAAACTTAGAAAAGCTCTCTCATTGCAAAGCTATATAACATGTTTCACTGTTTCACAGTTCTAACCTCTATTGCATGGCCTATTGTCTGAATGATTCGGTCAAATATGCTTGTTCTCTCTACTTCAAGTGATCTCCAATGCCGCAAGCATTTATATATGATACATGCGGCAATAGGCCGTCCTTTTGCAAAACCAAGTGGCTGGGCTATACATCGGATGAGCAAGTCCTGATTCTCCTGCTGTTTTTCGTTAAGTGCCTTCTGTGCTCTCCCCTCTATCTCAGAATTCTCCCGTGTGATTAGGGAAGGTGTGCGCATTTCCTAGAGCATCATAACAATTTGAGCAAGGAAAGGTTGGCAAGTAAGCGTCACAGGATGAACTATTAGCTTAAAAATATAAGGAGGCTAATCTTAGTACCGTATTTCTTTGACTTTCAGTTCTCTGCAAGCATAACGGAAAAAACATTCTCAAATAAGATATCATAGTCAGGGGATTATTTAGCTAGGTCAAGATACAACAGTGAAATAGATTACCTGCATTAATGATCTAGAGCGCGCTGCCAAAAGCTTATTATTCTGCGCCATGGTTATAGCTTGTTGGCGCAGTACTTTATTCTCTGACTCCAAGTTCGTAAGCCTATCCTCAAGCCTAAGACCAAAATGACCAGAAGTCTGTAAGCCACAATCAACACAGATAGCAGTACACCGGACAACAAACCCCCCCCCCCCAAGGCACCGTGTCATCTACATGCTTCTTCCAGTAATTCAGTTTTCCCCTATTAATTGGAACATAAAGTTTTCTCTAAACTCACAAAAGGCTTAGTGTTAAATCAGTCTCTTTTACTTGGGCTGCATGGCGCAACAAAATTGTGCAAGGTTCTATCTCATAGCTAGTTTGGTAAGGCAGTTGCGCCCGAGATAAACTATGCATACAATAAATAAGTGAAGAGATAAATGTACCAAGAATCAGTATCACTGCATGGACTCTATTGTATGACACATCAAGACATGGAGCATTCTGATAAAAACAAAATAACATCCTTCCTTCTAGAAAACAATTACTGAATCTTTTAAGGCAAGCATAAGATCTGATTAACATTACCGGTCAGGAACAAACCAAAAGTTGTTCGACTGGCATAGGTCAGATATTGGACAAGATGCTCTATTAATGCCATTTTTAATAGAGTAAGATTATAACATTTCAAAATTGGAGCTGCAAAAATTAGCCCAGCATTTGACAGAATATTTAGGGAAGTGAATAAAGAATGTCAACGTGAACCTGAAATACACCAAATGACCATAAATTGACAGATCACCTCATGTTCTTTAGGTACACCGGTTGGATCAAGGCACTCAACATATGCTTGCAGAATAAAATATGGACAGAAAACAATGATGCCATAATTTTGCATCCTATTTGTTCAGCTTTCTCTGGCCAGCTTTCTTTCTCTTTCTCCTTTCTTAAGAATTAATTACTTTCCCCTCTTCTGTGAAGTTTAATATGCTAAGTAGTCATTGACCACCTTTTGTTCCTCCAATATCTATACTCTCTGCTTAAACCCCCTCCCCCACGCACACAAAATTTTTGAGGAGTCGGTGTTTCATAAGTGGCTTTTTAGCTTAGAAGTGTGAATTTCACTCATTATTATCATATGATGTGCACTTTCTCTGATTTAAGCAGAAAATTACTAGATTAGGCACTTACAATAGAGATAAAAATGGCACTCTTAACCATTGGATTCACGTGAAACCAAACATTTAGATTCCAGACATTTGACTGAAAAAAAACACGAACCATCTTGTAGATCTTCCGAACATGAAGGTACCAACCAAACACCAACTTGGCTGACCTAGTTGCAACCTCTATTACAGAATCACAAAAGGAGGATCACTAATTGCAATGATTTCTCCAGACGACCAAAAGCAAACAACCCCCTCCCCCACGCCCCCGAAAAAGAGGAAAGGGGGGAGGGGGGTTTCTCAAGCTGCTAAGAATCAGGAAAATTAGAATATAAATCCTACTTTTATTTGATGATATGGGATCAACAAGAACCATAATGAGCAAGAAACCTCACGGCAGCAGAAACCATTTTGCCCAGTTATATTCAATATGTTTCTTAAGTAGTTCTACAACTTCCATTCCCCCCCCCCCAATCTTTTTTTTGGGGGGGGGGGGGGGGGGAGGGGGTCTCTTCCAAAGAAGTCATCCTACTTGTCAGGAGAATGATGGTGTACATATGGAATCCCGAGACCATCCTAGGCTTCTTATTGCTTAGTGTGCAGGTGGGACGTCATTGAATCACATTGAATTTTGCGCGATTATTATAACTGGAAAATGTCATTCACTTTAAAGTTCAGACCGTCACCACTAAAAGACCCAAAGATTTATGACTGAAGCAATAATTTGAGTCACAAACCTTGGATGCTGGTGTTTCAGGGATATCCATGCTCAGCTGACCATGAGCTGCATGATCTTGTTCATTTGTAGTTGGGGGAGATTGCTCTTCTTTGAATCTCAAATGGCAACTAACCCAGGTTATGATATAGGGGAAATCCCTCAAATTCTATCCAAATTTTATTAACCATTAGCACTTAGTGCACAATTAATTGTTTTACTTGCTTGATCACATGGAATGCCTAAGTATCCTTCAGTCGCAACAGAGGACATTAATGCAGAACACAAAGGAGTACTTTTAGGCGACTGTTGAAACATGTCTACAGCAGAGCCTCAATGCAAGGAAAAATCTCGCCGTCCTTTATCCGGCAAAAGAAAGGAAAAGGGGTACTAGTTACATGGAGGTTTATCTCATCTAAGCTGACTTATAATGGATATCAACTTTGCTGACCTTCCCCAAAGAATAAATGGATTAGTGTCTCGGTCACTTTGAATAGTTATAGATGACTGTTACGATGATGACAGCGGAATGTTAAATCTCTGTGAAAAGAAGAATATTTCACCTAACACCTTTTCCATTGAGATATGAATGATCATATTCATGCTAGCTTCTGTATAGGGTTTTCCTTTGCACAGAGAATGCAATCTGTAGGAATATATGAAACTCTGACAAGCTATATTACTTCGATTTGGCTATTGGTGCAAGGCATCCATTTGTTGAAATTGCAGCTTTTGGATCAAAATGAAGAGTGCAGTATTCCTTATCATCTTTGAGTTTTTGATATAGGAAGCGAAATGAAGTGTTTGAGTAACATGACTGATAAGATTACAGCAATATCAGGATGAATTCTTATTCCATGTATTAGACAGGATAATAATAGTAATCAAATACCCGAATGTAAAGAAAGAAGCTTTGCTGAGAGAGAGCTTGGATGGGCACCCTGAACAATCCCAAACAAAGTAAACCTACCAACGGGAAGTATTAGTAGTCCTTGGCAAGTAGCTGAATACATGATGAACACTCATTTCCCCAAGTCATTATGCAATAATTTGTTCACATACCGTAGGATTTAGCTCCAATCGATCAAAAGCTTATTCTTGAACCCCTAATTTGATACACAAGCTCATTCTAGAACCCCTAATTGATACATTTTCTTCAAGTAACTATCGATTTTTTGCAGCACCAAAGAAATGAGGTTGGATAGATACATATTATCCCTCTTCTCACACTCCTCCCCCCCCCCCCAAGTGCAAGGATTAAGATCATGTGCCAGCCATTCACATATTACTTCCCCAATATATTCATGGCATCTTCTCTGATGAATTCGCACACAGTTATCAATTTGAATCCAAGAGATATGCTTGGACTAGTGCATCTGGCTCCCAAGGATGTCCCTTTCACATAGAACAAAGTGATCTACCAACCATATACTCCATGTCACATTGAAGGCATCCTCCCCCTACCGAAACTCCCATTTTGAACACGTAGGCATATACAGAAGCTTTGGCAAATCCTTGAATGTGATAGGTATACATAAAGCATCACTAAGCTGCATCATGATGCTATAAACTCAGCCTTATTTCACCAACATTGATATCCTCATTGTTATGATAATGGGGTTGCGATAAGATATGTGCCTTCTGGGCATCTCCAGGTAGAAGACAATCAGAAAGAATAGACCCACTTCTTTTAGGCATAATACTTCCAAATCTCCTCATGGAGCAATATCAGGGCTTCTCTCAATTCCATCAGAACTAGGCAAATCTTTAGCTCTGGAGGAACTTCAAGTACATTTATCAAATCAGTCACATTCCAGCAGAACTAGTCGTTTTCAATATGTGGTGCAAATTATTTCCATGTCAGCGACACCAACCATATGTCTATGTTCATATCCATGATCTTCTTCCATACCAACTACTGGACACCCTACTTGGAGTTGACAAGGAGGCGATAATGTAGAACCAAGGGAAGAGAACAAGGCATGATAACTATTGGGAAAACTCTCAGTGCTATCAGCAAGAAGAGAACAGAACCAAAAGAACGCTTACCAAATATATATGGAAAATGAAAAAAGGAGATAAGAATCTGACAAGATTGGATCAGATGATGCAGCATTGTGTGGCCTTTAACTGGTACTGGTGTAGGAGGGGGAAGATGTCATCTTTCTGAGCAAGAGAAATAAGCTTGTGCCAAAAGCAAGAGCAAATGAAGTGCTTAAGCCATAGTAATTACAACATAGATCAGGGGTCAATTTGCAAGAAATTTCAAATAAAGCACTGTCTAATCCCTGCACCCTTTCTTTTAGTGGATAAACTAACATACAGAGAAAATGATTTTCTGACTGCTACATAGAACCAAGAATTAGCTAGAGCAGCTCTTTGGGTTGAAGATAAAAATAGATCACAAGAAAAGGAGAACAGGGTACTGATTTGATATGACAAATGATCTGTGTTCTATATTCATTCTAAAGGTCCTTCACAATTGGTGAGTCTCTAACCTATTGGATGGTCAGGACAGTTCCTATTACGACATGGGTTCCTACCGAAGACCACCTGTGTGCAATTTAAGACATTAAGGAATTATATAGGTAGGAAGAGCAACTTCCATCAGAAAAAGTCATCAAAGGCCCCCTCCTGATCACTTTCCCAATTGTATCCTGCACAATGAGCACCAAGAAAGAGAGGACAATGACAACGTAGTTACTTTGATACATTCTACATAACAATATCAACAAACTTCCATCAAGGCGATGAATGGTGTCTATGGAATAAAGAGTAGAGACAGACGTGCGAAATGACAGGTGAACCAGTTCAATCCTAAAAATCCTCAAATGTTTACTAGATTTGGGTGCAGAGTGATTACACTCTAAGGCTGAACTAACCTGTAGTCTCAATGTGTGAAAGATCCTGAACTATCAGCTGGAGGACATCAGGATTTAGTAAGGAGGAGTTAGCCACAGTTGAAACAGGAGCAGGAACGCCGGGAAGAGTCAAATCAGAAGCAGAGGATGAATCGTCAGAAGAAGTACAGAAAACATCAATTTGGGCATCTCTGACAGTATGCTCCGGAGTAGAACTTAAGTTTGCTGATGCATGCAAAATCTTTTTCAGCTCCGAGAATTGGTCTGACATGCAGGATATCATCCTGAGACATGCTAAATCACTATTGTTAGTCAAACGACATGTTTGAACTTCAATAGGCAGCAGTTTCTTGAGTCACAGTTTCCTGCAACCAATCTTTCTCAGTTAAGAAAGAGCAGTTTGCACTCAATCAGATAAATCTTTTCTTTCCCACCATTTCAAACTACTTTTACTGTGTTATCCACTGCCTCCGTTTGAAAGTGAATGTATGGCCTGTAAAATGGCTAGGAAAATAACAGGCCCAATTTCACAAGTAGACCTTTTAGCCCAACGAAATATATATGCTTAAAAACCCCCAGTGATCACTACAAATCATCCCAAAAGGCGCACAGCTTAATTACACTCTACCCTAGAATTGAGGGCCTAGAAAATAAAGGATCGATAGCAAGCAAGAATTCTGTTGGTTAGTACTCCACTACCATCACAAGCTGCGTTTACCAGCAAATTGCTAATCTAGCTTAAATTAATGCACAGCATGGAGTTGATGTCTGACAGAATGATGATACTACAGATGAAATCCTTAGGTAATGCCATAATTGACTGTATATTTTGACCTAGGTCTTTCATTAGAAACATTAGAAAGGGTTTTGGAATTATAGTCTTACTTACACCAACTCCTCACTGATATAAAAGGAGCCCACGGGAATATCTCCAGCAACTTGAACCAACAATATTGAACTATAAATATTCTATCGAAAATCAACAAAGAAAATGACAAACCAAGTTAAAAGAATGGCCACAAAGACTTTGCGAAGGTATTCTGATGCAGGATAAGAGTAAAGAATGGGTGAAGAGATTTAGGAAATAAGAATATTTTGATGTTGGAGATCTTTTCTATTTTTTTATTGTTTTCGTTGGTTATTTTAAGCATATTTTAATGTAGCCAAAATAAGGATATTTAGTGATATTTTATCAAAGACTTAGTTTCCTCGTCTATTAGGATAATATTAGGTTATATATTTTTATCCTTTTCTAGTTTGTATCTTATCATTTAGGTTTCCTAATATTAGTTAGTCTCTTGGTTATGTAAACCCCTTTATGTAATTGGAGAAGGCAGGTTATGAATGAGAATTGAGTTAAATTGAGTGAGTCACATTTCTTTGTGTGAGAATTTTTCCCGTAGGAATTGCTATTAGAGCATCCTACACCAATTATTTCCCTTCAAAGGAATTGCTCTCAGAGCATCCTACATCATATTCCTTGACAGAAGGCTTTGGCAAGGGGTTACCCTGGGCAATGGTTTTACAACAAAGAAGTTCAGCACCAACAACGACAACCTGTTTAGGTCAAAATTCCAGCTGACCACATAAAAGCTTATGAATGGCTTCACTAGCCAATTAAAAGTCACTCTCAACTATCTGCGACCTACTAGCCATTATAGCTGGAATAATAGATGCAGACAGAAGATATATTAGAACACCAGGGTTCTTGTATAAAATTTTAACAGGGATAAGGTTTCATAAAACCAAAGGTACTGTAGCTAAATATATGCCATGATTGACATCAAAACACTAACATCTTTAAAGAACGTAGTTTATCCTCCGAGCACTTGCTAGTCATGCATTACATGCAGCAGACTACGGTTTTCTCATCATTTGGAAAGTATCTGGCTATCAACTTCCCACAATTGATGGCTTGATACCAAATTATGTTTCAATTGTTAAAAATATGTATCAAGGAGGTAAGACTCACATCAGGATACCTAGCAGGGACACTGAGAACTCTCTGAATGCACTTACAATATGGATCAACGTTAAATTTTTATCCCATTTCTCTCAACAGTAATAATGTGTGGCGTTGCTCAGAGTGATTCAGGTTCAAGATGAAGCGCTTTGATATACAATACTTATAATAGCGAAGTTCTAATTGACTGAGGTTTGGGTAAACAATAAGCTGGATTTGTTGCGGGAATATCCTTGAGTCTCCACATTTTAGTTTTAGTAACACTAAGGCAGAGTTTTAGGGAGAAAATTATGATAACTTGGTAGATTTAGCTAAGAAATTCACTACTACTACTCATAACAATAAATCAAATACAGAAAACTTCCTATACATGGGGTCAATCACACAAGGCAAAATGGAGATTCATGACGACATTCTATTAGCGACATGGAACCAACAGAAGAATGCTTTTGGAATTCATTGTGACAAGAAGGTAACGTTTCAACTGAATGAAAATTCTACTTCATGGTTGTTACAGCGCGGAGCGTTGACCAATTTAGAGACTATACATTCAAAAAATGTCAGTAGTAGATATGAGAATACAACCAACGACAACAACAACTCTCAGTGTAGGCCCCGCTTGCGCAGCGTAGTAGTAGATACAAGAATGATTCAACAAATGTGCATGCTTACGAGATTACATAACGCAAGAAAAGAAGCGACCAGACAAAAGGTGGAGAGATTGTCGCTGAGGGTGGGATCCTGGAAGCAAGACTTACATGGTTCAATATGGAGGGGGAAGGGGATCTAGATGCACTAGTGAGGCAGTGATTAAAATAGGCACATGAGGCTGTAAGAGAGGAGGAGGAAGCCATAAGGAAACCTGAGGGAAACTCATCAAACAATTCAGCCGACCTGTAACTTACCAAGGACATGCCTCTTGGAATATGAGTCAGTCTACCAGTAAGGTTGTGAGGACCTCTTAACATCTTTGTGGACTAGATAAGTAGTCATCTATGATGAGTTTTAGCATGCACTTGCTCTTAAGACTAGGCTTTAATTCATAGTTTTTATTGTGCCCTCCTTGTTTAGGCATACTGTTTTGTTAATGCCAATGTGTATACCCCATGTCAAAAAATACATCCTCTCAGTGTGGAATGTTTGACCTCCAGCGTTCCATGCGTTCCTAATGCTCTCTTGATATTATGCATTAGCTGATGTACATCTACATCTGATCTCTTTCTTTTCTACATTCTTTCTACTCTTTTCCAGAATGTCTTCACTCTGTAGACCTTATTTCCTTCTTCGTGGATTTCTCAGACAAAGCTCTCCACTCTTTTTTTGGGGGGGGGGGGGGGTTTACACTACGTTGCTTTTGCTTAAGAGCATTCATGCAGTAAATGACATGTTGAAGTTCATGATGCGTAATCATGCAGATCAGGATAACCATCAGACACATTTACTCAGGAAACACCCCTAGCATATTAAATTCACAAAAACATAAATGAATACTACCTATTGAGAGAATCTTGTAGTTGATGAACTCTTCTCTCTGTTTCTTCCAATTTCTTATGCTTTTCTTCACTTGATTCTTGGGCTTCAGTGTACTTCTTTTCCCACTCATTAGCTTTTTGTCTTTCAGATTCTAGTGAGGCCTGCAAAATAGGTAATTGTAAAAGATGATTAGTAAAAAGAGGATGTCCACAGGAACGATCACACAAGGCCAAAGAAATGATAAATGCACCCCACACAATCTCCTTCAGCATTACCTGCCATGTCATAATTAATATTTGGTGAGCTGTAAGCCACAAACAAAGCAAACATATATAACCCAGGGCATTCTGGTATTGTTCTGATCTATAAGCAGTTAACTAAGATGTGCTTAACAAATACCTTTAGATTATCTACTTCCACGGTAAGAGCCTCGACTTTTGCAGTATCTTCAATGGCAACTGGAGTTTCTTTGACAACAGATGCTGCCTCTTCAATTGCCTTCTGACCAGCTTCGCGCTCCTTGACAAGCAAGTCATTTGTTTCATCAATTTTCTTCTGCATATCTTGCATAGTTTGTTGTAACTTTGCTATCTCCTGGTCTTTTTGTTCTTTTTGTTCTTCAAGGTCTGTCTGTACAGAACCATCACAAGTATAATATTTATTATTTTAGCGGGAAAGAACTTGACAGAGGATGCATTAAATGAACTAATTTTTTGTCAAGCGCAAGCTATTAACAGATCTAGGCTCCTAGCATGCCATAAGGTATGTGAAATGTGTTACCCTCAAACGTTTTTCAAACTGGAGGCGCCATGTAAGTTCCTCAACATTCTTTTCAAGTTTATCCTTTGCTTCCTTAAGGGCACCAGTTTCTCTGGCCTCCTAAAAGAATGAGGGAAAAAAGGAAACAATTGTATCAAAAAGTGATATGGCAAACAAGCATGGGACTATGGTGGCACATTGGTTGCATAAATAAAACATAATCAGAAATAAAACTAATCTTAATGTGAACCACACAAATTAGGTATTCCGACAATCAATGCCTATCAAATTGCTATAGCCTATCCGAGATTCAGCAACCACGCGAAATGTCATGAATAAAGAAGTTAAATAAAGAAGTCATACTATAATTCTCTTAACATCAATCTGATAGAAGTCTTACGTACCATCCTCAGTTTCCGTAGCTCTTTTCGACCTAGCCTTCCCCTATATCTACATTGGAAAACCAAGGCTGCACGTTTGAGCTTCTTATGGTATGAATATGCTAGATGGCGTCGCAAATAAGCCTGCGATCCCACTCAAAGTTGGTTATTCCTTCAAGCAATGAGTCAGCAGCTTTCAGATCAAGAAACAAATATCCAAGTATAAGAACCTGAATAATTGTCGCAGCTTTGGTCCGCTTTCTAAATCTGAAGTCATTGCGAGCAGCCATGGTTCGCAATGCTGTCTGTAAGGTAAGCGCAGATAACTGGAGTTGTGAATAAGACCTTCTGGACAAATGTCTACGCAGGTTCTTCTGAATATTTAACGAAGCTGCCTCTCTTCTCTTGTCGTCGAAAACCTTGCGGGCCAGTGTTTCTGGCCAGTTTGGAAACGGTAAAGAATATAAGAAGCTGCATAATAACACTTTGTTTTTCAGGGTTTCAAGGAGACTTACTCCTAAATAATGTTTGAATGTCAATAGCAGCCTTGCGTAATGCCAGAAAATGTTGACAGGCAAGATGAGTCCGAATTTTCCTTTGAATAGTCCTAGCAGCATTGTTAAGTTTCTCTGCTCTGCGCCCATCTAATTCTGCCATTTGACCAGCTCTCAAGAAAACTTTTGTTTTCCCTATCTGTAAATTTTGTCAAAAACAATTAGTTACATAATGCAAATAAACTCAGAAGCCCAACAAGTAATGACGAAGCTTGATATCTAATTCAGACAGTTGCTGGGCCATGTCCTTTTAGATTCTTTTTATTTGGTTTTTTTTGGGGGGGGGGGGGTTGGAGGCCGCAGTTCCATGTACTCATAGATGAGTATTATTCGTAGAGAGCAAGGATGATCCTTCTGCCAACCTGATATCCTGTTAGCCCCATCTTTTCCAAAATCTTTGAGCAAACTTCCTTTTCAGAATCTCTGTAGAAAGCAAAATGCATAGATATTATTACTTGCATATTTGAACAACTGTCATCATAATATGGGCTGAAAAACAGAAGAAAATACACACTTCCCCTTAACAGCCTCAGGTGCAAGAATTTTGAATCGTGAGACGAATTCATAAAAGGTCCGACGTGTTGGATATCCAGCCATGCTAATCCTAATTGCTTCTAGAACACCCTAAACAGAAAAGTTAGCATAGGAAAGGCAAAGAAAATGAATGCTGGAAAGTATGCACTGAATAATTCACTGATAATGTACTCACACCACAACGCAGTTGCTGCATGACATTCATATTCTCGAATATAGAAGGTTTGAGAAGATTATTAGGTTTTACACATCTGATGTAGTGAGGTTCTGTAGAATTCAGTGTTTCCATCAATTGTTGTAGTTGTAACTGCATCGAAAAGATCAAGAAGTTAAAGCTTCAATCTGTTCAAGAGGAAAAGATGTAATTATGATAAGAAAGATTTACTTCATCCCATAAAATTTGTCAAATTTTAATCTGACAAATTTGATTCCAAATTTCATTGTTGAAATAAAAAGTTAATCATTTTACAGAAAAGGTTGAGAGGAGGGTTTTTTTTTTTTTTTAGTATAAGGAAAGGCTGAGAGGAAACATGCATTAAGATACAATGATATCCCTTTAAAACCTCTCTTTCCCAAAACTTTGACATACTCTACAGGATTGAGCATCTTTTATACCTTAAAACGGGAACCAATTGATGAGAATTTGGAAGACTTGCTTGTCTCCTCGGGAATGGGAGGGAAAAGGCCGGCCACAAAAGAACATTTGGAAGCACCCAACAAGGCTTGATGCTCAGGAACAACATAGTCTTTGTTTTTGTCCAAAAATTGATCAGATTGGTATAGAACCTTAAGAAGACATACACGAAGAATAAGCCTCTCAAATCATAAATCAATAAATAATCAGTCTAAGTCAGCATTTAGCTAGTTGGCAAGAAAAGAAATGCTACTGACCTCTCCAGCATAATGAGCAATGGTAAAATCCGTACGAGACAATTTTGGCTTGATGAAACGCTTGTTATTTTTGAAAGTCTGGTATAACTTTTGTGAGAATGTTTCATGAGTTGATTTTGGGAACATGCTGGAAACAGTCACCATATTAGAAAAATTATAAGACCATTTGAGCATGTTTTCTTACTTTCCTTATATCAAGCATGTAGAGATAGATTATTCATCTTTGACTCCCTGTGACTATACTGATCATCCATAAACCCAAGGGTAGGGCCAGAAGTACAGATAGATAAAAATAATAGGACAACAAAGCAATAATATATCTTACCAAGCTTCATCAAGCAGCGCGATAATTCCTCCAGGTTTCTGCATACGGAATGCATTCTAGAAGTCAGGAAAGGGAAAGGAGGGAGGGGCTCTTTCATGGGACTTGTTAGTGCAACATGTTGTCAACATCTCCCAGCGGGAGAGCAGTATAGTTTTTGTATATAGCATCCACATTTGTTGAGAACGACTACTAAATGCAGTCGAGTGTGGGAAAGGGGGAAGATAACAATGAGATGAGTTATGTGACTCATAACAAAGCATCGGAAATACCTTTTCAATAAGATCCAAAACATCTTGGTTGTCAACGAATTCAATATAGCTCCAATTAATTTCCTCTTTTGTGTACTCCTCTTGCTCCATTTTGAAAACATGCTGAATTCCGCATACGATAGATATTTGTTATGGAGGGAAAAACAAAAAGAAAAAGGGGTTTTGCAGCACTTGGATTAGAATTCTTTTTTCAGGGGGAGGGGGTTGGGGAGGAAAGAAAAAAAAAATACTAACATAGTTAAGGGTTTGACCTGATTGAAATGTTGTTGCAGCTTCTCATTTGTGAAATTGATGCAAAACTGCTCAAAACTGCACAACCATAGGACATCACATGGGAGACTGAATTGCTAAAAAAGAAAAAGGAAAGAAAATTAACAGTGTAGAAAGCCTTCATCACAGCCAGTCTATACCTATTAGTCTTAAAGCTCTCAAAACCATAGATATCAAGGACCCCAATCAAACACGTTGAGTTAGGATCTTGACCAATTGAGTTGTTGATTTTGTCCACCAACCTGTACAGAACGAAAAGCAGATCAGCAACACAACTGATATGAAGAAGATTTACATTTAATCAGACAGGATTACATTGTGAATATATAATTATATAGGCAGAAACAAGTAATCCAAAACAGGCCATTACCAATCAAATAAACGCGAATATATTGTCTTTGCCAGACCATCTCGGTTGATTGTTGCAGCCCCAGGGTCAAGGCTTCTCTTTATAACTTCTTCAGGAGTGATCATTACACGCTTTAAGAGAGCATCTTCCAACGCAACAGGATCACACCTAAATTAAAGATGAGATCAATTAGCAAGGCAACCAAAAGTAACAGAATAAATACATCATGCATTCATCAATAGATCCAATCATACATGAGAAGCTCTGCTGCCATCTGAAGGTGAAACTTAGCCTTGTCATCCTTGAGAACAGATGAATCGACATCTGGACCCTTAGCAAAAACTGTATTGCCCAGATGAAGAATTGAAGCAACCACTCTAAATATAGCATCCTTCAAATAGAACCAGGCAAGAAAAGGGGGAAGAGATTAATCATTTTAATCTACTTGAATACTGGACATATATATAAAAGAGAGAGAGAGAGTGCGTGTGTGTGTTTGTGTCTGTGTGCAAAGAATTATCATCTCAGAGGCCCAGGAACTACCTGTTCTTGCTTACTTATTCCAACTATGTCCATAGCTCTCCTCGTAGCAAGATATTCTTGTGCATCACTTATACCAACCAACTCATAGCAATTGGACTGGTTAAGATAGTGAAACGTTCTAGGATCTCCAAGTTTATACTTTTCAACTTCCTGATAAAACAAATCATTTAGCAGGATGCCATGACATAAAACTTAACAAGTACACAGCTCAAACTGCTCTTAATTTCAGATCCACACCTCTGGTGGAGCAGCACAAAGAAGATAAAAGCAATGATAATTGCGCTCGGGATCTGAAACTTGACAAACACGGGATCTTTCTAGGAGATATGTTCTGATGGCAGCCCCTGATATCCTCCCACGCTTATCAAATTGAATCTCAACAAATTTACCAAAGCGACTGCATAACGTATTAAAGAAATAATTCACTTGAGTTAGTGCCAAGCAATCTGGATATCTCTCAATCTATGTATGCAAATATTGTCTCCAAATAGCTCAAATTGCTTAAACAAGAGTACAACCAAGAAAATAACAGTGCGAGCAGCGATATGTCTTCAGGAATCAGTCTCTCTACTAGCAAGAATGATACTAGGGGTAAAGACTTGTAAGACTACCTATACCTGAATCTCACCAGACCTGCTGAAACAGGACCCAAACCGGGCAGTGAATAGTGATGGGATGAACAGAGATATGTTGACTTCCTTATCTAATTAGTCCCTTAAGATTGGAAAATTAACCTAATACAACCAACATGAAAAGATACTCATTTTTGGGTGATATTGAAGGCCACTGACAGTTTCCCAGACCACAAAGTCTCGTCAGAAACAGAAGCATGGTGGATGCACCCATGTTACACTTCTTCTAATCAAGAAAGATCATATCATACTATCTACTCCCACCCCACCACCACCCTTATTCATCATACAATTGCTTTATGCCAGCAAATAAGTACATGGGGAAGGAAGTAATTAAGAGTTCAAAGTAGTGGATACTAACCTCGAATTGTTGTTACGAACAGTTTTTGCATTGCCGAAAGCTTCTAAAACTGGATTTGACTACATTTCAGAGAAAAATGCAGATAAATTTAAATAAGACGATAAAGAATCATATCAGGGGGCCTTTAGCTAAACTAAACTGAAGTAAAGCATCAAGAGAAGCAACACATAGACACTATTGAAAAGCAGAAACTCTAGAGGACTGGGGGGCACAGCTAAGTTTCAGTTGTCAGTACATATGAGGTATCAACCTTTTTCATATGCATATATTTACCAATTTTGAGGATGTAATCTTCATAGTGAGACTGAAATGTTAGCTCTTAAAAAATCATCATCTAACCAAAAACAAAACAAATACTTCCTTTTCTGTGTGTATATCTACCAGCTTCAGGATTAGATGCAGTCATGTGGAGAACAGTGGGGGTACAAAGTATAATACCCTTCGATATGGTCACTAATTTTGTGTCTTGTCTAGCTAAATAGGATATTCTAGGCGCATATCCTAGTTACCAACTACCAAACTTTACATAATGCTTTCCCAAAAGCATTCGATATAAACCTAAGCAGCCAATTGTTTGTCAATTAGTCAAGATGCAGGAAACCAATTTCGAAGTGTAATATATCATGCAGACATTTTTAAGTAACGTCTCTTTAATGTGTTATTTCCCAACTATGACTCTACAAGTGCACTGGCTAGTTCACTTTTGGTTCCTTGCCTATCTACGCTCATATGCTTAATATTCTCCTTCGAGAATGAAACCCAACCAGTATGAAGATCAAGGTAGCATTTTGCAGCCATGAATTATCTTCTTCGCTTCCACCCTTTTCTCTCTTCTTTGTCACAACGCTTCCTCTTATGTCTGCTTCCTCATGGTTTCCTACAATTTGGTGAAATATCCACTCACTCTTCCTTTCCTTTTCTATCATTTGTCACAGCATTTCCTAGTATTTTGCTTATTCATGTTATCCAACCATTTTGGGCTATCCTCACACTTAGGAAATTCCCTTCCCTTTCTCCTAGAAAGATTCCTAGATATTGAACCATAGTTGAACTCCGTCAGATTCTTACCTCTGCTCCAAATAATTGAGAAGCTCACAAGAACCTAAAATGACTTGCCCTCAAGCATGTTTAATTTTGAACAAAATAATTAGAATTCCTTTCAGTCTGATATACCACCTACCCAAGCTATCAAGGGGTCCCTCTTCATAATTTTGCCAAACAGATAAGATCTGCACTAATTTTGTAGTGAATGCTACCATCAGGATACCAAGAATGCACCTTAAATTGCAAAAACCTCTGCCAAGAACCAAGCCCACTCAAAGGAGGGGAGATCAGCAACCACTAGATTGAAGCCACCCAAAACAAGGGCTGCCATGAATCATAAAAGCTATCTCAATCTGCTCAGGGAAATAATATGGAAGGGCCCAAGACTATGCTATGAAATACTTCAACTATATTATTAATCTCCGAGTACTATTTAGGGGCTAGTTTTGACAACGGCACTGAACATACGACGTAGAGCAATGGTAAAACTACTATTTGGCTAAGCCCTTTCGTTCTGTAGGCTTGCAAAATATTTAGAGAGACTGAAGGATTTGAGCGCTGGTTAGTGTCCTTCTGGACAGCAATTAGTTTCTTGCTATAGTCTCACCTCTAAAACCTGTTGTTCAACAGTCCTTCCTTCAGTGGCAGCGCGACCTCCCAAATAGGCCAGGTAGCGCATAAGCATTTTAGTAGTCTCAGTCTTGCCCGCTCCACTTTCTCCACTGACTAGAATCGAATTGCTTTTCCCTTCATTTATCATTGCCCTGATGTAACAAAATATGTGATCACTACCTTTTTTATATATAAATTCAGGCAAAACCAGAAAGAGACAGCAAACAATGGATGACAGATCACCTATATGCCACATCACCAATTGCATAAACATGAGGACTGAGCTCTCCAAGTGCTGCTCCCTTGTAATGGTCCATCAGTTGTATATCATATAAATGAGGGAGTCTTTGGAATGGATTAACAGCAATAAGAATATTTCCTGTGTAAGTCTGCCATGATGTCAAAGATACGATATGTTATTACAACACAGCCACCCATAACTGCAGTCATTGATGATTTCTTCTCACAATGACAAACGTAAGGCTTGCTTACACATTGAATCCAAAAGAACACTTACATAGATTTCATTAAGGCCATAACGAGTATTTAAATTCTGTAGAACTCCGGGCTCATGCAAGTATGACAGTTTTGTCATGTCATCTACTCCGCCATCTGGAGCTTCCATGTCCTTTGGATATATTCTGGATTGGTTTTCTGTAATCTGTTAATTATAGTAAAGTAAAATATCAATAAAACTAAACCCAAACAGGAAACCATATATCTAGAAATAAAATTAAATCAATCCCCAAAAAAAGTCTGTCCTCAGCAGCTAGATATAAATTCAAGAATTAAAGTTCAGGTGTTGCCCTCAGAAATTATAAGCACAAAACTCTCAAGGTCTCTACTCTCTGTAACCACTGAGAAGAAGGCTTGAGGAAGAAGTAAATTTGAGGGAAATAATTCGCAAAATTATGAAACTTTTGAATAAAACTTCACAGAATCACAGTAAGCCCCTTGTTTCCCTTCCCCTTCTGTAGGCTACATTAATATTTAATAGTCAGCTTTGTGTTGGAACTCTAGCTGGCCCCTGGGCTGTTAGTGATAAGGCCCCTGCTTAGCATTAGTCATCATAAGAATTATTTAGGAACTTCTTTGAAGCCATTTTCAATGAAGATACTCTTCATCTGACAACATCCATCAAAAAGGGCTTCTTTTCTCTCCTTTTGTGAGACCCGCATTTCTTTCCCTCAGCACTTTTTTTTTTTTTTTTCACATTTGGTTTTTGCACCATTAAGGGTGAATTGGTTTTGGCATTAAGTAATGTCCGTCATGAATTCGAATGCATATCAACTTCTATAAAAAAAAGGAACAAGAAAAATAAATCCTCCAACAAGAGTTCGTTGGTTTCTGCATTCAATTTGGGAGCAAGGCAACACAAGAATTTTATACAATTTTTCAAGAAAGGTGGTCAACTCAAGCACAATCTACTACACTGAATATCATTGTTCCTGGCAGACAAAAGGGTATTTTAGGTTTCCACTTGAAAAAATATATTAACATCAAATATTATTGATACCAAGGTTTATGACAAATTTGGCAAGGGACATCAGCAAGTTTTATTAAATTTTTAGGGAGAAATGGTTATTAAGTGTTCTAGTTGTCTTGTTATTATATGTATATGTTCAGTGTACATGCCACACTGAAATGAACTAAAGGAGAGCTTCCCCCTTGTTAGAATTACCAAAAAAACTTAAAATTTTTTTAAAAACTCAGGCATACTTGTTCTACAACTAAAATATGTACTGACATAGACACTTAGTCATCAACTAATATCATGAATAATCAACCAGCACAGACCCATTAAGTATCCTTCAATCCTTCCTAAAATCCAAGCTCCTAAGCTCTATTGCATTGCACATTTGATGACTAGTTTACACATGAGTCGTGACAGTAGTACAGATTCAGCAAACAGGTGGCATTTCATGAACAAGAGGACTGATTGGTACTTAATGTATCAAGTCTGCTGCATTCATGAACTTGTTCGGATTGAAATGCAAACTGATAGCACCTCTTGCGACAATCGGAGGTGTGTCATATCCTAAGGGAATAGGAGTACAGTCCTAACAGGCTAACACCCAACGGTTTCTTTGCTTACTAGTTTGCGGTATCTTAGTAACTAAGCTCTCCTAATATGCAAAGCACTCCCAAATCGTAAATATGAACTGAATACAGACTCAGATCATAGAGACATGCATATATACAGTTTCATATATTTCGAGGATCAACAACACACAACATTTGCATAAGAAACATAAAAAGTATGTCATACGGCAAAAGAGTCAATGCTCAATGGACATTCTGCAAGTTTCACAAATTCTTCAAAGGAATTGATTGCTAAGTTCAAACATTAAATACCTCCTTCCCATTTGAAGTTTTGATGACAGCATCATCTCCATTGATTTTTGTGACTTGCCCATCAATCCAACACTCTTCCGGGTCTTCCACCCAAACATGGGAGCCCACTAGAATGTTCACCTTAGTGGTCTGAAATCAATCAATCAACAATACCAGCTCTCACCCATTAAAAAGCATCTCCAGATTCAACAGTTTCGAACTCGCAACAATCAGAAAAAAGGACAACAATCAGAAAAAAGGACAAAACTTGATTAAAATAAAAATCTGCCATTACCATCTTGATTAAGATCCCTTCCGAAACCCGCAAATTAACACAAAGGTGTCACCTTTGAGCTCAAATTTAAACGCATTTCAGCCGCATTGTCGCCGGCAAACATTCTCCCCTGAATCATATCAAATACCACCAAATTGATCCCAAAATCGGCCAAATTTATCGTCAGGAAACCCAATCATCGTTGAAATTAACCCCCCAGGATGAAGAGGAACTCGAATCGAACAGGAATTGCGGGGTAAAAAGAAGAAAATCAAACAAGGATTGGGGAAAAAAGGAAAGGGGCAAAGAAGAGGGGAGCAAAATGTTTTGTACAGAGGTAGATGGATGGAATTTTGATTGGAAACTATCGATTGAAACACCTCTAGTTTCGGGAAGCGTTGAAGAATTGCCCTAAAAGTTTTCCCCCTTTGTTGGAGGTTCGTGGCTGCCATAACTCTCACTCTCTCTTTCTCTCTCCTCTTTCTCAAAATATATACGTTTCGGAGAGGCAGAGAAAGAGCAACAAACCAAGCGAAAGCCAACCCAACCAGAGTGTCCCCAAATTCTCACTGGAAATTTAATTTGCATGTCTCCATTGTACAATAAAAAATGTCACAATAAAAAAACCACTGTATACATATATATATAATATTAATTAATTAATTAATTAATTTTGAAAGGTTAATAAACTCAATATGGAGACCAATTTGATCTTAGTCTTTTTTTTTAAGTAACGATTCTTAAAAATTTTACATACAATGCTAATTTGTTAATATAGCTTTTTATTTTGACTAATACACATATCATAATAAAAAGCAAAAAAATTCAAAAAGAATCAAATAATGTAATGGTATAACTTTCTTCTTTGACAAATTCCATAGCAAAAAGAAGAATTCTTGAGCTAGGTCTTAAAACATAAGTATTACGTTCAAAGAGAAGTACTAATTCATTTGATAAACCTGCATATAAGTTGAAATTGAATCAAGGACATGTCAAGGTGAACATTGAATCGTAGTAAAACTTCCTCTCTTTGTGTACATGTTTGCGATCGCGGCCTTGAAGGTGGCCAAATTAGTCAATCTAATCTAGGGGTTGAAGAAAGAAGCCCCTTCATATATATAATCACCATCGAAGCAACTAATTGTGTGATTTGAAGGTTGTGTCAAACTTGGACATTGTTATCGTGAGGCAAATTGTGTCACAAGTCTGTCACATATAGGTGTGGAGTAGGGGCTCGGATTTAGCCCTTAAGAGTGTCGAATGTGAGTAACTGTGGTGATTGGTGAGAGGGTGTTAGATTGTCTTGACGATCAAAGACTGCCCTTATAATGCACTTAATATGTTAATCCAATTCCTAGTCAAAAGCTACCTCTATGTATGACCAAATTAGTAAAATAACAATTCCAAAGCCTAGGATTTAGAAACATCAAGGAAGCTACGCTAGCTAACACCAAGAGCGTCCAAGGGGTGCAAATTGAAGTCGCCCTGCTCAAAGCTACCTCTGCGATTAAATAAAAAAAAAAGGACAATTTGAAGGATGGGTCAACCAATGAGATTAATTACAATAACACTACAACAACAACAACATCTCCCAGTGTGGGTCCCGCTTTCGCGGAGTCTGGAGAGATCAAGCTGTAAGCAACCTTATCCCTACCGGCATTCCTGTCCGTAGAGAGACTGTTTCATTAATTACAATAATACTATCATCATAAATTTCATAGCTAACTAGTAATGTTTATTAATTATCACAAAGAAAACTTTTACACAGAGAGATCGACGTTGGTATTTGGAAAGTATCTACTTGTTTCTTACAAGTTATTAATGGTGAAATTACATATGTACGTTTAAACCTTAACATGATATCCTAGTTGCAAAGATTATATATATAGGGCTAGTCCCTTAGCTTCTGGCTAGTTGAATTGTTTAAAATTCATACAAAGATCGTTAAGGTTCCGTTTGGAGTTAAAAAAATTTGTTGGAAAGAAAAAAACTTGGGAAAGTTACTTTTTTTCTTGTGTTTGGTTTAGAGAAAATCACAACGAAAAAAATATATGGAGGAAAGTTAGGTGGAATTAGAAACAAATGATAAAATTTTCCCAATAAAATTGTGGGGAAAGTTTGAGGAAAATTCACAACCTCCCCCAACCTCGCATTCTTTAGATGACATCAATATAATTCAAGTAGTTCATCAATATTCAAATTTCTCATCCAAATTCTTATATTTTTTTTCCTCAATCCAAACATGAGAAAAAAAACTCATTTTCTTCCTACTTTTTTTTTTCCTTTCAACTTTTCTTTCTACCAAATTTTCTAAAGATCAAACGAAGCCTAAAAGTTTCTAGAATGGTCGTCATAAAGATTATTTGGCATTATTAGTTCTAGGAAACTCAAAAATGAGACATTATAACTCAAATTTTTTGGATCTGCCAGTGATGCCTAGTAGTCCCATTTGAAAAATTTAGTTTCCTTTGGTGGGGCTAGGCTCAATGGAATGTCCTTACATCTATTATATAATATAAACGAAATATTGAGTTGAGTTGCATGATAATGATTTTAGGAGGTTTACTTATTTAAAACCATTGATCAAATATTCTGGCAAATCTCAACCGTTCATAAAAAATTTAATTGTTTTTTAAAAAATAAAAAGTATTAACTGAGGTATTGGGTACATTAGGTCCCAGGTTCGATTCCCCTATCCCCCGTCATATTGCGTTTTGTGGCTCCTATGGACCAAAAAAAGAAATTCTTTAGTAACTCTCTTGATTTTCTTTCTCTCTCTCTCTCTCTCTCTCACGTTAACTCGTTAAGACCCACTTCTCATAAAATTCTTCATCATTTTCTCCCTCCATCCGAACATAAATTTAGGCCTCGTTTATGAAAGGTAAATGGTAGGATCTATATCATTAATCAGTCAAGTATAAAATCGGATAACAGAAGTTTTATACATTTACTTTTAAAGTGAGTACTACTTTTATTTTTAAACTTATTACTTTTTGTTATTCATAAATTAATTAGTATGTTGTTAAAAATATTTTAATAAAAGACACAAATTTATAGAATAAGAAATTGTGTTATACATAAAATTCAAATAAACAATATTTTCAATTTTTGCATAAATTAAATATTATCGATAGCCTATCTGTATGCTTTTATTTATACCCAAAAAGGATAACCTATGAAAATTTCAATTGATAGTGCTTCGCAAAATTCCATGAAGTATAGACAAAGCCTAAATAAACAATCAAAACTCAACAACGTTAACAAAGCGTCTGAATTCACACCCAAACAAACAAAAAAAAGATTGTAGTTTGAGTATTATTACAATTCGTACCACTTAATTATATTAGAGCTCGAGACCATGCATTATATAGACAACACCGTACACACACACACACACACATACACATATATATATATATATATACATACACACACACATGTATGTATGTATATGTTTGTATGTATGTATATAAATATTTACATATAAATACACACACACACACACACACACACACACACACACACACA
>JACYFF010031957.1:127839588-127850269 GCA_017589665.1 Selenicereus undatus | reverse complement strand
CTGATAGATACGAAATTTTAATTTCGTATCAAAATTTCGTATCAAAATTTCGTATCAAAACAAAATTTCAAGTTGCCTTGCGAACACATTTCAGACCCTGCGTGCTTCGTCTTCCTCTTCCTCTAAGCCCTAGCAGCGCGGCGACCTGGGCGACGGCCATTGCGGCTCAATTCCGGCAGCCAAGTCGGCGGTTTCTAGGGTGAGCGGCAGCACATTGGGTGAGTCTACCTCTTGGTCTTCCTTTTTGTTGCTGTTGCTCCCCGTAGCGTCAACCGAAACCCCCTGAAGTGCTCTGGGTTTTGCTGTTGTTGTTTCTAGGGTACAGACGATTTTCGGCGAGATCTCCGGCAATTCAGGTTGTTTGGGTTTCCGGCAAACATTGTAGGAAGAAGACTTTTCTAAATTTGCTTGTGTAATTACTGTTGTTGTTGTGGTTTCTGGCAAGAACAAACCTAGGTAATTGCTTGATTGCTTTCTTCTCTAATTTGCTTATGCAATTGGTGTTGTTGTTGTGGTGGTTTCCAGCTTGTTTGCTAAATCTGCTTGTGTAATTGCTTAATTACTTTCTTCTCTAATTTGAACAAACCTGGGTAGAGACATGTGAGCTTGTGGAATTGCTTGTGGAATTTCATTTCTTCCAGACATGTGAGCTTGTGGAATTGCTTGTGAAATTGCTTTTCATAGTCGTGGAATTAATTTGTCGTGTCAGGGGAGTTAGGAGGATGATGTTAATTAAGTTGCACAATAAAACTTGTGTATGATTGAAATGTTGATCGAGTAAAGTAATTTATAAATTATACAATCTGTATTTAGTATTGTGGGTTGAACAAATTAGAATTGCTACATAGATTTAAATTGAATTAATGATTTCTTTGATTAATAATGCCACAAAGCAAAGAGTACAAGATCAGAAATGAAAGATCAAACACACATGTCAAATACGACAAGCAAACAATTAATCCATCAAGGGACCACTCTACCAAATCAATCACAAGGAACATAGAATCATATCATATTGAACTTTCGCTTTTGTATGATGAACTTATACTCTTTGTATTCATGTATCGTCTACTTGATTATTATATCTGTTTACGTTGTGCATTATGTTATTATACTTTCGTTTCACAAATGAGGTTTACGTTAACTTGTTCAATATTTTTCATAACTACAGTACTTGCAAGTGTTTGAGACTTAGATGCCTCCCACACGTGAGCGGGGAGATGGAGGTGGAGGTGGAGGTGGGGCCACGAATGACTCAAACCAACAGAGCATGAGGATCCCATTGTTGGAGGAATGCTCCAGAGGAGCATAAGCAATGGTGGTGGAGAGCTTTTTAGGTAATAAACTCATACTTCCAAGCATGTCTATAAATACGCAAATTGGTATATTCAGGTGGGGTTTCATATAGGTTGGATTTTGCTTTACTTTCTCTTCCAAATATCCAATACAAGTAGTTAATATAAATAGGTAATGTAATCAATTAACAACTGGCAATTGATAGACTTAGTTAATAAAAGCTAACAAGTAACAAGTTATTTCTAAATACCATGAATCATATCTTTCATTTTAGGGGTTCATTCTAGTTGAGTCCAAGCCAAACTTTGCAAGGCTTTGTTGGACTTGTTAAGCAACTGAGTTGAGCTTGTTAACCATTCATTTTGTGCAGACTAGGAAGGAGGGAAATGAGAAAGTATTCTGTGACAAGAGGGCAAAATCTGTTTAGGTAAGCACCAAGTCAATTGCTCAAATTCTTAAGTTTTATTATGATTTTCTGACTTTTGGATTGGAGCTTTTGTTGGCATCCTATGTTCAGTAAACATGAAAGTTATTATTTCAAAAATCTTTGAGAAACATCTGTTGTTTAGTTGTACTTTTTGTTTCCTTTGTACTATTGAGCTTCATTGAATGGTTTACTCTGGGCGTGTGGCCTGTAGAGTTGTGATCTCCGGCGTGTAGCCGTTGAGCTTGATTTGGTTATCTTTTGTGCTTCTATTCCATGCAGGGGATTTAATGTAGGACTTAAAGCCTAGGAAATGGTCAGTTTTTAAGGGAAATTCTGTCCGTTTAGTCCCAGAATTTAAGAACAAATCAACTTCTCTTAGCTTGATTTGGTGTTTAGGTCTTCTTAATTTTCTTCTTTCTTGTCCATGGCCTTATCTATCCCTGACCGACACAAGTTGACTTTGATAACTTGAAGTAGGTGCCTCCCTCTTTATTGACATCATCCTTAGTGGCTTTTCATAATTTTTTTTTTAGCTTTTGGAAGGTATTGCATTATGAAACATTGTCAAATGTGCCCAATTTTATCTAGTATTGAAGGCATTCTCTAGAATTGATAATCTTGGCCAAATGCTGGAATTGCATAAGCATACCAAGCCTTCATTCGAATTCAATATCAGACACGTTTATGTCAGAGTCAAGATTAGGTTGTTGAAAGTACATATTTACTTCTGACTCTCAAATTTTACTAATTGCTTCACTTACGTGATATTTTTTGATGTTCAGTTTTCTACATTGTATGATGAGTATTATGATATTTTCACTGATGTTTAGTTTTCTACATTGTGGGATGAGTATCAACGTTTGAAGTTTAATACTTCACAGTCAGGGGTCGAAGTTAATGATGATGAACTTTTTCTTCAAGCTGCTGGAGGTGTCAACAACAAAGGTTTGGTCTATGGACTTAGGAATCAAACCCAAGCATATTACGAGAGAGTGGGAGCGTCTACTCGATCCTCACCCTCCACACCCACAGCTTACACCCCCTCCATGTATGCCCAAATTGTGAGTTGCTTGCAAAAATCAAAAGAGCAACTCAATGCCACAAGAGAAGAGCTTACTCGGACGAAGGAGGAAGTTCAGCAAACCAAAGATGCCATTGTTAGGATTGAGTCTCGCTTTGGGAGCTCGAGCTCTTAGATTTCCCCTTCTCCCTGACCCTTACTCTTAGGTTAGTAACTAACTTGGTATATGTTTATATATGTTGGTAATTACAACTTGTAACTCTTGGATGGGCATGCGATGGTGTTTGGTATACACCTCGAATATTGCTTTGGTCGCAGTATATTTTTTGGATGTAAATTGCCAAGTTGTAATATACCTTAGGTATATATATTTGGTTGTTAGTGTATGTGATGCAATGTTGAAGTCTTATGTAGTGATGTATTTATGTGTATATATTTGGGAATTCGACAGCTATTGCAATTATTTGGAATGAAAAGTTCAGTTAGAAATAAAAAAAATATCAGGTGAAAAACGCAGATAGCGTGGTTTTTGCAAAAAACAAATGACAATTAGATAAGCACATTAGGTACGGAACAAAATTTGTATCTAACTGATACTAAAATAGATACGAAAGTTGTCCTTTCAATCTGATACGAAAATGATGATTCGTATCTAATTTCGTATCAATTTGATACGAAAAATTGAAAATTTGATACGAAAAGGTTCGTATCTATTAGATACGAACATTTTCGTATCTAAATTCGTATCAATTTGATACGAAAAGCTCAAATTTTGATACGAAATGTATTAGTATCTGTTAGATACGAAATGAATTTTCGTTTCTAAATTCGTATCTAATAGAAACGAAAATCAATTTCGTATCAAATTTCAGTCTGCGACCGCTCCTTTTGAAACGAAATTTTTTTCGTTTCTGTTCGTATCTAAATAGCTTTAGAAACGAAAATTCGTCTTTTAGATACGAAACTTTTCGTATCTAAACGCGCGCATTTTCGTAGTGATATAGTTTATCGATTACTTAGTTCATCGATTTTCTGAAAAAAAATTGACTATATCGTTCATCGATTATAATCTATGACGTTTATCAATTTATTGGTAATCCATGGAGTATATGAAGTGTATGGAATATATTTATATCGTATGTTGATTATATGAAGTTGTCAGTATATAGTTTATTGATTATAGTCAAGGTTCATAAATGCTTATTTACATGATTGCTAAGCGTTCCTAATGTTTTATTTTGTTAATTGTATATAGTTTATTAATTATAGTCAAGGTTGATAAATGCCTATTTACATGATTGCTCAGCGTTCCTAATGTTTTATTTTGTTAATGGTATATAGTTTATCGATTATAGTCAAGGTTCATAAATGCTTATTTACATGATTGCTAAGTGTTCCTAATTGTTTTATCGGTCGCTTGTTTCCATCGACAAGTCATTGGTAACGAAATAACCTTAAACCATCGGATTGATCAACTGAGTGAGTCAGGTGACCAGTAAATAGGTCGAGGGATAAGGGATCTTTAAAGGTTATTTGCATTTTTAGCTTAACCAACCCAGTACCTCTATAGAAATTTACATGTAACTTCAACTTATATGTTTCAAAGCTCATTATTTGGCAGAGAATACAAAGCTCAATATTTCATTTCTCTGCTAGTAGGCAGAGGATTCAAAGCTGAGTATTTTATTTCTCTGCTAGAAGGCAGAGACAAAGCTCAGTATTTCATTTCTCTGCCAGTAGGCAGAGGATTCAAAGCTCAGTATTTCATTTATCTGCTAGAAGGCAGAGACAAAGCTCAGTATTTCATTTCTCTGCCAGTAGGCAGAGGATACAAAGCTCAGTATTTCATTTCTCTGCTAGAAGGCAGAGATAAGGCCCAGTATTTCATTTTTCTGCCAGTAGGCAGAGGATTCAAAGCTCAGTATTTCATTTCTCTGCCGGTAAGGAGAGAATTCAAAGTTCAATGTTTCATAATTTTTCCAGTAGGCATAAGTTAAAGTTACATGTTTCATAGCTCTGTTAATATGCAGTAGAGTCAAGAGAAATATGGTCAAAGGAGACTCCTAGTTCCTATGATGGCTTACGAAACGTTATACTTTTAATAAACAAGCATGTGAGGTTCAAATGTCATTTTGCTACATTAATAGTAAATAGTTTACCAATCACATGACGTAGTTATATGCCTCATTTTATGGTTATCGTTCTATGTTTTCTCACAGAAACCTATTCTTGCATATGACCAGCTACTGTGTGGTACAGTAAGGATTGTATCGCATGGAACATGATGGTTGTTTTAGTAGCATTGCTAACTTCATATAGCTTACTACCTGACGATATCTTAACGAGTATGTACGATTTACATTATATGAACTAAAACCTGTTTCGCTAATGTATTGTCCTAGGTTCAACCCCATTGTTTTATTAAGTTTATGAGTTCATATGAGTGACTTATAGAAAGTTCATCGAGTATAACTATTCTTAAGTTTAAGCTGTTGGTGCAAATGTTAATTTCTCTTGCATTGTCAGGGGGAAACATACTGTACGATAGGTGAGCATTTCAAAAATCGAGAAATTACGAACGACGGTCGTAAGTTATTATTGTATTGAAAATAATCTTTTAGGGGGGAGGGGGTTATCCACTGTATGACTTTCGCTCATTCCATCTGTCATTGTTGCCCTTCAGGTTTCTGAAGTAAGCCGAAAGGGAGTCATTGCTACCTTAGAAGTGATGTGCTTGTACATGAGTTGCAAAGTGTGTGCTTGGTTTGCATATCATTTAGAGTCGCTCTGTATGGCCGTATGAGACACCATCTAAGTTGCCAGGGTTGTACCCTTCATTGTTCATTTGTTTAAACACTGAACTGCATTGATTGTGGTGCTCCGGGTGGGTAGTCCGTAGAGAAGTGAACTCCGGCGGGTGGTCGTTGAGTTAGTTTTACTTTTATTTTCAGTGCAGGGAATTAATTGTAAGGCTTTAAGCCAAGAAAAGTGGTCAATTTTTAGGGAAAACTCTGTCCGTTTCGTCCCAAGATTTAAGAAAAATGGTAACACTCTTGGCTTTAGGGTTGGGGGCGTTACAAAGAGTGACGAGAAACCCAGTTAGGGAGCACCTAGTTATGGGACATGCTCCCCAATCTGAGTCACAGAAGGCATACACCTGCAATTGAATTGTGTTGTAATAAAATTTCATGCCTGGACTCCCTTTTAAATAATGTAGTACCCTTCGCGCGGCATCCATGTGCTCTTCTCTTGGATTTTTCATGAATTGGGACAAAATATGTACCGCATATGGCAGTTCCGAACGAGTGATAGTAAGATAGATCAATCGTCCTACCAAGCGTCTATATTGAGTCGAATTGCGCAAGGGTGCTCCTGAGGCTAATGCAAGCTTGTGGTTCTGCTCAATGGGGAAGGCAGCTGGTTTGGATCCCAAGAGTCCACATTCATTTATAATTTCTAAGGCATACTTTCGTTGACATAAAAATAAACCTTGGGAGCTCCTTGCAACCTCATGCTCAAGAAGTATTTTAAGTTCCCAAGATCTTTGATATGAAAGCTTTTATGTAAATATGCCTTAAAATCTGCACACAACTGATGATCGTTACCTGTGAGAACAATATCATCTACATACACAAGTAATGCCATGAACTTGTCACCCCTTTTGTAAGTGAAAAGAGAATAATCTACATAGGATCGGTTGAAACCATACTCCAAAAGCTTTGAAGAAAGTTTTGCAAACCAATGGCGAGGTGCTTGCTTTAGGCCATAAAGTGACTTGCGCAACCGACATACCTTGTTGGGGTTAGAGGCTCAAAATCCCGGAGGCTTTGTCATGTAGACTTCCTCATTTAGGTCTCCATGCAAAAAGGCATTGTTAACATCTATCTGAAAGAGTTCCCATCATTCGGCTGCAGCAATTGATAAAAATATTCTTATACTGGTCATCTTGGCCACAGGGGCGAAAGTTTCATTGTAGTCAAATCCTTCTATCTGCTCATCTCCCCGGATTACTAGGCGGGCTTTGTACCTCTCTATACTTCCATCGGACTTGTGCTTGACCTTGAACACCTACTTGCAATTTATAGGTTTCTTTCCTGGAGGTAGCTCCTCAACGCTCCATGTATTATTTTCTTTGAGTGCTTCAATTTCCTTTGTCATGGCCTCTTTCCATGCTGGGTCTTTCACTGCTTCATGAAAAAATCTAGGCTCCACAATTTTATCAATAATAGCTAAATAGCATCTACACGCATTAGAGAATTTATTACAAGTAGCATAATGAGCAATGGGATACGGTTTACCTAAAGAGACCTTAGGATTTGGATGTGAGAACTTCGAAGAGGGGTTTTGTGATCTTGCCGAGTAGCAAACATAGTCCTGAAAGTGTCTCGGTACTTTCCATACCTGTTTTTCATGCTCCTAGTCTTCTGGGGATAAAGGCCCCTGGTCTTGGGTTGTTTCCGGCATGCCCCCTGTTTTTGGGGACGACACTGCTGGGTTGTCCACGACCGGCTCACTCCCCCTGTCCCGAGAAGTATTGGGCCTGGGCGCTGCATCAGATCGCAGCCCAGACAACGTGGGTGCTGCTCCCTCAAACGAGGCCTGGTCTTCTCGCTGCCGAACAGCTCCTTCTCCATCAATTGTGGGCTGAAGCGAGTTGTTTGGGCCCCCTTGGGGGAACAGGTGTGATCCACTGGACTCACCTTCACGCAAACATCCTGGATTCGATGCTGTTGCAGGCCCAGAGGCTTCAAATGCTGCAAAATCAGTGCCAAGTGACAAGCTTGGATGCCCAGGTTGAAGAAAGGCATCTGCTGCCTTGGCTTGTGTCTCATATGGGTAAATTTCCTCATGAAATATGACATCGCGGCTTGCAAAAATTTCCCCGGTTTCCAAATCATAAACCCTCCATCCATTCTTTCCAAAAGGATATCCAATAAAGACACACCACTTACTCCTAGCACCAAACTTATCCTTTGGTTGTTGAATGTTATAAACATAGCACAAAGAGCCAAAAATACGTAAGTGTTCATAGGAGGGCTTGTCGTTGAATAGGATTTCAGAAGGGGTCTTCCAGTTAAGTGTCGTCGTAGGGGTTCGGTTACTTAAATAAGTGGCAGTCAAAACACATTCCCCCTAAAATTCTGAAGGAAGATGAGCTTCAAACCTTAAGGCTCTTGCAACATTCAATATGTGGCGATGTTTTCTCTCAACCCGACCGTTTTGTTAAGGGGTGCCAACACATGTTGTTTGATGGATGATTCCCTAATCCCGATAGAATTTCTTCATAAGGTTAGTCGTGAACTCATATCCATTATCACTCCTAACATTTTTCACCTTAGTTCCAAATTGTGCTCCCACCACAACACAAAAGTCCATTAGTAATTGTGAAGCCTCACTTTTCTCATTCATTAGGTAGACCCAAACACCACGGCTAGCGTCATCAACTATAGTAAGAAAATATCGGGCACCTGAAAGAGACTTAACTCGATATCCACCCCATATATCACAATGGATTAAATCAACAATTACTTGCTTTATTTTCAATATTGGGAAAAGACAATTGAGTTTGCTTGGAACGGAAACACACATCACACAAATCGCTTTTATGCTTGCTACTACTAAAGCTAGAAACTTTAGACAAAGCTTGAATCGAAGGATGCCCTAAACGACAATGCCATGTATCATAAGATTCCACCTTATTGACTTGTATTGTTGCCAGGAACGACTTCTTCAAGTAATATACCCCTCTTCTTGGTTCACCCACTCCAATCGGGCTCTTCGTAGTAGGATCCTGAATCACACAAATCTTTTTCGTAAATGTTACATCGTAAAAATTCTCATCAATTAGTTGCGTTATAGATATTAGGCTACAGTTTAGTCCAGGTAAATATAGAACATGATCCAATCTTAGCTTAGAATTTAAACTAATTGAACCTCCCTTTGTAGCCATAGTCACAGACCCATCAGGTAACCCAATCGGTATAGGTTCCATATCATGTATATCATGCATCATACTTGAAGATCCCGTCATATGACAGGAAGCACTAGAATCAAGTAACCAATTTTCCTTACCAGAAAGCTTCTCAAGAGTAGGCTTCGGAGTCTCTATGAGACTCAAGATATGCTGTACCTGCTCGGGTGTAAACCCCATGGTTGCTGCGGCTGAGTGATGTTCCTCGGCTGATAAGGTTGCTGTGTCGACAGACACTGCTTGAGCTGCGTATGCAGCTTCTTGTCCTCGGCCACGCCCAGCACCGGTGCGTCCTCCTCTTCTTGTGCCGCGACCTCTACCCTTTGTTCCTCGTCCTCCTCGACTTTCCCATCCAGGGGGGTAGCCTATTAGCTCTTACCAATTTGCTTCTTCGTGACCTATTTTTCCACAATGGTTGCAGTTAATTCTCTCACCTTGCATGCTAACCGGTCGAGTTATGTGTGACATTGCATAGGCCGCCATAGTTTCGAACCGTTGATCTCGATCACTCATCATCCGTTTATGGTTTTCCTCCTGTTGAACCATGTTGAAGATCTTGTCTATCAGGGGTAGTGGATCCATGGCGAGAATTTGGCTACGTACTATTGAGTACGAGTCATCATCTAGGCCCATCAAAAACTAATGGACCTTCTCCTCTTCCATATACTTCATCATCTTTGTTGCCGTGTCACATTTGCATGCTGGAATTTTAATGGAGTTGTCAAGTTTACTCCACAGTCCCATAAGCCTTGAAAAGAAATCGACTACATCTTGTTTATTTTGTTTGCAAGATGCAATCTCAGCTTTTAATTTGTGAATCCTAGGTGTGTTTGGCACATCATACCTCTTTTTTTTTTTCCACAATTGTTGACCAGTGTCAACATATGCTACACTTTTATGTAACCTTGGATCGATGACATTCATGATCCAAGATAATACCATCGAATTTACCATCTCCCATGCTTTTGCTTCTTCTCCCTCTTTCTCCGTTGGTTTTGTCATTGATCCATCAATAAAGCCAAGTTTATTTTTTGTCCTTAATGATGTTATGACTGCTTTTTCCCACAAGTCATAATTTTTACCGTCAAATTTGATTGCTGTTATAACAGTGCCAGGGGAGTCGGATGGATGAAGGAAGTATGGAGATTGATTTGTGATGATAAAGGTCTGGTCTTTCTTGTCTTTGGTGATGGTGTTTTATGGGAGGAAAAATTTTCTTTCAATGTTTTGAGAAACAAGGCTCTGATACCATGAGATAAACTCACTAGAATCAAGTTGGGGAAGATGATTTTCTCACTTCTCTCCTCATGGCCGAATGGCCTATAGAATTTATACATCACGGTTGTGAAGCGAAACAGAAAACCTAGCCTGGAGCAATAAGGAAACTACAATCCAATACATATACAAACTTTAGGAAGGTAATAATACAAATAAAATATTTACATGATTGTATCTTCTAGGTTTCCTTGATATTAATTGAGAATGAGCGCAGCTGGTGTACGTGCAAGATGGAGGAATGAATATTTCTAATCTCTATTCAAATAGGACATCAAATGCGTGCCAACAGTAGTTCTGTGATTGCTAAAATGGCATGCAAGCTATCTTGCCTAGAAAAATTTAGAATCTGCTTAACAAAATTCATCCTTTCTTTAGGAGGTTTAAAAAAAAAAGAAAAAGAAGAGATGTGACTAATATGAATCTTCTTTTCGTCTCTTGAATTATTTTTGGACCTCTTCATAGATTAAAAAAACAAGTGCATCATATATTCATAAATTTAAATTCTCTAATAGATCACATCACCCATTTATATTTAATCAATTTAAATTCTAATGGCTGTTTTGCACGTAATTTTTCTTAACTAATATTTATTTTGTGTGTGTGTATATATATGCAACAATTATATATTATACTCTCAATACGTAAGCATTATTGTATTCTCTACTGGGGAAAAAAGAAAGAAAAACAA
>JACYFF010031957.1:127819640-127839488 GCA_017589665.1 Selenicereus undatus | reverse complement strand
TCACAAATCAATCTCCATACTTCCTTCATCCATCCGACTCCCCTGGCGCTGTTATAACAGCAATCAAATTTGACGGTAAAAATTATGAATTGTGGGAAAAAGCAGTCACAACATCATTAAGGTCAAAAAAATAAACTTGGCTTTATTGACGGAACAATGACAAAACCAACGGAGAAAGAGGGAGAAGAAGCAAAAGCATGCGAGATGGTAAATTCGATGGTATTATCTTGGATCATGAATGCCATCGATCCAAGGCAACATAAAAGTGTAGTATATGTTGACACTGCTAAACAATTGTGGGAAAATATTAAAAAGAGGTATGATGTGCCAAACATACCTGGGATTCACAAATTAAAAGCTGAGATTGCATCTTGCAAACAAAATAAACAAGATGTAGTCGACTTCTTTTCAAGGCTTATGGGACTGTGGAGTGAACTTGACAACTCCATTAAAATTCCAGCATGCAAATGTGACACGACAACAAAGATGATGAAGTATATGGAAGAGGAGAATGTCCATCAGTTTTTGATGGGCCTAGATGATGACTCGTACTCAATAGTACGTAGCCAAATTCTCGCCATGGATCCACTACCCCCGATAGACAAGATCTTCAACATGGTTCAATAGGAGGAGAACCATAAATGGATGATGAGTTATCAAGATCAACGGTTCGAAACTATGGCGGCCTATGCAACGTCACACATAACTCGACCGGTTAGTATGCAAGGTGAGAGAATTAACTGCAAGCATTGTGGAAAAATAGGTCACGAAGAAGCAAATTGCTATGAGCTAATAGGCTAACCCCCTGGATGGGAGAGTCGAGGAGGACAAGGAACAAGGGGAAGTGGTCACGGCACAAGAGGAGGAGGACGCACCGATGCTGGGCGTGGCCGAGGACGAGAAGCTGCATACGCAGCTCAGGCAGTGTCCGTCGACACAGCAACCTCATCAGCCGAGGAACATCACTCAGCCGCAACAGCCATGGGGTTTACACCCGAGCAGGTACAGCGTATCTTGAGTCTCATAGAGACTCCGAAGTCTACTCCTGAGAAGCTATCTGGTAAGGAAAATTGGTTACTTGATTTTGGTGCGTCCTGTCATATGATGGGGATCTTTAAGTATGATGCATGATATACATGACGTGGAACCTATACCAGTTGAGTTACCTGATGGGTCTGTGACTATGGCTACAAAGGGAGGTTCAATTAGTTTAAATTCTAAGCTAAGATTGGATCATGTTCTATAAGTACCTGGACTAAACTGTAGCCTAATATCTATAGCGCAACTAATTGATGAGAATTTTTGCGATGTAACATTTACGAAAAAGTTTTGTATGATTCAGGACCCTACTACGAGGAGCCCGATTGGAGTGGGTGAACCAAGAAGAGGGGTATATTACTTGAAGAAGTCGTTCCGGGCAACAATACAAGTCAATAAGGTGGAATCTTATGATACATGGCATTGTCGTTTAGGGCATCCTTCGATTCAAGCTTTGTCTAAAGTTTCTAGCTTTAGTAGTAGCAAGCATAAAAGTGATTTGTGTGATGTGTGTTTCCGTTCCAAGCAAACTCAATTGTCTTTTCCCAATAGTGAAAACAAAGCAAGTAATTGTTGATTTAATCCATTGTAATATATGGGGTGGATATCGAGTTAAGTCTCTTTCGGGTGCCCGATATTTTCTTACTATAGTTGATGATGCTAGTCGGGGTGTTTGGGTCTACCTAATGAATGAGAAAAGTGAGGCTTCACAATTACTAATGGACTTTTGTGTTATGGTGGGAACACAATTTGGAACTAAGGTGAAAAATGTTAGGAGTGATAATGGATATGAGTTCACCACTAACCTTATGAAGAAATTCTATCAGGATTAGGGAATCATCCATCAAACAACATGTGTTGGCACCCCTCAACAAAACGGTCGGGTTGAGAGAAAACATCGCCACATATTGAATGTTGCAAGAGCCTTAAGGTTTCAAGCTCATCTTCCTTCAGAATTTTAGGGGGAATGTGTTTTGACTGCTGCTTATTTAAGTAACCGAACCCCTACGGCTACACTTAACTGGAAGACCCCTTATGAAATCCTATTTAACAACAAGCCCTCCTATGAACACTTACGTATTTTTGGCTCTTTGTGCTATGTTTATAACATTCAACAACCAAAGGATAAGTTTGGTGCTAGGAGTAGGTGGTGTGTCTTTATTGGATATCCTTTTGGAAAGAAAGGATGGAGGGTTTATGATTTGGAAACCGAGGAAATTTTTGCAAGCTGCGATGTCATATTTCATGAGGAAATTTACCCATATGAGACACAAGCCAAGGCAGCAGATGCCTTTCTTCAACCTGGGTAGCCAAGCCTATCACTTGGCACTGATTTTGCAGCATTTGAAACCTCTGGGCCTGCACCAGCACCGAATCCAGGATGTTTGCGTGAAGGTGGGTCCAGTGGATCACACCTGGCCCCCAAGATGGCCCAAATAGCTCGCTTTAGCCCACAATTGATGGAGAAGGAGTTGTTCGGCAGTGAGAAAACCAGGCCTCGTTTGAGGGAGCAGCACCCACGTTGTCTAGGTGGCAATCTGATGTAGCGCCCAGGCCCAATACCTCCTGGGACAGGGGGAGTGGGCCGGTCATGGACAACCCAGCAATGTCGTCCCCAGAAAGAGGGGGCATGCCGGAAACAGCCCAAGACCACGGGCCTTTATCCCCAGAAGACCAAGAGCGTGAACGACAGGTGTGGAAAGTACCGGGACACTTTCAGGACTATGTTTGCTACTCGACAAGATCACGAAACCCCTCTTCGAAGTTCTCACATCCACGTCCTAAGGTCTCCTTAGGTAAACCACATCCCATTGCTCATTATGTTACTTGCAATAAATTCTTTAATGCGTGTAGATGCTATTTAGCTACTACTGATAAAATTGTGGAGCCTAGATTTTTTCATGAAGCAGTGAAAGACCCAGCATGGAAAGAGGCCATGACAAAGGAAATTGAAGCACTCGAAGAAAATAATACATGGAGCGTTGAGGAGCTACCACCAGGAAAGAAACCTATAAATTGCAAGTGGGTGTTTAAGGTCAAGTACAAGTCCGATGGAAGTATAGAGAAGTACAAAGCCCGCCTAGTAATCCAAGGAGATGAGCAGATAGAAGGATTCGACTACAATGAAACGTTCGCCCCTGTGGCCAAGATGACCAGTGTAAGAATATTTTTATCAGTTGCTGCAACCAAAGGATGGGAACTCCATCAGATGGATGTTAACAATGCCTTCTTGCATAGAGACCTACATGAGGAAGTCTACATGACAATGCCTCTAGGATTTCGAGCCTCTAATCCCAACAAGGTATGTCGGTTGCGCAAGTCACTTTATGGCCTAATGCAAGCACCTCGCCAGTGGTTTGCAAAACTTTCTTCGAAGCTTTTGGAGTATGGTTTCAACCGATCCTATGTAGATTATTCTCTTTTCACTTACAAAAGGGGTGACAAGTTCATGGCATTACTTGTGTATGTAGATGATATTGTTCTCACAGGTAATGATCATCAGTTGTGTGCAGATTTTAAGGCATATTTACATAAAAGCTTTCATATCAAAGATCTTGGGAACTTAAAATACTTCTTGGGCATGAGGTTGCAAGGAGCTCCCAAGGTTTATTTTTATGTCAGCGAAAGTATGCCTTAGAAATTATAAATGAACATGGACTCTTGGGATCCAAACCAGCTGTCTTCCCCATTGCGCAGAACCACAAGCTTGCATTAGCCTCAGGAGCACCCTTGCGCGATTCGACTCAATATAGACGCTTGGTAGGACGATTGATCTATCTTACTATCACTCGTCCGGAAGTGTCATATGCGGTACATATTTTGTCCCAATTCATGAAAAATCCAAGAGAAGAGCACATGGATGTCGCGCGAAGGGTACTAAGCTATTTAAAAGGGAGTCCAGGCACGACATTTTATTACAACACAATTCAATTGCAGGTGTATGCCTTCTGTGACTCAGATTGGGGAGGACGCCCCATAACTAGTCGCTCCCTAACTGGGTTTCTCGTCACTCTTGGTGGATGTCCTGTGGCTTGGAAGACTAAGAAGCAAGGGACAGTTTCACGATCTTCAGCAGAAGCAGAATATAGAGCCATGGCCACAGCAACCAGTGAGCTCATTTGGATCAAAGCCTTCTTAGCTGCTATGGGCGTTTTCTTGTACAAGCCTATGCAATTCTTTTGTGATAATCAGGCAGCGCTTCATATTGCGAAAAATCCGGTCTTTCACGAGTGCACTAAGCATATCGAGATCGAGTGCCATTTTGTGCGCGACCGACTACTTTCAGGTGATCTCGTCACTAAGTATGTGTCCTCCAAATACCAAGTTGCAAATATATTCACTAAAGCGCTTGGCACACAACAGCTTCAGTCTTTGCGCGGCAAGTTGGGCATGTTGGATCCACATGCTCCACCTTGAGGGAGAGTATTAAGGAAACCTAGAAGATACAATCATGTAAATATTTTATTTGTATTATTACCTTCCTAAAGCTTGTATATGTATTGGATTGTAGTTTCCTTACTGCTCTAGGCTAGGTTTTCTATTTTGCTTCACAACCGTGATGTATAAATTCTATAGGCCATTCGGCCATGAGGAGAGAAGTGAGAAAATCATCTTCCCCAACTTGATTTTAGTGAGTTTATTTCAATTAATGCCCTAAAACGTCTCGATGAGGAACAAAATCCTGGTGGGGCAAACTAGTATAAGGGTATAGTAATCCTATACCTATAAAGCCGAGCTATTATATATTATATTTTGTTTTTTTTTTAAAAAAAACTCAAGACATAATTTAAATGCAAAAAAATAATTAATAGTGATTAAAAGAACAAGAAGCAGTTGATTGGATATGCAATTAATTTGCCACTCTATTTCTATATTAGTTTATTGGTCAGATATATGATTTTTCTTCTATTCGTACTGATGACTACACGCACATAGGGAAGATTGTTTTATTTGATTCTGTAGGTAATTTAGGATTACCTAAGTGTGAAAATTCGATTGCCAGGATCTTATGCTTATTTGACCGCTACCCACTAACCGGTGGCTACCAGAGTCACCAATAAGTCACGCTTCAAAACCCGGACCTCTAGGATTGTTAGGCAGTGAGAGGGAAGGACAGAGAGAATTAGGGAATAGCTTTTACTTGCTGTGTTTCTGTCGCACATACACACCCATTCATAGTGGCTAATCCTGAAACTGAAAACAGACTTTAAAGGGCTGATTAATACACAACTAATCTCCCTCATAACTACCAAATCAATTAGGGTGATTATGGGCATTTAGTGTGTGTGACCGTTACCGGTCAACAGCTCTCTCTCGGTCATACAGACCTCAAATCTCATATCTCTCTAACAACACATTCCCTCACGCTTTATACTGGGAGTGGAGCGTGCGACCAAAACTGAACATATCAGTGTTATATCAAGTCACCATCTAAATGACATAACACTTCCAAGAAAAGTCAATACCCCGAATCATTCAATAACATGATCACCAATGGCATACACAGTCCATTTATGCCTGATATATCAATTGATTAAATACTAAATACAATCGCCCGGGCTTGATATGGTGATGAAAAATGATTCTTCCTTAGACAATTAGAATAGTCCATCTTAGCATAACTGCTTTTCTAATGTGCTCCGCTAGACCGTATACATCTTGGTCCTTGGACAACACATTAAGGTAGCAACATCATACTTAGATTTCATATTATAACTCTAAGTTCAAGAGTATTACCAATGAGGGTCACACGGCGACAAGGTTAGAGACTGCGCTTGTCACCCATCAAATAGGTCGACATTTAGCACACACAGTATGAGAGCGTATCACGGCATAACTCCAACTAAGCTGAACATGTCACTCTTCTATGCCATGCGAATCATAAGTCTGAATTTTACTTAAAAAACCAACCTGAGTTACTAGATGAACATACACAATGTTAATCACAATACTCAAGATTCGGCTATAAGGCTTCAATATGAAAACTCATTTCATATTTGACTCCCCCCAAGTCTCATCTTAGTTTTACTAAGGAGACTATATCCTTTCATTCATACACACCTGGTATGAGTAGTCAATATTGCACACCTAGTGCCAATATGATTCAGTCTTATCATGCTCGCTACTCAAGCGTCAGGGCGATTGTCTATGTGACAAGGTCAATCTAAAGCCTGGTGACATTACAATGGGCCTTAAAATGTACTCACACAGTCATGAATATCTGAAAAAAAACATCATTCTCTATTTCATAAATATTCAATACAAGAGTACACATATCCATCATACACATAGATACATCCAAAAACTAAATCCTATGCAGACCTAAGCTCATCACATGAGCTTTAAAAGTGTCTCTAGGAATAGGCTTAGTTAATGGATCAGCTATCATTCTACTTATAGATATATACTTAATGGCAATTTCCTTCTCTTTTATGGCGTTTCGAATAAAATGATAACACCTCTTGATGTGCTTGGTCTTTTTGTGGAACTTGGGATCATTAACAAACTGGATAGCAGCAGTATTGTTACACAACAACTCTACAGGATCGTCAACTCTAGGAGTGAGATTAAGATCCTGGAGAAAATTCCTCAGCCATATTGCCTCTTGAGTGGTGAGGCAACAAGCAACATACTCTGCTGCCATAGTAGAAAGTGCTATACAGTCTTGTTTCTTACTGCACCAAGATATGGCTCCCCCACCTAGGGTGAACACATATCCTGAGGTAGATTTGGACTCGTCCAGGTCACCACTCCAATCAGCATTTGTATATCCTCTCAATTTAAGATCCCCTCCTTGGTAACAAAGCACAAGATCATTTGTACCATGTAGGTACCGAAAAATTCTCTTGACGGCTTGCCAGTGAGCAGGCCCTAGGTTGCTTTGGTAACGACTTATCAAGCCAACCGCAAAGCAAATGTCTGGCCATGTACACAACATGACATACATTTAGCTACCCACTGCACTTGCATAAGGAACGTTACTCATTCTCTCCTTTTCTTTGTCTGTCTTAGGGAACTGATCGAGACTTAAGTTAGGCCCTTTTCAACTGGAGTATCCACGGGTTTAGAATAATGCATTCGAAATCGTTCTAAGATTTTATTAATGTATGCTTCTTGATTTAGACCAAGAAGCTTCTTGGAACGGTTTCGAGTTATTTCAACGCCTAGGACATACCTAGCCTCACCCATGTCCTTTATCTCAAAGATGGAGGATAATCACTGCTTAGTGGTTTGGATCATCTCCATATTGTTTCCAGCCAACAGTATGTCGTCGACATATAAAGTAAGAAACATAATCCCCTTTTTTCTTGACATACACACAGTAATCTTTAGAGACCATGTTTAAGCCAAAAGAAATAATGGCTTCATGGAATCTGAAATACCACGCTTTGGAAGACTATTTGAGACCATAGATGGACCTCTTGAGACGACAAACTTTGTCCTCTTGACCTTTTGTTACAAAACCAATAGGTTGATCCATGTAGATCTCTTCTTCAAAGTTTCCATTAAGGAATGCAGTCTTTGCATCCATCTAGAATAACTCTAAATCCAAATGGGCAACCAAGGCTAGAAGCAGGCGAACAGAGGCAATTCTCACCACAGGAGAGAATGTCTCTTCATAGTCTACCCCGTCAATTTGGGTAAACCCCTTCGCCACTAAGCGGGTTTTAAACTTATCGATCGTTTCATCCGCCCGATGTTTTATCTTGAAACCCACTTGTTTCCAATTGATTTACGTCGGAGAAGAAGATCAACAAGTTCCCAAACCTTATTGCTCGCCATAGAGTCCATTTCATCCCTCATGGCTTCCATCCACTCTTTGTGGTTTGGTAAATCAATAGCCTCTTGGAAAGAGGTTGGCTCTTCAATATCTAAAGGAGTGCACAAGAATAAAGGAGTGCACAAGAATATCTCCTCTTCGATTTGAAAATATTGTCGAGGGATTCTTCCACGTTTACTCCTCCGGAGTTGAGGATCAGTGCTGGTTTGTCCCACTAAGGAACTCCTCCCCTTATCTTTAAGAGGTGTGGAATCCTCAATGCGTAGAGAATCACTCCTATTATCTTGAACAAGCGGACTAACCGTAGGTTCATGAATAGGAGAGCGAGGACGAACCTCAGTATTAAGTTGATTATCTTGGTTAACCAACAACTGTTTATCTCTGAGACTATCCTCGGTGATACGGTGAGTGTTTAAATCCTCCCCCTCACCAAGAGATAGCTGGTCATCTAGCGGTAACTCAAATAAGGCTAGGTCATGTTTGATTTCACAAATACTTGGGAACTCATCCTCAAGAAAATCCACATTATGTGAATTGACTTCCGTCATGCCACCATTGGGGTGTAAACCATACATAACGTATCCCTTAGAATGTCCGGGATAGCGTATGAACACCATTTTGGTGGCCCTTGGACCAAGTTGTTTATGAGTTGGATTGTGTACATAACCAGCCGAACCCCATGGGCGTAAATGGTCTAAGGAGGGCTTTCTACCAGACCATAACTCATATGGAGTAACGAATACCCTCTTACTCGGCACACAATTAAGGATGTAAGCTGTCGTAAGCAGCGCATCCCCCCAAAAACTAATTGGGAGATTGACGCGTGCCATCATTGACCTGACCATGTCAAGCAATGTTCGATTCCTACGCTTTGCCACACCATTTTGTTGTGGAGTGCTAGGAATCGTGAGTTGTCTACGTATACCTTTTTCCTCACAAAATTCTTTGAACATATGTGGAGATATTCACGACCACGATCAGTTCGAAGAGTCTTAACTCTCCGATCTAATTGGGTCTCAACCTCAACTACAAAGCGTTTGAACACATCAAGTGCTTTATAGCGATGTGATAATAGGTACACATGCCCATATCTTGAATAATCATCCATGAAAGTGAGGAAATAGAAAGCCCCATGACGTGCTTTCACATTCATGGGTCCACAAATGTCAGAGTGAATCAGCTCTAGAGGGTTTGACGCCCTTGAAGCCTTACCAAAAGGCTTTGCGGTCGCCTTGCTAGCTAAACATGACTCACACCTAGGTAACTTAACCTTAGTGAGTTGGTCTAAAAGACCTTCTTTAGCTAGCCGACTCATCTTGTCTTGACCAATATGGCCAAGCCTAACATGCCACTTAATCGATTCTAAATCGGAATCAAAATGAGAGACAAAGACTGAATGAGAATTATTATAAGATTCATCCAAATCAAGTACAAGAAAATCGTTCCTTAATGTAGCGTAGCCAAACACATTGCCACAATACAAAATGTTCAAACCATTATGACAAGAAGAAAAACCAAAACCGGATTTCGTTAAAAAAACTAAGGACAAAAGACAAGTCCGCACCCCAGGTGCGTAGAGAGCATCAAACAGGAGCAACGTATTTTCTTCTTTCAATGTGAGCCGGTACATTCCAACTGCCGTTTCCCAGCACGACAGATTGTGAACCCACCGGATAGCGGTGAAAGTCCACGAAGCCAGTTCTGTCCCAAACTATATGTTTGCTTGCTCCCGTATCTACAATCCAATTAGGAAAGGATTTAGCAACTAATGCATGGGAACATACATATAATTCAGGAGAGTGAGTGGAGAAAGGTACCTTCTTTGGCTCAGGACAATCCCGAGCGTAGTGACCTTTCTTGCCACAGTTATAGCACTTCACACGCGCTATTTTTGTCTCTCCATTGCCTTTGGCCTTTTGCTTCTTAGCCACACCAGCCTTTGGCCTACCTTTCTGAAGGGTGTGGGAAGCCTCTTGAACTGCCTACCTCTATTGTTCTTGTTGCTTTTAGGCCTGTTGCCCTTGCCGACAAGAGCCACGTTGGGAGTCCCGAACATTTTCAGGCGCTCCTCCTCCATTTCGATGTGACTTTGTATCTGACCAAATGTTTTCAAATGGTCAGAATGAGTCAAGACCATCTTGACCTATTCCCAATGTAGAGGTTCATCAGGGAGAGCCAGAAACACATTCAGGACCTGCTCCCCCTCAAAAATGTCTTTTCCTGCAGCCTTGAGATCACAAATTATGTCACTCATAATTCGTAAATGCTCGACCACATTTCGACTGGAATCCCATTTTGTAGTTCATCCATTTCAATTGCAAGGTACGTAACCTTGTTTCCGATGTCTGTCCAAACGGATTTTGAGCTGGTCCCACATGTCCTTAGCTGTGGGATAAATCTCAAATTCACCAATCAGATCACCATGCATGAAATACAACATAGTAAAACACGCTCTACGATCTTTCTTGGCCCAATATTGGTAGGCCTGTAAGCTTTCTTGATACTGCACAGTAGTAGTATCAATAGGCTTACCATCTTTATCCTTGTCAGATGGTGGAAACTTGGCTACCGTCAAGTGTTCCAACAAGTCTTTTTCTTCCAAAAGATACTGAATCTTCCGTTTCCACATGTCATAGTTAGACTCATCTAACTTTTGACTAGTGGACAGTTCAGTGATTATTGCGTTGTTAGCTGCCATATCTACAAGTATTAAAACATGGACATTTAGGCACATTACTCTAAGCAATCAAATTATTAAAATTTCATCATTCATGTCATGTGATCAAAAATGTCACCAAGCTCATAATCATTTCATACAATTATGAATTAGAAATTTAAATAATTTAATTACAAAATTTCCATAAGAACTCAATCATATGGACAAATTAACATTTATTCAAATATCACACAGATATTTTACCATGTAAAACTTATTTACATTTGTAACAATATACACACAAAAAAACTTGCATATGAAACAAATTCATATTTCAATATTAACTAACTCATATATTGTTTGAAATATAAAACAAATTTATATTTCAATTGGGCATGTGATTAACATTAAACACATAATAATATTTACCAATCCATATTTCATCAAAGAAATAAACCATATTGATTTGAAATATAAAACTAATTCATATTTCAATTAGCATAGGGTAAATATTAAACATATTATATGCCACAATGGAAACAATAACATGCCCAAACATTAATCGAATGCAGCCCAAAAAACAAAGGACTTATAAAACCTGAGACCCCTAACCCCTCGGTCCTTTTCTCTTTCTTCAGAACTCTCTCTGCGATACTCCAGAGGTCTCTTGTTTCTCTTAAAAGCTCGTCCCTCTCTCTCCCTCAACCCTCATCCTTCGGCCCTATCTCTTTCTTCTGCTTTTGAGCTCTTTCCTTCTCTTCCACAACCATCAACCCTCGGTTCTCTCTCTCTTCAGCCCTCCAAGGGCTTGTTCGATCTTGGCACAAAGCCGAGACCACCACTTACCGTCTCTTACTCTTGATGGTCCTTCGGCAGCCATGGCCGCCAGCGTCTCTCTCGACGACCACTTGAACCACCGCCATGTAAACCCAGATGATGGTACAATCCCCTAGCCACCTCCTTGAACTCATTCCCTGGTTCAACGACCAACCAAAACGGCCCACAAAATGCGCCAGCGTGTAGATCGGTCGCCGAACTTTTGACTGGCCCCACCCACTTGCTAAACGTGCCACCACCGTGACGGCGTGTGACATACACGCGCGACCGTGATGGGTTTGTTTGACTTGGTTTTGGTCGGGATTTGCAGATCGCGGTTCGGTTAAGGGTTGGGGAGGAAGAAAACGACCGAAAAGCGTTTTCATGGCGGCGCGTGACTCACACGCGCCACCCCTCCCCGGCGGTGCTGATGGGTGCAGGTAAGTTTCGTCCTCCCTTTCTTGTTTTGATTTTTAATCTATGTTTGGCTATGAGAGAGAACCGTGAGGTCTGGGTTTGGATCTTGGGAGGCCGGGCCGAGACAACGGGCTGAACATATTTGGGGTTGGGATCTCGGCTATGTCATTATGCTAACTAAAATCAACATTAGGCATAGAACATGATTCTTGTATATAATTTGTTCAATTCAAGAACGTGTGTATACATACGATTCGTGTATAATTTGGGCATGAATATATTTGCCTAAATATCTTGTATCATACGAAATATGTCTCCATCTATTCACATAGAAATGTTTTTTTTTTTAATTATTGCCGAGACATATCAGATTATCATTTGAGGCATTCTAGCATATTCACACAGAATTATATGTTAATCGAGGTATTATATCATGAACAGATTAACATTTGTGGCATTATTGCATAAACACACAGTTTTGCATACTAGCATGTAATTCAGATTCAATTGATTCATGCTTCAACCAGAAATAATTATTTTCGGGGCTAGCAACAAGCAAGTGTGGCTCTGATACTACTATAGGTAATTTAGGATTACCTAAATGCGGAAATTCGATTGCCAGGATCTTATACTTGCTTGACCGCTACCCACGAACCGGTGGCTACCGGAGTCACCAATAAGTCACACTCCAAAACCCGAACCTCTAGGATGGTTAGACAGTGAAAGGGAAGGACAGAGAGAATTAGGGAATAGCTCTTGCTTGTTGTGTTTCTGTCCTACACATACACCCATTCATAGTGGCTAATCCTGAAACTGAAAACAGGCTTTAAAGGGCTTATTAATATACAATTAATCCCTCTCCTAACTGCCAAATCAATTAGGGTGATTATGGGCATTTAGTGTGTGTGACCGTTACCGGTCAACATATTTATTATAGTATATACTTTCATGATCAATACATGATATGAAACAAATTTCATGTGTTCTGTGTTGATACTAATAAGTATTTGTTCATATAATTTTCACAAATTTGACTAGTTTGATATTATATTTCAGATGAAGTCAACTAAATTAAGAAAAGACAATTCAAAATATAAAATAATTTAGGACATGTTTGGTAGGGGGAAAATCATTTTTTCAAAAAATAATTTTCCCATTTTACGTCGTTGTGTAAAACAAGGAGGGGAAAATCATTTTCAGGGGAAAATCATTTTACCCCATTTTAAGGAAATTGTTTTCCCTTGAAAAAGTAGGGAAAACGATTTTCCAAGCCCAATTTTGTCTTTCGTTCTATTTTCTTTTAATTGCACCTAGAATCATTCTATTTTCATTCTTATTTTGTCTCTCATTCTTCCCCTCTTCTTCATGTTCATCGATGATTTCCATCGTTAATCTCTGTAATTATTTCTTGAGTTCTCTAATCTTGTTACAGTTGCCCTTTTGAAGAACTCCGCAATCTGAGACACCCATCGTCTCCCCGTTCGTCATTTTCTTTAATCTCGATTTAATATCACTCAAAGTCAACTAGGTAAACCTTGGGAATAGTGAAAAAAATTGAGATTCATTAATGTTGACTTTCTCTTTTATTGGGTTTGTTACTGGGTATATATCTTACTGATGTTTTGGGTTTGATTTTGAAGATGAGAGAGAAACAGAATTCATTCGTTGGGTCGGGTCAGGTAGTGAGCAGGGAAGGGGGTTGGTGGTAAAACGAAACGAAGTGAGGACGGAGAGTTCATTCTATCAAATAGCCAAAAATAAGTGGAAAAAAAATTATTTTTCATTCTACCAAACAGCTGAAACTGTAAGTAGAAAATCATTTTTCTTCGGAAAATATTTTTCATGGAAAATAATTTTTTGGGAAAATGATTTTTCCCCTTACCAAACACACCCTTAGTGTCTTCTACATATGAATCGGTTAGTTTAAGTTGAAATGTAAATGACTATATGTTCATGCTTCATGAAAGAAACTATTTACGTCAAAGACATGATCGAATGAGCTACAATAAAATGTATGTTTTGTTCGCCCTCAATAATTACACAAATTAACCAATTGATTAAGTCAAACTTCAAGACTAAGACGAAGAGTTGGTAAGGGAAATAGTTCTTTGAGTGGCATTTATGCCTTAAAAAATTCTGAATTGTGGTCCAAAAGTGCAAAGAGAAATTCTTTCAAAGTATTGTAATTCAGAGACGAACAGATCAATCTATATAACTACATATAAAATTGAGTGACTTCACACATTTTTGCCAAGTGTCATAACTTTATTGGATAGGTTATTAATTACTATTTAAATTCATTTTGTGTGCTTTAGCATGCATAGAATTCTTCTTTTATCTTTCTTTATGTACTCCACAAGACTTTTCATCTTCTTCTTGATTAATTACTTAAAAATATCATTAATAAATAATTACTTGCATATTTAAAAATAACACATGTGTAAACCAAAAAAATCAATGGATAAAAAGATTATTTAACTAATAATATAAATCTAAATGATGAAACACAATATTATTGATGAATTAGTCATAATTTTGAACACTGACATATTATTAACCTCAACCCTTGCTTCCTAAGGGGAATAGTTCTAGTGTTTGTCCAAAATTGAGTGAGAGACCGATTATTTCCAAGTAAAAATTTTCTGGTCTATCTATTATCTGTATATGCATATTTGCCGGTATTGAAGGTTACCCTCGCTCTCTATATATAGGGCTTTAGGCCTTAGGAGCGTATGTCACATCCGAGCTGGAAAAACACCCTACCAAAGCAATGAATTTTCAATGACATAAACACATGCTTCCTCTACCGCTGAGAGACATGCTTTGAGTGATCGTAATAATTATTAGATGCAATATAAAATGACCTTTAATGAAACTTCAAGTGTGAAAACCATCATTTATATCACGCATATATATGGTTTTAGGAAACTCTTGAAAGTATTGGAGAACATAGCACTACTCTTCAGACAATAATTTAGAATATAATTCTCAACAACGCTAACATGTGGCAAGTCAAATGCTTATGGTGTAGCATCACTAGGCTAGGCCAAGACCTTAATGATAACGGACCTGGCTTTTACATCACGAATTGTTTTTATTATGTCTACTCTGAATTTTTTTGCTACAAATGGAAGAACACTAATTCGCCAAAACTTATATCATATTTTTAAGAGTACATACTCCTACAAGCTCCATCAGCACTACATATTAAAAATTATTTATATCACAAATACACGTTTAAAAAATATATGACATATGGGAGTACACACTCCTAGGTGTATGATATACAATATTACCCCGATTCGCTAGTATGGAAAAGTATTTTGAAGAGTAGAGATCTCCTCAAGAAAGGAATTATTTGGAAGATAGGGAAAGGAGGTCAGACCTCCTTTTGGTTTGATAATTGGATAGAAAATAGGAATATAGTAGATGTACTGGGAATAGATGAAGGAAATATTCCCCAACCCGATGCAAAAGTCTATGATTTTATTACAGAACAGTCGCAATAGAATATCTCGCATCTTAATATAGTCCTCAATAGACACCCTATTATTCATAGAATTAAGGGGATACCTGTACATATGCATGGAACAGAAGATTCCTTTTAATTTGTTGGGGGTTAAATAACACAGGTGAATTTTCTACAAAATCAGCCACTTGGATGGCTCATGGCATCCAATCCCGTGAAACTTCTGAATGGTCCTATAAATGGATATGAAAAATTGATAATATGCCTAGAGTTCTTATATAAAACTCTATAGCTGCGAGACATGCTTTTGAAAAGGGAATTTCAAATTGATCCAGTTTTGTTCTATGTACCTTAGTGATATTGAACTTTCAGAACACCCATTCAAAGAATGTCAAATAGTCAAGAAGGTAGAGAATAGCGTCGGTGAAAAGATATATGAAACAATGACGTTATCCAGATTCTTTGGCATTCAGTCAAAAATGAGACACCATAGCACAAACTTTTAGATCTGCCACCGAAGCCTAGTAATTCCATTCGAGGATACGTTCTGTGCTAGGATCACCATATGAACCAATGAAATTATTCCATCTGTATACGGGGCCCTACACTGTCAAATCAAAAGTCATAATTCCAAATGATTTGTTCATAGGTAGAGGATGGTGGTTTAATCATAACTAGCGAGGGTTTTCAATAAGTGATTGTTATGGATACGATAAGTAATTAGGCATAGTAATTGTTGATTTGTGATATTATGCATGCACATCAATAATTAATTGTCTATATCAATAAATACATGTTGGTAAAAACTGTATGAGATTAGTTTAGTAGTAGAGTGAATAGTATATTTATTTATATTTACATAGTTACTGCTTTCTAGTTTATTAGTACTTCATATTTCATTCTCTGCTACTTATCCATAGTTTCTCTCCATAAAATATTTTCATAAAATCTTTCTTCTACAAAATGTTTTCACATAATATTGTTGTTGTAAGTTATGTGTACATAAAAATTTACCCTTCCAAAAACATAATTGAATATCTTTTGAATGACTAGATGTGTTATATATTCCATAGATGAGAATCGGGGTTTAGGAGTGCTGATTAATGTGAAGAAGCGAGAGGAGGGCGTGATTATCTCGAGCTTAATTAATTCAAATATTAAGAAATGCCCCTATAATGCTTTGGGGTCGTTGATCATAATTAAGCTGATTAATTGATTAATCCATTGGCTACGTTGGAATTCAAAGAAGTATGTGTTGATCTTGTATCGAAGTCGAGTCAGGGACTCGTAAAAGTGTTGATCTTGTATCGAAGTATGCCTTAGTGATATTGAATCTTTGGAGCACCTATTCAAAGAATGTCAAATAGTCAAGAAGGTTTGGGAAGTTGCAAACAAACATAATTGGCTTCCATTTAGTGTTTCTCCGATTGGATGCCAAGACTTATCCCAATGTTTGGGTAAGAGTCACTCATCTCATAACCTAAAGTTAAAGCAAAAGTTTTTGTTTCTCTTGTGGAGTATTTGGAAATTCAAGAATGACACAATTTTCACGAATGAAATTTTCAGTGGCCTGACTTGCCTAATTCAGGCAAAAAAGTTAGTGTAGAATGGAGAATACAAACTTATATGTTGGTTGATACTAAATCGAGGGGACCTTTTTCTCCCCTCCACCTCAATTCATCTTGTGAAGTGGAGCCCTCCCCGATCTAGGGTTCGTAAAACTCAACTTTGACGGATCACTCATCAACTCCTCAGCAGCAGGAGGCTTTGTTGTCCGAGACTGGACTGACAGATCACTGAAGGTAGGAGCGGATTATTAAGGCAATAGTTCAATATTAGTGGCGGAGGCTAGAGTACTACGCGATGGGTTATATTAAGCTATTTAAGCAGGTTTAAATCAATTAATTGTAGAAGGCCATAACAAGACAATGATCCAAACTTGGAGGAGAAGACTTGCATTCAAATTTAAATTACCACTAACCATGTGTTTAGAAAGTCAAATATGGTAGTAGATTGATTGTCTAAATTAGACATTCCATAGCTGTTTCATTTCATTTGATCTATGTTTTTCACTAGCTCTTAGGACAATTTTAATTGATGACATAGTTAGATGTATTTTTGTGAGAAGAACGTCTAATATTATTGTTGTTCCTTTTTACCCTTGTTTTTTTAAAAAAAAAATCATACAAAGATCATTAAAAGTTATTAGGATGGCGTCATCAAGATTCTTGGGCATTATCAGTTTTAGGAAAGTCAAAAATCAGACACCATAGTACAAACTCCTAGATTCCCCGCGGCACAAGGGACGGTTCTCAGTGGTTCGTACTTCTGCTTTACAAGTTAGTGCAGTTCTTGTTTTCTGACTACTTTTTCCGGTTTGCAATCCTTTTTTCCTCCCTAATCCGCGCAATTAGATAATCATGCGCGGGGAAAAGTTTTCACGTGTACTTGTACTTTTTAATAGGTCAAAATCTTAACACCTAAGTAAAGTTTATTCTTGTCTCATCACACTACGTCCGATTTGCAAATCAATGTCAAAGAAAACAAGCCGTCCGAAGCTAGTGAAACCATTGATGATGATGGTCTTGTTGTTATTGAGTTTTAATATGCTAATAGAGCATGGAAGTAGCACGGGGTGTTTTTGAACTCTAGAGCGAATAATCATCATGAAATTCAAGAGATCGAGCTGTTATCATAGTCTAGTCATAAGCCAGCAGGCCCTCCTTCAGGCCCAAATCCACCCTGCACCGTCGAGTGTCTTATATGCATGGTGTCAATTGCTCTCTCTTTGTCTCTCTCTTTCTGTGTATCTTTTTTGATCAAAATATAGTCCTTCGATCTGTGTGCTCGGTTAGTGTTTGTCTGCCTCCGTTCTCTGTTTGCCTGCACCCACGCTTTGTCCCCACACTCGGAACGCCAAGCCTCTCCAACCCCTACCCCTTCTGTCTGTGACTGGCCGCAACCAAGGGTCTGTGTTGGGAGGTCTACGGAGGAACTCGGTGCCTGGCCTCTGTAGTAACCAATACATACATAGTAAGTACCTATCACACCACAGTTCAAAGCCACAAATAGCGTACAAGGCAAAAAGTTTTCGGTGCACCAGGAAAGGTAATTCATGCATGGCATCTATATGATTTATCAAAAGATAATCACGACAATTAGCGCCTTAATTAGTACTTGATTTTGATGTTGATTACATCCCGTCTTACAGGTTTGGCTGCATGGACTGAACTCGGAAGCCAAATGGGATCTGATAACTGTAGTCCCCTCCGGAGGAATGCTGTCACACAATTTTCACACAAATATATCCGCGAACGACAGCTGTGATACCCCACCCCTTCTCTGCTTCGGTGCTGCCGACCTCCGTCAGTCCGAACTACCGCCTTCCGGCCGCTATCAGCCCCTCAACCCCTTCACCCTATGTTAAAAAAATAATAATTGAAATTCGAGCTTAATATATGCGGAAGTGATAAAGGATGTAGATATTCGAGAATATAAAACAAGATAGAAAAAGATAATTGTAGCCATATGGCTTTTACATGGAAATCCAAATTGGGAGAAAATCACTGGCAGCAAAACAACGACACAAAATTCACTACAATATGAGTGAGTACAACACGATCTCAAAGCAAACGTCCAAGGAAGAGATCAACAAAAGAGATAAAGGTCTCAAAGCAAATGCTCAGAGAAGAGATCAATTACAATGAAAATCTATCAATACTAACTCTCAATAAAATGTGAAATAAAAAAGAGAAATGTCAAGAGATCGACATTCCCAAATGCTCTGCACCAAACAAAGTTAAACAACCTAGTATTTATAGAGAAGTTCCAAAGGTACCAAAGGTTTAATCCTAGCCGCAAACATATGTCTTGGCCACCAAGTATCATTTTTACAGAAAAGGAAAAAGATATTTAAGACAAAATATGAGAATAATATAATTTTCATAAAATAAAATGTCTCCAACCACACAACTTAAGTTTTGGATGTCAATCAATAATCTTCAAAAAAGGAAATAATTTAATTGTTTCTGAAATCGGAAAGGAATATGGGACAAATCCCAACACCCTCTCCCTCACACTTTTAGTTTCAGCTCCTCCTTGCCATGCTTACTTGCTTCATTAGTTCACTGCTGAAAGCTAGTTGGGGTATCATAATTCATGGAGCTTTTTGTCATTAATTTCACTTGGTGACATTTGGGCTCTTGTTAAATATTTAACTTTGTAATAATTAAAGATAACCCTTTACAAGTGGACTGTTCTCAGTGGTTCATACCTCTGTTTTACACGCTAGGGTAGATATTGTTTTCTGACTACTTTTTTTCGGTGTGCGAACCCTTTTTCCTATTTCGCTGACCCTCTCCAAGCCATAATTAATCCGCGCAAGCAGCTAATCTAATTATGCGCGGGGGGTACTTTTTAATAGGCCAAAATCTAAACACCTAAGTTAAGTTTATTCCTGCTGTCTCATCACACTGCGTCCGATTCACAAATCAATATGCCGAAGAAAACGAGCCTTCCGAAGCTAGAGAAACCATTGATGATGTTGATCTTGTTGTTGAGTTTTAGTATGTTAATAGAGCATGGAAGCAGCACCAGGTTGCTCAAGAACTTTAGAGCCAATAATCATCATGAAATTCAAGAGATCAAGTCTATATCGTTGTCTAATCATAA
>JACYFF010031957.1:127789561-127804749 GCA_017589665.1 Selenicereus undatus | reverse complement strand
GAGTTGAAGTTAGTTGAAGTGGGTTGAGGTAGATTGAAGTGGGTTGAGGTTGGTATTTTTTTTTCAGGTGGATTGAAGTTGGTTGAAGTAAATTGAAGTAGGTTGAAGTAGGCTGAGGTTGGTAAATCCAAAAGGACCTATGAAAAGAACAGGGCCTATGTATATTTAGGACAATGCACGCTCCCAATTTATTTATATATATTTTTAGGATGTATTTGTTATATATAAATGATTTTTTAATTGTATTTGCTGATATGTATTATCAGAATACATGTTCTTGAGAATACGATATAGGTATTAACTGGTACGTGAGATGGAAAGCCAGATACAAAATGTTGATGTACTTATCAATTAGTTCATACGCCAATCATGCAAATAGTGACGTGTACGTAGAATGAGAGAATACATACAATAGACAAAAGAATACGCGTCGTAGAAAAAAATAAAGTAGAATTATTACGTCTTTTTCATTGAGAAGGCTTAATTACACAAAGAATTTGATGTTAATCAATCTCAGATTTCAGAAGGTATATGAATGAATCAGCTCCCTTTGTGGTACAGTAGCAACATTAATCACTACACAGAAACAACAAAGCGAGGGGAAAAAAAGAAGAAAAAAAAAGAATAATTTGTTCAAAAAGTACTTAAATAAAATAATTTATACATATGCTGCTCATTTTCCCTTGGGAAATTAATGGAATCATCAGCAGTGGCCGGTGCCACCCCTGTTAGGGATGTGGGTGCATGGACTAGCCTTAGAAGGCGTCACCGGACCCTTTGGCAATGACTCTAGCAACAACATTTTGATTTTTGGGTCTTCTCTCAGAACCCTTGTCGCTTTGATTCGGTGACAGCTTATGGTCAAAATCATTAAAACTACTATAAGAATTGCCAAGCATGCTCTTCTTTGAGCCCGATCCATCATAAAGCTTATCTAGGTAGCTTGAGCGGACTGACTCGATACTTTGCACACAGTATGTAGCGAAGCTCAGATGTATACAATATTGCTCTTGATGTTTTGGAAGAATTTAGTGCAAGAAGGTGAGGATTTGTGCTAGTTTGATGGTCTCTTCTGTCTTGAATGGTGGAATGAGACGATATGTTGGGTCTAGGGGTGATGGGGTTTGGTTATATATAGGGCATGGAAGTCGAAAAAAGGGAGGGGTTTGTTTGACTAGGAGAAATGGTTTACCAAGATTATAATAATTAATGATAAGGTTTGACTAAGGTTTTAAACAACAACAAATGTTTGTCTCCGAGGTTGGTTGAATTGAAAGTTTTGACTTTGATTGAAACACGCGGTAAGCTTGAATTGGGCGGGGACAGTCATACAAAGAGGGAGCGGCTTGGTCCTTTTATGTTCATACTCTTACGCAGTTTAGGTTTTGACTTTGGTACTTTCAACCGCCTTCAGTAGAGAGTTTTTCTTGTGTCCCGACTTCTTTCTAGCTCATGGCCGGAAGAACTACTATTATCATCAAGTGGTGTGCTCAATATGAAACACAGATTGTTCTAAAGAACATCAATATTGATTCATGGTCTGGGTTTTCATGAATTATGGTTAAATTTACACACGCTTCAGATCCCGCGAAAGCCGAATCCACACTGAAAGTTATTGTCGTTATTGTTGGTTAAATTTACACACGCTGACAATTTAGTAAGAATTGAACTTTGGTTTCTCTTATGAAAACCAAGCACCTTACTACTAAGGTGTCTCTTAAGAGGATAAAGGTCAAAATAATCAAAGCCCCCCTTGATTATAGACCAAAGCCTTAAAGACTGTCTCTATGACTGAGAGCCAGTAATTACCTTACTAGAGATATGATATGTACCATAATTTTCATTTGAATGATTTGTCTTATAATTTGAGTTCTCTGTCCCTTGAGTAGTTTTCCTCCGTTCATATAATAAGATTGGAAAGTAAAATTTACGAGTTTATGTAATTGTTGTTTGGTTGATCCAAATATCGTCTATACTGAGTACACGTTATTTTGCAAATTAAAGCTTTATGAACAACTCACTATGTGATCAAACCCTTTTGTCAAGCCATACATCCACTGCTCTTACTGACGAGATGATGTCACCAAGACAAGCGGGAAAAGAATGAATTTTGTCTAAATTTAAGTGTCAAACTTTTGTTTATTTGGGAGTTGAATTGGTCCTAGGCGAGCTTCGATATATCATGCGGTCAAGTATGGCTTGACTTTAAAGAACACAGAAACATTTGCCACCTTGACTACATGTGATTAGAGTCTTGCCAAACAAGCGAGGGCAAGGCTCGGCCCCTCAGACTTGATCAAACTTGCCCATTACCTGGTCTATCACCAGAAAAGAAAGACACTTGAATGCTTCAAACTAGACCATCACTGCATACATTCCTTGAAAATATACATATTCTACCCTGCTATGGATTCACATCTGCATACACAATGCAAAAAATCTCACCAAACATGTTTGCTTACCGGCACACCTAATGGATTGCATCTTTATATTAGTCAAAAAAAGGGTACAACAGAAAAGTGTGCCTCTGTTCATTTGCCATTAGTATATGCAAGTTCGTTCCTTGGGGAAACTGTGCGGATAGCAACACAGAATGAGGTAGTCAGATTTCCCAGGAACTAAAACGAAAAACACAAAAAAGAATGGAGAAATCTTTCAGAAACCAGCAGTTCAAGCCACAAAAGCAAAGCTATGTTTAGAACTAGAAGTGCATGTTCCGAGATTAGCAGCAGCCGGAAGCACCTTCTGATGTTCGAAAGGGACATCACAAGAGTCAGGAACTCCCAAATTGTGAAGGATGTTGAAGCAATTGCTGAAACAAATCAATGAAAACCAAAAATTGTGTAATAAGATTAGTTCTTCATATGTATTATCTTACCTGGATTTCTCTGTGAAACAGAACTTCTCATTTATGTACTCTGATAAGCTCTTCGTCCAGTGCTCTGCATTAAAATAGGTCACATTCGTGCACACCAGGAAAAAGCGATGCCGGGGGGGGGGGGGGGCGGCCAATGTCTCCAGAATGCAGCTAGGGTATCTCAGTTTCAGGAACTCCAACAAAGTGAACCTTGAACAATGTATTAATGTAGTACATAGATGGTCAATTAACAAGAACAAGAAATACAGCATAGCATTGATAAGGAATGTGACAGAAAGCTCATCAGTACAAGTGGTAATCCTCAAGACTACTGGGGTTATACATTAGATACCAACAGAGTTGCTCGGGCTTGCCAAGCCCATATAGCAGATTCAAGTGGCTGACAAAAGGTTTAGCCGTCAAACTTAGCCATTTTCTGAAATCTAATGTGTTTTTAATCTAAAACAAAGGGTCATGTGTGCCCATATCAGATTTTCATCTGCCTAACAGTTGACCCATATCAGATTTTCATCTGCCTAACCTCGGTACTCGAGATGAAACAAAGGGTTGGGGTAACAGTTGACCAATACTACAAACAAAACCTTACAGGAGCATTATTTTGAAAGAGCAGCCTCCAGCTTCTCCTTCAGATCCTCAGACCCACCATTTTGAGTTCTGATGGAGAATGTGTGGATGATCCTCTCATCCGTTGTGGAAACATTGGCTTCAGGAGCTATGACTTGATGTTCCCTCAATGTCCTGACAACTTTAGAAACAGGGTGGGCATCCAAAGGAAAGCTAACATGCACAAGGGCATCGTCTTGCCTTTCCTGGAAATCAATCTCTGGAACAGGGAATCGCTGTTGTTTTGGGTTACCCATCTCCTTTTCAGCTTCAAGCATCCTGATTTTAGCTTGGAGATCCGTAATATAGGAGATCGCATCACCAAGGAGCGAAGCCTTGTCCATCTTAGAGATATTCGGAACAACAGCTCTCAATGCATAGAACCGCTGGTTAAGCTTCTCACGTCTCTGTCTTTCCGCTTCCACATGGTTCAGTGCTTCTATTCTTCCATTCGCAGGCTTCCTACCCCTCTTTCTTGGCTTAGCATCACCTAGCTCTGCCAAGAGTTCTTCATGAACCTGATCCAAGGCTGTGTGGCTTTCCGAATTCAAACCCCCAAAATTGATCTCTGAAAACATCTTCTTGTCACCATCTTTATGCTTAGCACCCATATCGCTCCCACCAACATGGGATTCTGCAGAAAATGATGCATCATCTTCCACCTTCGGAGCAAAACTTATGCTCATGGACCGTGGTTTAGAACCCCCAAGACTAAGCTCGCGCCCAAAGATTTTAGGAAAGGTCTTGGCCTGCATAGGTTGGGATTCACCAAATACTCTTTTGACCATTTGAACCAAACTCTGCTCTTCCACAACCATTCTGACAGAACCCAACTCTAATACCCCCGTCTTCACTGGCACAAACGCAACAGTCTGAAACCTAGCAAATCTCGCCAAATGGGCACGGTACTGGTAGTGGCCTAAGCAACTGTTAGCATCCGACACCCATATGGGTCTGCCACTCGTATATGCCTTGGCAGGGCCCAAAGAAGAATCTAATGGGAACCAATAGTACATTGATGTTAGATACAGCATCTCTACATCTGAAACCTTATCCAAAGTTGCAGCAAAATTATCCTGATCTGAACCCCCAAAGCAAGCATGTAGCTTCTCAAGAACCCTCTTCTTCACCTCATTATTACTCTCCCCACTCCCCTCACCCAATTTGCCATCCCCACCATCTCCTCTCTCCCCAGCCATTACCTTCGGGTCTCGACAATGCCCATCAGCCCACATTAACACCGACCTGCCACTCTTTGAACTAGCAATTTGCCAAAAAATGGCATAATTCCAACTAGAACCATCAACAATCTGACACAACCCTTGCTGCAGATTCAGAATCTCACTTGGGGGATTAAATTCTGACAGAGAATCATCACAAGCTGTTGATAGCAAGAAATTGCAGGCTTCAGACCCCACAACAGCTTCTAGCATAGCATTACCCTCCTCCTTCAACACAAAATTTTCACCCATTTTCTCTAACCCACTGCAAGTTTCTCACACTAGAAGCTAACTATCAATCTGGGTATCCCTAATTACATAACTAAATTCACAACAAATCACGGAATATCGATCCGGGTCTCTCTAAAATTCCAACAAAATCCAATCTTAGCTACCAATACTAAAGCCAAAGAATTTCAGAACGCACAAAATGATCTTCAGAACAGTCAGAAACAACAGAGACTTATACCTGGAGAGAGAAGTTTCAGAGACCTGAAATTCAGCTGAGGAAACGACAGATTTTGGAGCTGAAAGACGGATCTTGACTGCTTGTGTTGCCAGATCTAAGAACTAGGGTTCCAATAAATTCCAGTTTCTACTTCTGGTCGCTACTCCTTTATTTCATTTTTTTAAAAAAAATAAATTCAGGTACAACAATTTAAAAATTATTTTCTTTTCTTAATTTTCACATACTTTCCTTTTTCTTTTTTTTTTTGCTGAGGAAAAAGCATTACCCGCCACGGGCCACAGGTGGAAACGGTTGACTGCCTAATGTGCATCTTGTGATCCTCCTTGACAAAACAATTACGTCCCCCCCCCCCCCCAAAAAGTACACCTTTTTTGTCTTTTTCTTTCTCTTTGCCTCCCTCTTCTCATAGGCCTCGGTATTGACTTTCTCCCGTCTGCTATTGAAGACTTTTGTAAGAGAGAGAGAGTTTGGAAACAAGGCTTATTTCATAGATTTTGTGGTTGTGTCCCAGCAGGAACGTTATTCTTGTACATATATACATCAATGACACGCATGCCTTTCCCCGTCAGCTGCCCTAGCCGTGGCTCTCTTGTTTCCTAGCCTAGCCTAACTTCATAAAAAATCTGTACAAGATATTACATGATGGTTGTTTCCTAAACCAAGTCATATTCTTATATGCTGTTTCCTCTAAGTAATATAGACTTTGTTTCCTAATCCTTCCCCTCAAGTTGGAGCATAGGGGTTGACGATATCCAACTTGCCCTTGAGAAACTGAAACTGTTGTTTCCCGAGTGGCTTGGTGAAAATGTCTGCTACTTGATGCTTGGAAGACACATAATCAACCTGAAGGTCCCCTGAAATCAAACGTTCACGAACAAAGTGATAATCAATTTCAATATGCTTCGTTCGTTCATGAAAGACTAGGTTCTTTGCGATATGCAAGGCTGCTTGATTGTCACAATAGAGCTTCATAGACTTGTCAAGGAAATACCCATAATGATGCAAGAAGTGACTTAATCCAAATAAGTTCACTCGTTGCATTGGCCATAGTACGATATTCAGCTTCTGCTAAGGATCTAGAAACTGTGCTCTATTCCTTAGTTTTCCAGGATACAGGTAATCCTCCTATAGCAACATAATAACCACTGAGAGAGCGTCGGGTGATAGGACAGGCTCTCCAATCTGCATCACAATAAACATATACCTTTAGATTAGAATCATGCCGTAGTAGTAGTCCTTGCCCTGGTACTCCTTTGAGATATCTCAAAACTCGCCTAGCAGCATCCATGTGTTTTTCCTTTGGTTCTTGCATAACTGAGACAGGATGTGAACTGCATAGCATAATTCTGGTCGTGTAATCGTTAAATAAATTAGTCGTCCAATAAGACATCTATATGAAGTAACATCAGCTAATGCATGCCCCTTAGCAAGGGCTAGCTTATGATTTGTCTCCATTGGAAACTCTGCAGGTTTAGCTCCTAGAAGCCCACATTCATCAATAATCTCCAAGTCATACTTGCGTTGACATAAGAATAAAGCTTCTGGTCCCCAGGCGACTTCAATGCCCAGAAAATATTTCAGCGGTCCTAAATCCTTGATCTTGAAACAACTTTACAAGTATTGTTTGAACTTGCTGCACACTTCTGAATTGTTTCCAGTAAGTATCAAATCATCAACATATATTAACAAAGCCATATAAATGTCGCCTTTTCTATAGGTGAACAAGGAATAATATGCATAAGATTGAATAAATCCATAATGTAATAATGTTGATGAAAGCTTTGCAAACCATTGTCAAGGTGCCTGTTTGAGTCCATAAAGGGACTTTTGCAACTTGCATACTTTATTTGGTTCTGTGGAATGAAAACCAGGAGGTAGTTTCATATACACTTCTTCATGCAGATCTCCATGCAGGGGAGCATTTTGGTGTAGTTCCCATCCTCGGGCTATTGCAACTGATAGAAAACATCGAACACTAACCATTTTGGCCAATGGCGCAAAAGTTTCATTAAAATCAAAACCTTCTATTTGTTGATGTCCTCTGATAACAAGCCTGGCCTTGTATCGCTCAATAGAACCATCCGAGTTATATTTAACTCAGTAAACCCATTTACAATTTATGGGTTTCTTACCTGGTGGTAACTCAGTGAGTTTCCAGGTTTGATTTGTTTCAAGTGCATCAATCTTTTTAGCCATTGCTTTTCGCCAGTGTGCATCTCTAACAGCTTCAAAAAAATGCTTAGGCTCTACAACTTTGGTAATAGCAGCAAGATATTGTTGATGTGCACTAGAAAAATTTTCAGAAGTGACAAAATTTAGTATGGGATAAGGCTTACCTGAGGAGACCTTTTGAAGTGGATGCACTGAAAGGGGGTCCTTTGTTCTTGCATAGTAGCAAAGATAGTCTTCTAGGTGGCTTGGTGTCTTCCGATCATATTTGCCGCAGCCAAAATTTTATGGCCCAATACTCCCCCTGTCCGCCTGGCCCTTGGTAGTGGGAGAGGACGAACGGCTACTAGGCCTAGTTGCTTCGTTGCATGGTACCGAGGCACAGATGGGCCTTTCGGCACAACGCCCAGTTGGATGATAGTCTTTGGCTACCACTGGGGCATCTGGGACAGAAGGGGCCTCTTGCCCAATCTCATTGGACGAATTTATTTGCCCATATTCATTGGGAGGGCAATCAATACCCACATTCTGCTGAGTCCTTGCATCTTCTAGCATCGAACTTCCGAGATCACACCATTTGCATGTTTTTCTATTTTTTTTCAGGATAGGGAAAAACATTTTCATAGAATACAACATCTCTACTTACGAACAATTCCCCTGAATCAAGATCATAAACCTTCCAACCTTTCTTTCCAAACGGTATCCCACAAAAATACATTTTCGACTTCGGTCTGCAAACTTGTCCTTTTGTCTCTGATATTTGTGGGCATAGCATAGGCACCCAAAAACTCTCATATAGTCATAGGAAGGTTGAGCATTAAAAAGCAGTTCATAAGGTGTCTTCCCTTTCAAAATAGAAGTGGGCATTCTGTTGATCAAGTAGGTAGCTGCTAAAGCAAATTCCCCCCAAAATTCCAAAGGAAGATTAGCATGGAAACGTAGGGCTCTGGCCATATTCAAAATATGACGATGTTTCCTCTCGACTCTGTCATTCTACTGAGGCGTGTCAACACAACTAGCCTCATGTATAATTCCATGGTCATGGTAGAACTGTTTCATAGAGTTTGAGGTAAACTCTTTGCCATTGTCACTTCTTATGACTTTAACATTTAAGTTAAACTGAGTTTTTACCATGACACAGAAATTCACAATCAGTTTGGAGGCCTCACTTTTATCTTTCATCAAATACACCTAAGTTCCCCTACTAGCATCATCTACAATGGTCAAAAAAGAGTATGCTCCACACAACGACTCGACACTATATGCACCCCATATATCACAGTGAATCAAATCAAAACATCTCTTAGCTTTACTGTCACTGGAAGGAAATGGTAACCGAGTTTGCTTTGCTTTATAACACACATCACAAGAGATATGATCATTCTTAATCTCAAAATCTACTTTCTTAGAAAATAAAGACATAATTACTTTTGACGGATGACCTAATCGTTGATGCCAAATACCACACGTCACAACTTGATGAGCTGCACCGTCTTTTGGTGATGCTTCCTTGAACAAATAGACCCCTCTTCGTTGCTCACCCACTCCGATCGGCATCCTCAAAGTATGGTCCTGTATCACACATAATTGAGGAGTGAATGTCACAGTGCATATCAAATCATTGATCAGTTCTGCAATTGATATCAAATTGCAAGTCAGTCCAGGAACAAATAACACATCATAAAGGGTTATGCTTGTGTTTAATTTCACCGTTCCTTGTTTTCTTGCAATACTACTTTGCCCATTAGGCATTTTTACCAGAATTGGAGAAACATCATGAACCATGTTTAATTTTCTAAGGTCACCTGTCATGTGACAAGTTGCCCCGCTATCGAGCAACCAATCAGCTTTACCTGATAGCTTGTCACAACCTGGTTTTGGAGTTTCGATAAGACTCAATAACCTCTGAATTTGCTCGACACTCAGTCCTGGCACTGCGTGTTGTGACCCTGTCTTCTCAACTTCAATGCACTCCTGTCCAACAGCTATCCCAGATTATGTCGTGGTGTGGGCTGCGTATGCCCCTGCCTGACCACGCCCTCGCCCTGAGCTGCCGCATCCGCTACGTGTTCCTCGGCCTCTACCTCGGCCATGTCCGCCACCTCGTTGTACCCATCCGACTGGGTATCCTATTATCTTGTAGCACTGTTGCTCATCGTGCCCCATCTTGTCGCAGTGGTTGCAAGTAGAACGCTGAAATTAATGATGAACGACTTACGTTGACGGCGAACACAACTTCGTTCTGGGCAGCATTGTCACACTGGGTCATCACCGTTCGGTGATTTTCTTCCTGCATTATAATGTTGAAGATTTTTTCAAGTGAAGGTAGTGATCTTGAGCCAGTAATTGACTTCACACGGATGAAAATCGATCATCATTTAGTCCCATAAGGAACTGATGGGCTTTATCTTCTTCATATATGCTAATAAGTTGCTTACCGACTTCACACGTGCACCCTTTACAGTTGCATAAGGGTAACTTGACATGATTGTTTAGCTTATTCCACAAAGAGCTTAACTTGTTATAAAATTCTCCAACGTCAAGATTTCCTTGTTTGCAATTTGCAATTGTAGCTTTAAGTTGATGAATTTTTGGTAGATTTGCAACCGAATATCTTTTCTTTAAATCCTCCCATATTTTATAAGTCGTGTCTATGTAAGCTACATTGAGTTGCAGCTTAGGATCGATAACATTAAGAAGCCATGAGCATAGCATGGAGTTTACCAAATCCCATGCATCTGCTTCGGAAAATTCTTTGTCTGGTTCATTCGCAGGTCGTTTAAGGGTTCCTTCTATGAACCCTAATTTGTTCTTTTCCCTGAGTGCATTTCGAATTGCTCTTTGCCACAATTCGTAGTTTTTCCCATTGAAAACTACTGCACTGATTAGTATTCCTGGACCTTCTAATGGGTGCAGGAAATACGGTGAATGTGTTTCAATCACAAAGTTTTTCTTGTCTCCTCCCATGGTTTATTAATACAAATCTCCTTGGATCGATTGCTCTGATACCATGAAGAATTTTGTAACAGAGAGAGAGTTTGGAAACAAGGCTTATTTCATTGATTTTGTGGTTGTGTCCCAGCAACGTTGTTCTTGTACATATATACATCAATGACACGCATGCCTTTGCCTGTCAGTTGCCCTAGCCGTGGCTCTCTTGTTTCCTAGCCCAGCCTAACTTCATCAAAAATCTATACAAGATATTACATGATGGTTGTTTCGATCCTAAACCAAGTCATATTCTTATATGCTGTTTCCTAAGTAATATAGACTTTGTTCCCTAATAGCTATGAAATCTAACCAAATTGTTTAGTGAGCTTATTCGGCAAAAATGAGTTGGAAAAAAATACACATTAGTAAAAGTCAACAATGATTTGTACAAATGATGTCAAAATTTAAGTATATAAGTTCATATATATGTAATAAATCAAATTGAATTTATCAAACGAAACAGTTCAAAACAAAATTATTAAAGCATATGATAAAATAGGTACAATATAAACTTTGATAATTTACTAGCTCATAATTAACTAGTAGTTTAGGCTATATTTTATATGAAAAGAATACACCATAGTTAAAAAGCTGGCAATATTTTGTGACAATTGTATCAAGATTTGAGTGTGAACTCATGCTTATTATTTTTTTACATTTGACAAACCTTACCAAATACCAAGCCAACCAGTTCAAAACAAAGTCCCTAAGTCATCCAATAAAATTAGCACAGCATAATACAATATAAATTTCTACAATACCACAATTTACTAGTTGGATAGCAAATGATTACATTTAAAGGCATTCTTCACATAGGACTTTATACATTGCAAATTAAACAGAACAACTATATGTTATTAATGCCAAGACAAGTCCTCATTAAGGGCTTAACTAGCCAATATAAGGAGTGCGAACGACGATTCCACAGGTGCCCACGAAGACTCCAACCCGGGCCCATACAATAACAACAACAACAAATCCAACACAGGTCCAGCATTTATGTCACGGGTTTAGTGAGATCCACCTCTAGAAAGCATCAGGTTATCTTACCTATGCAAACATCTCTATCGATAGAGATACCGATTTCAAAAGAACCATATAATTTTTGTACAACTATTGCTATCTTATAGTATTTAGTAATCATTTCAAGGCTCCAAACAGTCATTATAGTTGTTAATCCATGAGGACAAGTTAGACGCCTCGAAAATATACATTTGGGGTATTACAGACTCATTCATTTAAAAAGCGCAATGGCTTTAAATCTCCTGTCTAGGCAATATCAATGTGTTACAAAGACTGCATAGTAGAAGAAATAGGATAGATTGATTTTTATACATGTGATACTCATGAGATTTCTTTCCATAGAAACATATCAGTGAAAATTCCGAACATATACAACATATTCAAAAAAAAATTTAAAAAAATCCCAAGAAGGGAATTTTTGTTCATAGTATATATGGTCCAATGGTTATACAATTATCAGAAGACTTTATTACATACATAGGAGTAGGTTTCAGTGCTTAGAAGCTGGGACTCAATGCTAGCTAGAAGTACATTTTTATTTTGCAAATTAAATAGCAAGACTAGAAATTAAATCATTCATGATGGAGGCACCCGTTAGCTTACATGCACGTACTAACTAGCTAGCCGATCATGGGAGTTTGAACCACCTTTCCATTGCAATCAACAAAGATCTGAACCCGATTGGTTCGGAAGTCGAAGGTCACCGGAGACCCGACCCGCAAGACACTGACATCCAAGAAAGGGTTCTCTTCTTTGATCTTGGTTGCTGCTTCTTCACCATCCATCCCTACCAATTCTGGCCATTCCTTCTTCCCTATTACAATTTTTTTTAAAAAAATACATTTAATTTTCACCTACGTAAAATTTAGTATCATATATAATGTAATATTTCTAAACGACCAATCTAAAAAAAATCATTAATTATATTTAGAGTGGAAATTGATTGGATTGCTAGAGCCTTAGTTATTTACCTTGGTCTGGGGGAGCCACCTCTGTTGTCTCCATGTTTTGCCTCTAACTAGTTCTCTATTTCTCACCAAGCTGAGTGACTAAGGATGCATGTCTATATATATATTCAAAAAGTTGAGATAAAATAATATTCAACATTTATTTATTAATTTCACATAGGGAAAAGAAATCGATACATTTATTTAAAGTTGCGATGAGTTGAGAATTTATCCTTTCTAGTTTATGCTCATATTTTTCTTTTTAAAAAGTTGAGATAAGATAATATGTACTTACATAAAGAGTGAAAATGTTCTTATTCCAAATAGGTTAAAAAATATCTGTAGACAGTAGATATATTTAGGCTCCGTTTGAACCTTGGAAAATTTGGTGGAAAGAAAAAATTTTAAAAAATTTACTTTTTTCCTCGTGTTTGGTTTAGAGAAAATCACAAAGAAAAAAATATGGAGAAAAGTTATGTGGAAAAATTGTTAGAAACAAGTAATAAAATTTTCCTCATAAAATTGTGAGGAAAGTTTGAGGAAAATTCCCAACCTCCTCCAACCTCACATTGCTTAGATGACATCAACATGATTCAAGTAGTTCATCAACATTCAAATTTCTCATCCAAATTCTTGTATTTTTTTCTCAAACCAAACAAGAGAAAAAAACTCATTTTCTCCCTACTTTTTTTCCTTCACATTTTTTTCTTTCAACTTTTCTTTTAGCCAAATTTTTTAAGAACCAAACGGAACCTTAAAATTGCATTGAGTTGAGAATTTATGCTTGCTGCTTTATGCTTGTATTTTTCTTTTTAGAGTAAGGTTCCGTTTGGACCTAGGAAAGTTTGGTGGAAAGAAATTTTTTTACGAAAGTTACTTTTTTTCTTGTGTTTGGTTTAAAGAAAATCACAAAGAAAAAAAATATGGAGGAAAGTTAGGTGGAAAAATTATTAGAAGCAAGTGTCAAAATTTTCCTCATAAATTTGTGAGGAAAGTTTGAGGAAAGTTCCCGACCTCCTCTAACCTTACATTGCTTAAATGATATCAACATGATTCAAGTAGTTCACCAACATTCAAATTTTTCATCCAAATTATTGTATTTTTTTCTCAATCCAAACAAGAGAAAAAAACTTATTTTCTCCCTACTTTTTTTTCCTTCATATTTTTTTTCCTTCAACTTTTCTTTCTACTTAATTTTCTAAGGACCAAACAAACCCTAAAGGTTTCCCACTAGATCGTGACTAAAAATATATAAAATATTAGCCCTTTTTTTTTCTTTTTGAGTCAAATATAGTACAAAGACTTCATATTGTTGTGATTTAAACATGTAGATGGGAGAAAGTATTAATTCTCCCTATTACAAAATGACTGTCCCTTTTTTTTTCTGAATTTTGTGAAAGTTTCAAAACAAAGTTCACTTGTACAATGATTATTGTTGTAAGTTACCGAAAACTAAAATCAACTAATTAGTATATTAACTTGGTCAAAATAGTAAATGTCACTTAAAACACTACTGCTGAATACGACCAATATCTTTGCTAATCAGTTTCATAGGAAAATCTGAGGACAAAGCGCAGGAACATAAGTCCACCAGCAAATTCTTGCGCAAAGTAGAATGTGCGGCCCCCAATCTCCCGGGAGGGGGAGGTGGTAGATGTGCTACTGCCAGATACATTTTCTTCCATTTTTGTCTTCATAGTGACGAACATTTTTATTTAATGGACACTTCTAAGTTCTAACAAGAATCCCATTGGCTTGAAACTAGATCAAGTAGCAACTATCTAGGATTACATTTTAATTAATCAGCAAATTAAACGGCCAGAGATCGATTCATTCATGATCACATACACATGCTGCTAAATATTATACGAGCGAAGTTAGTTAGCCAAGGGTGGGAACCCTAACGACATTTCCATGGGCATCAACGAAAACCCTGACCCGATTGCAGCGGAAGTCTCGGGTCGTCGGAGTTCCATCGGGCAGGACGACGGCCTGAACATCCGGGTTCTCTTTTCGGATCTTGGCTGCTGCTTCTTGCCCCTTCATTCCCACCAGCTCTGGCCATGCGCTCTTCCCTACACATATATGATAATTAATTAACCGATAACAATTTTTCAAAGACAACGTAGTAAAATTAATTAATTATTAATCAGGATAGTGCTAAGACATACTTTTTATTAATTACTCAATTTGTACTAAAAAGAATGTTAATGTTTAACTTCTGAGTTCAAAGTTTAATTATAAAATTTTATTATTAATATGTCAAATATATTTATTTATATTGTGAATTTACCACTATTAGAATTATTGTAAAAAATACCTTTATAAGTATATAATCTTATGATGCTTGCTAATAAATATTGTTATAAATCAATTACCAAAGTGTTTTATTAGATTGCTGGATACCATAAAATATCAAAAGAGATAATCTTTTTGAAACGGAGAAAGTAGTACATTATATTACCTGGACAGATCGATTTTGAGTACTCCATCTCTCTCAATTTCTCTATTTCTCTGTGTGTCTCAGTCTTTAGTTTTGTTGGTACCTCCAAGTGAAGGCATGTATTTATAGAACTAGAAGAGTAATTAACAAGATAAATTAATTTAGATATTTAATTTGATCATGCATGTTTATATTTTCTTGGATTATTTATTAATAGGTATGGAGACTGAACATGGATCTTTTCTTGTTGTCTATTGCTATAGGTTAGATGCTCTGCCATACAGCCATGTCTATGCACTGAATTTGTTGTATTCACGGGTCCAATATAACACAAAAAAGGATATAAAAAACGTGGAGTGAACCCAAGGATGAAGCTCCAATTTGGGAAATAAATAAAAAGCCATGTTTCACACACACACACACACGCACATATATATATATATAT
>JACYFF010031957.1:127773258-127786648 GCA_017589665.1 Selenicereus undatus | reverse complement strand
TTTATCGATTACATGAAGTTTATCGATTATATGAAGTTTATCGATTACATGAAGTTTATCGATTACATGAAGTTTGTCGATTTTGTGTATATGTTACAGTAAATGTTGAAATTAATTGCAATTGTGTGGATTACGTTATGATGTTAAGAATCGGTTGCTTATTTTAATTAACAAGTCATTGGAAACGAAATAATCCTAAATCATCGGACTGCTCAACCGAATGAGGCGGGTGACCAATCAATAGGTCTAGGAGCCCTCTTAAAAAGGACTTAAATAACGAGCGTTCGGTTACGTCGTATCATTTGTTATGCTCAATTTAGACAACCTAATACCCTTCATCGAAGTTTACATGAGAATTTATTGTTTCATTGTTCTGCCAGTAGGCAGAGAATTCAAAGTTCAGTGTTCATTGTTCTGCTAGTGGCGGTTTCAAAGTTCAATATTTCATAGCTCTGCCAGTACGCAGAGAATTTAAAGTTCAATATTTCATCATTCTGCCAATAGGCAGAAGTTTCAAAGTTCACTGTTCATTGTTCTGCCAAGAGGCAGAAGCTTCAAAGTTCAATGTTCATAGCTCAACCAGTTGGCAGATGATTCAAAGCTCAATGTTCCATAGTTCTGTCGGCAGGCAGGAGACTCAAATCCAATGTTTTATAGTTCCACCCATAAGTAGAAAAATTCAAAGTCCAGAAATCCTATAGTTTCGCCAACGGGCAGTAGAGTCAAAGTCACACGTTGCAAACCCCGTCAACTAGTATAGAAACAGGGTCAAAGGAGACTCTCAGTTCGCATGATGGTTTGTAAAACGTTATACTTTAAGAAACAAGCACGTAAAGTTCAAAGGTCATATTGTTGTTTACTAATCATATGACATAGTTATACGTTTCACCTTATAGTTATGGTTCCATGTTTTAGCGAGGAGATTTACCCATGTTTATGATCTGTTACAGTAAGGTGTAGTGAATTCATCAGTTTAGTGATTTCATCACATTGGGCGTGATAATGGTTTTAGTATAGTTGCTAAGTTCATATAGCCCTTTACCGGACGGCATCTTCAATGAATCTTAATGACTATGTACGACTTAAAATATATGAACTGAAATCAACTCTACTGATGTACTGAGCATCACGTATAAAGTTTTAGCGATTGATAAGCCTTTTGTAACAGAAATCCCATCAAGTAGTGTTATGGGTTAAACCCCATTTATTTTCATTAAGTTCATGAGTTCATATGAATGTCTTATGGAAAGTTCATTGAGTATAGCTATTCTCAAGCTTAAGCTGTTGGTGCAAATGTTATTTCTCTTGCATTGTGATTGAAACACACTGTACGATAGGTGAGTTCTTCAAATGGGACAAATTATGAACGACTGTCGTAAGTTATTATTGCATTGAAAGTATTGTTTTATGGGAGGGGGTTATCCACTGCACGATTATCGCTCATCCCCATCTATTATTGTTGCCCTCCACGTTTCTGAAATAGCAGGTAAAGGTCGGTCCAAGTAGGCCGAAATAGAGTCATTGTTGTCCTAGGAATAAAGTGATGTGCTTGTATTATGATGTAACGGTTTGTAATTTAAGTTCTTGTGTACCTGTATTACATATCATTTAGAGTCGCTCTGTATGGTCATGTGAGCCACCATCAAAGTTATCAATCATGTCTTAGCTAAGGTTGTTTATAGTTGGGATGTAAACCCCAGTACTCCGGACGTGTGATCCGCGGAGATGTACTTCCATTGTTCATTTGTTTTAGCATTGAACTGCATTGGTTGTGGTACTCCGGGTGGGTGGCCCGTAGAGCTGTGAACTCCAACGGATAGCCGTTGAGTTAGTTAGCCCTTTACTGCTGTTTTTAAGTGCAGGAAAATTATTGTAAGGCTTTAAGCCTGGAAAATGGTCAGTTTTCAGGGGAAACTCTGTCCGTTTCGTCTCAAGATTTAAAGAAAAACGCTAACACTCCTAGCCCTAGGGTTGGGGGCATTACATGTTCACAACTACAGATACAAGTCGTACAAAAACTGACTTTGACCTACATCCTTTAACTGTGCAAAAAGTGGGTATAAATAATATTCACATGTTGTGCAAAAAATGATTATCACCTACAGTCACATGAAGTGCATAGTCTTACACATTCAAGTTGTCCAAAAAAAAAAAAAAAACAAAGTAGGGCAGGGGCAAAGTATTAAGCCCTCATCTTCTTCATCCTCTTTTTAACTTTACCAAGGGCAACCCTGAGCTCATAAAGGGTCATGGCAAACACCTTTTTTTCCTTCCTTTTTTTCATGCTATGAGGGTTGACTGACTTCTTCTGCTTGCCTACAACTGGCCTCAAAATAGGTTGACTAGAACTAGGTGGCTTTAGTGATTTCTCCTTGCTTGTGGTTGATCTTAGAACTAGCTGACTTGAACAGGTAGACAGTCTTACTATAATCCTTTGGCTTCTTCTTGGCATTGCAGTTGGAGATGGGGCTAGTAGGAGAAGTGGTTGACTTAGAGGAACCTTGATGATGGTATAAAGAGAAATAACTAAGCAAGTAGAGGAGGAAGCTTGAAGTGCAGTTAATTAAATATTCATATATACCTCATTTTAAGTGCTTAAAATGTGTAGGCTGGTAGAAGAGGATGTAGGCTGACTTGGAACATCCTAGAAGGCATATTGTTAGCATCACTACATAAGTATTAAATATACTTGTTTCAAGAAAAGAAGGGGTTCATTGCTTCCAGTAGTTGAGCTGTGGGCCACAACTTTTTTGGGCCTTCCAACTGGATTCCTGTTGGTGGCTTCCTTTTCTTCTGATATGGCTACTTCCCAAGTTGAGAACAACCACTCATATTGTGTCCAATGGCCTTGCAATGTGAACAGCTCACTGTGGTATTTCTTCCTCTGACCCTCTTCTTTCTTCCCCCATCATTGTTTCTTCTCCTATCTTGCTTAGTGGGGCCCCTTTTTTTTTATTTATGGTGGGAACAACAATGGAATTGTATCCATTTTAGGCCAGAATTTGGGGTCCATAATTGGATAAATTGCATGACTATATGTTGCCTTGTATTTCTAAATAGAATACCACTTATCCACCCAATCTTCCAGGTCATCCTTCATACAGACAAGACACTTAACTGCATGCTTACAAGGGATTCCAGAAATTTGCCAGTAGTTACAGTCACAAGTCTTAGCATTCGAGTCAACAATAAATCTAGTCCATCCATCATGGAGCTGCTACAAATTCTGTCCACAACATCTCAATATTAAACTTCATGCCTCACTCTCAAATCTAGCTAATTTATCCTTAATAGCAGGAACAATTCTGCATGTCCACTTACTAGGCTCAACATGCCTTTGAACAATCCATTCAATGAATTTCTCCCTAAGCTCTTCACAGACTGAGAATATGGGCTTATCTCTACATGCATCAATGACATTGTTGAAAGACGCAACAAAATTGGTAGAGTTGTCAGGTACTTTGGAACTTGGGTTAAATTTATATCTGCACCAATGCTCGGTATGCTCATCCCGAAGCCATGCATATGCTGCTGGGGATTCTTTCTTCAAGGATTCCATAAATTTGTGGAAGTTTACATCACAATATGCATTGGCAGCCCTTGACAGTAGCATGTTCAATTTGGGACTTGTGTACAACTTCTTGTAGTTCCTCTTATAATGAACCATGCAAATTCTTCTTGTTGCTGCAGGAAAAACACCCCTCAATGTTGCTGTTACTTCCTACAGTTAGGCAGATATAATGAAAATTCACTTATTTAACAAGGGAAAAATATAATGAAGAAATTACCTTGCATCTGTCAACTATGAAGGTGTACTCACTTCCTGATCCATCTCCAATGATGCCTCTTAAGCAGTTGAAGAAATATGACCAGTTGTCCTTATTTTCTACATCAACAATAGCATATGCTAGTGGTACACTGTGGTTCTGAGCATCAATGCCCATAACAGTTAGCAACACACCTTTGTAAACATCCTTGAGATGTGTACCATCAACCCCAATGCACGTTCTACATCCAGCTAAGAATCCCTCCTTGCAGGCCTTAAAGAAAACAAACATTCTCCGAAAAATAGGCCTGGACCCCTCATTTTCTGTATCTTTCCATTTTATGTAACAGATGCTTCCGGGGTTAATAACTTTAATCATTTATGTGTACCTTGCCACCAAACTGAACCCCTCTTCATGTTTTCCCATTATTTCATCCAGAACAACCCTCTTGGCTCGCCACACTATGTTGTGAGTTTTGTACAAGTTATATTTCTTTATCAAAGCATTCCTCATTCCCTTCACACTCATATTAGGATCTGCTCTAACATTCTCAAATAGCTTGCTAGCTATCCATCTATAGGTTGCAGTTGGATTATCAAAAAGTTTCTTGCAACTGTGGCTGCCTTTAATAGTCTTCACTTGGTGTTTTGAACCATTATGAAAAACAGATGCATGTATCCTCCAACTGCAATTTTTACCTTCACATTTTGCAGTATATCTACAGGGCTCATTTTTTATTATCTTGAAATGGATGTCCTCTTACACCATATAATCCCTAGTCACATCTAAGAAAGATGACTTATCTATGAACATATCCCATTGCAAGATCTTAATTGTCCCATCAGGTTATGGTTCCCAAAACCTACCCTCATATAATTTGTCAAACAAGCCATGCTCATCACCTGAATCTGAGTCAAATATTTCGTCCTTATCTACAACAGAAGCTAGGTCACTGCTTTTTGATTCTGATTGTTCTTCATCCTCTATCTCAAACTCCTCCTCATCACAATCTCCCTCGTCACAGTCCCCCTCTGGTTCTATTATGACATCTATACCATGAGAGCCATATTAGGGTTGGGCAGGAGTCAAGTTACAAACACTGCCAATTAGTTCAGTGCATACAGGAAGGTCAAGAACAACTGATAGCATAGGCTCCCTAGGCTGTAAGGGTGATGACTGGTTCACTTAGTTTCCACTAGCTATGAATAAGCTCTCATTTATTGACTCCACCATGTAATCCTAAAAATCATCACCAGCTTCATGCATTACATCACTATTTGCACACAAACCACCTCCCCCAAACTGTTCCCCTTGTCCAGTTGATATATGCTCAGTATCCCTTTCCTAAATCATCTGTCCCATTTGCCTATCAAGTTGAAGAACAAGCTTATCTATCAGAGTGGTGGATTTTCTTTTCAGAATTGTGAACTCAATCCTCTTCTTACCCTTCCACATGTCAAATACTTTCAACAAGTCATCTTCAGCATTAATAGGCCATTTTAGCCTAACTTTTTGTGGAGAGTGAGATGATAACCCAAAGAACTTGAGCTTTCTATCAACAAGTGGCTGACTTACAAACTTATTAGCATCTCTAACCAAATCAATCAGTTGATACCTGTCCCTACCCCCCTCAAATGAGATTGACCAACCCCTGTATCTCAACACAACAACATAATATGTATCTCCCATATCTACAAATCAATAAATTTTAAACATCTCATTAACACCATGCAGTTTCAATGCAAACAATAATTTTTCACATGCAAGAATAGAAAATATTACAACATGCAAGAACATGCCATTTTCCTCTATTTTCAACCAACCCTTATAACCTAACCAATCCATACTTCATCTACATCTACGAACACTATCCAACTTCCCACGCAGCATTTTTCCCCAACCCATCACTGTTTTAAGCCCATTTGCCATCCCAAACCATTATATTTTCATATTTTTTTCCAGACAACTAAACCGTGAAATTCAAATGATATCAAAACCACCACAAAAATTCCTCACATTTTCCACTAAATACATGATTATATAATAATGTCAACTTAAAAAAAGTAACAATGCTAACTTCAAAAAGTAGAAGAAACAGAAGATAGCAACATTTACGTGTTGGATCGTATACTCCATATTCGTTTCACTCCAACTTGTTCAATTCTCCCGAAATCAAGGTATCTTCCTCCCTCAAGCTCAAATCAACAATAATAACCAACAAATACTACGAATTTCTTGCCCACACTTTAAACCCCCAACTTCTTCTGCTAGGTTTTTTCGAACAAGAGAGATTAAGAACAGAGAGGAAGAGCTAGCTAGCTACTTTCATGAGAGAAGAGAGTGAGAGCCCCAAGTGATTGATGTGTCCAACAGGTATTAAGTCGCCAAAAGTACTCAGCATGCACAACATTAAATTGAGGGTATTTTGGTCGCTTAGTTCAATTCGTCAAATTTTCACCGGAATTTTAAGTCAACAAATGTGTCAGCAAAGTTAAAGGTGGTCCAAATTAAACTTCAACTCCGGGAGGGCAATTAAATTAACTGCCAAAACCTCAGGGGACCTCTGTGCAAAAAATACACACACACATATGTATATATTCTTTTGATGCAAGTGAGTTATAAATATCGATATTTACGGATTCAAATATAAATTTTTCGTAACAGGTTTGAGAGACCTTATTAATTAAGCGAATTGACATCCATTCATAGATACCTTATCAATAGTTTGTTTATTAGATATATCCTAATTATTAAGGTTTGGAGATTCCAAGCTTGTTGAGGTTAGACATATCCTAATTATTAGAGTTGGCCAATGAGTGAGCTCAAGCCATTAATTTGATCAAGGTGGTTCGGTTTATTTAGATTAATCATATTGTAAGTTCTGGACCAACTTCGCACAACCACTCTATAACTGGGGCTAATTTGGTATTTTAAATTGTATAAGATCTTAATTTAGATTAAAGCAGGGCACGTCTGCAAGACATATATCACCATCCATTATCTTTATTTGTTTGCACAATGACGTGGGTTGCTGCATATATGTCTATGCTAAGTCCACCAAACTATGTGTGAATTTGGTTTTTTGTTGACGGTAAAAAAGATCTAAAAAGATATTGTTTTTCATTACATACTCACATATATGTACACATAGATGTGTTTTTATTGTGTTTCTACGAGCATCTTTGGTGCTCAAGAGGGCCTAAGCCCTTTATAGAGAATCTTATTAACCACGAACAAATTATGGCTAAGCCACACTACAAATTATATCACTGTCTCGGGTTCATATATTAATATGGACCACACGTGTCTGCTATGAAATTAGTGTTTTATACGGTGTCCAAATGAGTATTTCAGGTAAGGAGCATTTATACGATCTACAAATGAGCATTAATATTTGTATGGAGTACCTTACCTAAAGATGTTGTTAGATAATGACTATTGATAGAGATAGGGTTGGTTTTGGGGAAGAAATGACTTCTTATATGATGTTTTGTTTACACCTCTGAGTGTATCTTATTGGAAATTCAATATTGTTGTTTTTCTAATTTAATTTTCATTACTTTTAAGAAAATATAGTATTATTGTTTACTATTTTATAATTAATGAGGATCTATTTATTTTCTAAATGAGTATTTATAAGGTTTACAAATGTGCATTTTGATAATTACTCTTATATATCCTTAATTGTTTCATTTTTTTACACATATGTTTACTTCCTAATTACAGAGTTGTGCTCAATTATACAAGGTGTATTTCTCATACTTTTATTCTCCTCCGAAGAATTCAAACAAAAAATCATAGCCAAAAGGGGGGGGGGGGGGAATGGGCAAGGCATGGGGCTCACGTTGCATTGATGGACTGGAGCTAAATTAGACATACTGTAGAAGGCACTAAAAATCAACAATTTACTGCCACATAATCATGTGTATATATATACATATAAAAGTGAGTTCAAATATTGCAGTTGTGATATGTATTATGTTAAGCATTTATTAAGATTTTATTTAAAAATAAAAATTTAAACAATATGTGATTTAAAGTCATCAAAATAAATAGTATTTTTTCAACTATTTCAATTAAGAAAAAAGAAAGTAAATTACAAATATGTTAATATTATTATTTTTAAAAATTTAAATTATAAAATAAATTATAATATTTTTAAAAATATTGTAACCAAAATTTAAAAACAAACCGTGTATAGCATGGATTTAAAGACTAGTTATTATCCTATTAGCAAAATACAATTTATTTTATTAAGGATCCTTATTTTATAAGAGTTCCACTTGGGTAGGAATACCGGTAGAGGTAAGGTTGCCTACAGTTGGATCTCCCCAGACCCCGCGAAAGTGGGACCCACATTGGGAGGTGTTGTTGTTGTTGTTGTATTGTATAAGAGTTCCACTAGCTTGAAACTAGACCAAGGATTAATTATATATGATTAATTGCATTTGATTAGCAAATTAAACAGTTATATATCCTCGAAAAACAAAAGGAGCAAAGATTATTCAAGACCATGAAATTAAATATACGATCCCAAAAACAAGAGCCCTGTAGGTACTCCATGGTTGTCATTTGTTATATGTCTTCATTATTGCTTTCCACACACACACACAAAAATCTAGTTTAGAGATTTTCTTAATGTAATTGATTACATTACTAGAGCCTTTGCATCTCGCAAGACATTGCAAAGATTTTTGATCATTTTCATACAAAGCCTATATCATGCTGCTTGAAGTACAAGCTCCCAGTCAGGAGTTATGTACGCTGATTTATATTAAAAATAAATATATAACAAATACGCATAAAAAATATATGTATATATGGTATCCAGAAATATGTGCTACCAAGTACAAATAAAAATGTGTAGTTTTAATATATCGATCATTAAGACAAGTTTAGTACGTAATTTTAGTGCTAATTCCCTGTCTTTGAGTTGGTTAATTTCATGCTAGTAGTACGTTGTTATTCTTGTTTGGCTACTTCAAGCGGTTTGTGATTGAGGCTATTAATGAAGACAAAATAATAATGGCAATTCATGATTAGTTAATTTTTTTTACACATGACATCATCTAATTTGTCGTAAAATTTTTGTCTAAGATCAAACTATTAATGAAGATAAAATAAAATAATTACCTGGACATCTAATTTGATTATTTGGATGTGGTTATATGTATTGAATTAGTCTTGAATTGACTTCGTAAGATTCTCAAAAGATTGTATGTGATTTAATTCCATTTTCAATTTTTTGCCTTGCCCAATTGGCCTAATCATGACAAACCATCTAAATTGAAGAAGGGTAGTGATATATATTTTGCCGCAAAACACTCATAAGTGTCTTTTTGCATCATAAATTAACATGTTTTATGATTCAAAATCTTAAAATTTTCGATGATTATACTTAATTATAAATTACTAACCTTAAATATTTGTCGGTTATGCCAATAAAGTATTAAATGATACTCTAATCATATTAACCTATCCACGAATACATATGATACGTGTATTTTAGAAATTTGATAAATTATAGATAATAAGATGATTTTATATAATTTATAAGTTATAATATACTTCTACTATTTGATCCGACTATTTTTTCAATTTAAAAACGTAATAATATAATTTTTAAATCAAAACAAGACACTTATGAAGTCTCTTCTAACAAGACACTTATCATTTTGCATTGAAGAATAAACGGGTTTATTTTCATTACATCATGTCATGCGCATTTTACCTCAACAAATCACATGCAAATGATCAATACAATTTGGCTTAAGTGGTTTTCAGCATCCGTTTTTCTTAAATAAGTTTTTGAATTTGAATCATGTGAAGGAATAAAATTTATAATAGGAATATATTAGTTTAACTATAATAAAATATATATCCAAAAACAACAAAGAAAAATCACACTGAAATACAAAATAACTAACATTTCATTAGATAATCAATGTACTAGCACATGTAGCAGTAGTACAACTAATTAAAAATATATTTTCTTCTAGTGGCACTTTTATTTAGGGACGACGGCTTCCATAACAAGGATCTTATTAGCTCAAAACCTTAATAAGTAGGATTACATTTTTACTAGCAAACACATGGATAACACATAATAATCGTAGATATTATATAGTAGACATTATTAATTCATGAGCAAATGATAATGCAAGCCATCAGTTTAGCTAACTACAGGAACCTGGGTGACAATTCCAGACTCATCAACAACAACTCTAACTCGATCACAAAAGTAGGCTTTGTCAAATGGAGTCCCTTCTGGCAAGATGATTGGATGCACATAAGGGTTCTCTTCTTTTTATCTTTGCCACTGCATATTCCCCAGTCTTACCTACCAGCTCCGGCCACGCCTGCTTTCCTGCAATATAATTTTTTTGATAAAAAAGCAATATGATTCATTAATGAAAAGTAATACAACATCTACAATCAAAATCATCTAACAAGAATAAATCTATAACATCAAGATAAATACTCATTTCCTAAAAGTTAATAGTGAATATATTGTTAACGCTCAAAATTAGAGCTGGGAAAAGCTGACCCGACACGATTACCGACCCGAACCCGACACGAAGTTAAGTGGGTTTGGGTATAAATGTTCGACCCGTTTAATTAAATGGGTTGACACGTTCAGCCCGTTTAATTAAATGGGTTAGGTTCAAGTCGAGATTCTCGACACGAAAAAGTACCTATTTAACCCATTTAATTAAATGAGTTAAATAAGTCAACTCATTTTTTTATTTTTTATTTATCCATTTACTTTTTATTATATAATTAAGAATATAAAAATTTTTAGGAATTGTGAATTGTGATGAATCTGGGGAATTTCAAAGAGTAATTATTTAATGTGATGTGTAAACTTAATTTTTAACACTATAATTACGTATTAGTTGAAAATATTAAATGCATAAATAGTCAATTAACCGACTCAACTTGACCTATTTATCTTAAACGGGTTAAGCGGGTCAACCCGTTTAAAAATTAAATGGGTACAGGTCAAGATTTTTCAACGCGTTTAATAAACGGGTTAGGTTCAGGTTGAGGTATTCTCAACCCGTTTAAGTTCGACACGAACACGAATCCGACCCGACACGACCTATTACCCAGCTCTACTCAAAATAAGTGGCATATAACATTTTTCTATAGAAAACATTCGTGGAAATTAATTAATTACCGGAGCTACTTCATCAGTTACTAGGGATGGCAATAAAACCCGTACCCATTTAAAACCCGCAAAACCCGCCCCATTTAAAACCCAAATGGGTGATGAAAATGGGTTTTAAATGGGTATGGGGCGGGTATTGGAAAACGGGTATGGGTATGGGTACGGGTATGGGTATAGCCCTCACCCGCCCCATACCCGTACCCTACCCGTACCCGTTTTTACTATAAGAAAAAAAATTATTTTCGATTAATATTTTTCCAATTAAAGTCTAATCCAAACCGTTCAAACAAAAAAATTAGTCAATAATGTATTTGAATTCACATTTCTAAACAATATATTCTCAAAATATCACAACTTTGCAATCTTATAAGGACAAAAACATATATCGTACTTGGATATGGGTTTCATATGGGTATTAGTTTTCATTATCTATTTGAACCCGAATAAAACCCGCAAACCCGCAAAACCCGATGGGTATGGGTATGGGTTTTATTTTTTAATACCCGATGGGTACGGGTACGGGTATGGGTACGATTTTTGAAAACGGGTATGGGTAAGGGTACGACTCAACCCGCCCTGTACCCGCCCCATTGCCATCCCTATCAGTTACCTGGGCATGGCAATCCGTACTCTCGTATGTAAGTATCCATTCTCTCTCTCTCCCTGTATGGAATTTTATGCGCTTGGTGTCTGTGCGTCTGTCTCATGGTGAAGGTACGTAGTGCATGCATTTATAGAAGAAAATGATGATATTTAGACACTTAATTAACGTGGGATTTTGTCGGATTGTCCTGCTAATTTGCACTGATTGAGACGCTTATGTATTGCTTGTTGTCTCGACTCGTACTGCATTTGTTTCGTCGGCTAGTTTCAATGAACCACAGATGGGGCGTTTACAACGTTGGATTATGAATGAGAGGCCCAACGCTTCTCTTGGTTACTGCAATAATTGTATTAGGTGTATTTTTCCCCTTTTTTGGTGCAAATGAGGCATAAACTCGACATAGGCAGGATTCAGGTCTCTGTTGATAATATTTGGGAATTTTACTTGTTGAGTTAACCAACGCCCACCATGAATCGTGTAGATATATGATCTGTGGTTACCTTTTGCAATATTTGTCTTTGTAGATTTGAATTTGATTATTAATTGTTGAGAAATAATATAAGCAAAGGTTGCTATGTAGTTGCTAAAGACTATTAGTCTTTGTAGATTTGAATTTGATGATAATAATAATTAGTATTGGATAAGACGGTCTCACTAAAGACTATTATGATATGCAGTTGACATCAAATTAAGTTCCATCAATTATAACGTTTACATAACCATCAATATATATATATGTGTGTATTCTTTTGATGCAAGTGAGTTATATTTTCATCTCTCTTTTCTTCTTTTTTTTCTGGGCTGAAATAGTTACACAAAAAAAAAAATAGTTTGCTGGCAAGCAGATTCAAACCATGTTTCTAATATTCATTCAATACACTCTTCACCCAATTAAGGTTAGATATATCCCAATTATTAGAGTTGGCCAACGAGTAGACTCAAGCCATTAATTTGATCAAGGCGGTTCAGTGTATTTAGATTAATTAGATTGTACGTTCTAGGCCAGCTTGGTACAACCACTCTATAACTTGGGGTAGTTTGGCATTTTAAATTGTATAGAATATCTTAATTTAGATAAAAGCACAACACTTAAAAAATATATTACTGCAATACAGATGTCAGCATCCATTATCTTTATTTATTTGCACAATGAGCCGGGCTGCTGCATATTTGTCTATGCTGAGTCCACTAAATTATGTGTTAATTTTATTTTTTGTTGAGAGGGAAAAAAAGTCGAAAAAGAGAATGTTTATTATTATAGATTGAGACAAATACAAAATATTATGCACTTTCAAAAGCACACACTCACATATGCGTACACATAGATGTGTTTTTATTGTGTTTTACGTTGGTTATATATCAAGTTAATATATTTGTCTACATTACTCTCGTAATTAACTACGTGTTTAATTTCTAAGAGCATTTTGGTGCTCAAGAGGGACTAAGCTGTCTAAAGAAAATCTTACTAATCATGAACAAATTGTGTGTAGCTAAAGTGGTAATGCAATTAACAATGCAATAATGATTTCATTACTATATTTGGTTACTGTTAAACAATGCAATCAAATTTACATGATAATCATATTTACTTCAACCTATGCAATTACCATTACTTAACAATTGCTAAATAATTTTGATTACATTCCTTCTACAACCAAAATTTAGTTTACTTAGAGTCTCCAATGTTGTATGGCCATTGGCTCATTGTCCCTTTCTGTGCTATGCTCTCTCCTCTCACCCGTCCACCCCCCCCCCCCAACCCAACAATATTATGACTTTCTACCTCCTATTCTTCCTATTTATAATAATAATAATAATAATAATAATAATAATAATAATAATAATAAT
>JACYFF010031957.1:127622061-127773248 GCA_017589665.1 Selenicereus undatus | reverse complement strand
ATAATAATAATAATAATAATAATAATAATAATAATAATAATAATAATAATAATATTGTTCACAATTAAATGTCCAACCCCTGAAATATTTTTTGATCTTCTATCAAATACAAATTTATATAATTATATTTGTTTTTGCACTTTTGTTATCCACAACTTTTTCTAAAGCACAGAAGTTATTGAAATTGCACATGTGTTAGCATATCGTCTTATATATATATGTGTTAGCATATCATCTTATGTAGATTCATTACATTGCATAATAAGTAACAGCCAAACATTGCAATGTAATTTTCATTTCATTACATTACATGAATGATTGCATTACCTAATCAATTTTATTATATATGTATTACATTACATCCAACCAAATGCTACATTAAAAAGAGACTAGCATGCTTTGAGGGAACACATATGAAAGTACCCAATCGAATACCCTTAATTGGTTATTGATTACAATTATTAACATTATAACATCCGTCCTCAGCAAACTATTTACGAATAATTTTTTTAAACCCTAATTTAAATTGCAATAATTTGTAACCCCACCCGACATCAAAAGGAAGAGGGCATGGTCATAGCTAACGGCTGTGACCAAAATTTCCAGTACAACTTAGGATGACTCTCAATGAGGGGAAACCGATATCGATGTCTCGGGCTCATATATTAATATGGACCACACGTGTCTGCTATGAAATTAGTGTTTATACGGTGCCCAAATGAGTATTTCAAAGCGCATTTATACGATCTACAAATGAGAATTAATAGTTGTATGGAGTACCTTACCTAAAGATGTTGTTAGATAATGACTATCGATAGAGATAGGCCGGGTTGGCTTTGGGGTATTACAAGTAGCCGAAACTTTTTCAAGTATGTCTATTACTATGCTGTTGGGTTTCGTGGCCCAAAATCCAACTATGGCACGGTGGGACCGTGTTATGACAACGCGGGCGTGTCAGGACAAAGGAGCGCGAAGACGAAGAAGATAGAAAATTGGCATGGGGGAGCCGTGCCATGTGGCACGGTCGTGCCACTTGGCACAGTCATGCCACGCATGGTTTTGTCGGTTCCGATAGTGGCGGCTAGAGTTTGTCACAAAGTGCAATTTCTCCTGGCGGCTAGGTTTCGTCTGTAAAGGTGAAACCCTAGTTTTCTAGATCCTATAAAAGGGGGTCATACCTAAGATCTAAAATCATCCCTGAACTCCAGTATTCATAAACACATTGAGAGGTAGAAGTACTTTGTGAGAGATTACAAGAGAGAGATTGTAATTCTGCTCTTTGATCAAATCACTGTGGTGATTGTGATCGTGATGTATTCTTCCTACTCATAGTGGATTGTTTTGGTGCTGGTGCTGTCGCTGTCCGTGGTTTTTTTCCCGCATTGGGTTTTCCACGTTAAATCTCTTGTCTTTTATTTCTGTTTCTGTTATTCTACTTGAATTTCTGAATCTCTAACTCATCCTATCGCTTCCACTATTGTTGTTGCTCTAATATTTTTCCTAACAAGTGGTATCAGAGCCTTGGTTATAGGATGTCTTCTATCATGAAGGCAGATATTCAGAAATTCGATGGGGAGATTAGCTTTAATCTCTGGAAGGTGCAGATGAGAGCGGTTCTCATCCAACACAGGTTGTGGAAGGTTCTGAAAGGACCTTATGTTAAACCTGAGAAATTGACAGAAGAACAGTGGGCTGAAGATGTAAAGAAGAGACGTGGGTCGCTGATAGAGGACGAATGGGAGGAATTGGAGCTGAAAGCAATTTCAGCCATACAACTGTGCCTGGCACCTCGCGTTCTCCAAGAGGTACTTGACAAGGCAACTACTATCGATCTTTGGACTCGGCTAGAAGAACTCTACATGACGAAGAGTCTAGCCAACAAGATCCAGTTGAAGGAAAGGTTGTACACCTTTCGTATGGCTGAAGGTACTCCTGTCCAAAAACACTTGAATGAATTTAATTCTATTCTGGTAGATTTGGAGAGTTTGGATGTTAAAATTGAGGATGAAGATAAGGCTATTCTACTTGTTGTGTCTCTACCCCCTTCCTACAAACACTTTAAGGAAATTATGTTATATAGTAACTCGGATACTATATCATTTGAGGATGTCAAGTCTAACCTGCTGTCTAAAGAAAAATTTGACCATGACGTCCATGCTAATCCGGCTGAGGGATTAGTTATTAGGGGTAGAACCACTGAGAAAAGGGGGAACGGTAATAAGAAAAACCGTTATAAGCCAAGGAATCCTCACTCTAACAAAACCTGTCACTACTGCAACAAATTGGGTCATATCCAGGCTAATTGCTGGAAATTAAAGAAAAGGAATGGAAAGGAGGAAAAGGAGAAAACTGCTACAGCTGATTGTGTAGTAGATTCAGAGTCTGATGGTGATGTGTCACTTGCTACTTCTTTAGCTACCATCTCCGAAAGGGGAATGGATATTGATTGGGTTTTAGATTCTGGTTGTACTTTTCACATGTGCCCTCATAAGGACTGGTTTGTCACCTATGAGACAGTTGACACTGGGGTGGTACTTATGGGCAACAATGCTGAATGCAAAGTTGCAGGAATAGGTACGGTGCAGATTAAAACCCATGATGGGACAATTAGAATATTGTCTAAAGTGCGCCACATACCTGACATGACTCGTTGTTTAATATCTTTGGGTACTCTTGAGACTAATGGTTGCAGGATTTCTATGGAAAATGGTGTCCTAAAGGTATTGATTATAATGAGGTATTCTCACCTGTTGTTAGACATACCTCCATTCGAGTGCTCCTTGCATCTGTTGTCCTGTTTGATTTGGAGTTAGAACAGCTTGATGTGAAGACTGCATTCCTTCATGGGGAATTGGAGGAAGAGATCTACATGAAGCAACCTGAAGGCTTTGGTGTTCCTGGGAAGGAACAACTGGTATGTAGATTGAAAAAGTCCTTGTATGGACTTAAACAAGCTCTTAGGCAGTGGTACAAAAGGTTTGACACCTTTATGATTACACAGGGATACACACGAAGCCGACATGATAATTGTGTGTATTTTAGACAATATTCTGATGGTGCCTTTATCTACTTGTTATTGTATGTTGACGATATGTTGATTGCCTCTAAGGATAAATCATTGATTAGCAAGTTGAAATCTCAACTCAGTAAGGAGTTTGAGATGAAGGACCTGGGAGCAGCAAAGAAGATTCCAGGCATGGAGATTCGAAGAAATCGAAAGGCTGGTAAGCTGTACTTGTCTCAAGGACTTTACCTTGAGAAAGTACTAGGCAAATATAATATGGATAACTGTAAGACAATTTCCACACCCTTTGTTGCACATTTCAGATTGTCTACTGAGTGTTGTCCACAAACTGAGGAGGATATAGAAAAAATGTCTAATGTTCCCTATTCTAGTGCTGTTGGTAGTTTGATGTATGCTACGGTATGCACTAGGCCAGATTTATCACATGCAGTAAGTGTGGTAAGTAGATATATGCATAATCCTGGAAAGGATCATTGGGAAGCTGTGAAGTGGATCCTTCGCTGTGTAAAGGGTACTGTTGATAAGGGGTTGGTGTTTGATAGAAACAAAGCCAGTACATGTGATGTTACAGGCTATGTTGATTCTGACTACGCTGGTGATCTTGATAGAAGGAGATCCATATCTGGGTATATCTTTACTATGTGTGCATGTGCTATCTCTTGGAAAGCATCCTTACAATCTATTGCAGCTCTATCTACTACAGAGGCTGAGTATGTTGCTGCTACAGAAGGAGTAAAGGAAGCTACTTGGTTGAGGGGCCTTGTTACTGAACTTGGCATCCCACAGGATACCACTGTGGTGTTTTCTGATAGTCAAAGTGCTATCCACTTGACTAAGAATGATGCCTATCATTCAAAGACCAAGCACATCAGTATCAAATATCACTATGTCAGAGACACAGTTGCTGCTGGAGAAATAGTCGTGAGAAAGGTTCACACGTCAGAAAATCCTGCAGACATGTTAACCAAGCCTCTACCTGCAGCTAAGTTCAAGCATTGCTTGGACTTAGTAAGCATTCACAGCATTTGAGAGCCCTTCGGGGCATTGCCCCTTGAGGGGGCGTCACCCTTCGGGGTGCGATGACGACGTCAGAGATCTGCTATTTGGAGATTTCGGTCCAAGGTGGAGATTGTTGGGTTTTGTGGCCCAAAATCCAACTATGGCACGGTGGGACCGTGCTATGACAACACGGGCGTGTCAGGACCAAGGAGCGCGAAGACGGAGAAGACAGAAAATTGGCACGGGGGAGCCGTGCCATGTGGCACGATCGTGCCACTTAGCACGGTGTGACCGTGCCACTTGGCACGGTCATTCCACGCATGGTTTTGTCGGTTCCGATAGTGGCGGCTAGAGTTTGTCACGAAGTGCAATTTCTCCTGGCGGCTAGGTTTCGTCTGTAAAGGTGAAACTCTAGTTTTCTAGACCCTATAAAAGGGGGTCATACCTAGGATCTAAAATCATCCCTGAACTCCAGTATTCATAAACACATTGAGAGGTAGAAGTACTTTGTGAGAGATTACAAGAGAGAGATTGTAATTCTGCTCTTTGATCAAATCACTGTGGTGATTGTGATCGTGTTGTATTCTTCCTACTCATAGTGGATTGTTTTGGTGTTGTCGCCGTCCGTGGTTTTTTTCCCGCATTGGATTTTCCACGTTAAATCTCTTGTTTTCTATTTCTGTTTCTGTTATTCTAATTGAATTTCTGAATCTCTAACTCATCCTATCGCTTCCGCTATTGTTGGTACTCTAATATTTTTCCTAACATATGCATTTAAGAAATTTTATATTTTAGTTAACCAATAAATATTTTACAACACATTATAAGATAAGTATAAAGTATTACTCACTAAACATATACCATAGTCACCAAAAGTCACAATAGAACTCATTAAAAAATCATATGTCAAAATATGAACAAGAATGTGTACGTGCTCACTAAAATTATGCATTATATATTTGCTCACTCTTTTTGTTTTTTTGGTTATGAACACATAGTACTGTTCACTAAATTAATGGTATTGAATACCAAATATATTTCTTAAATCACTAAAGAACTATTATATCTCACTAAATAAATATCATAGCTCACCAAAAAAAGAATAACATATATGACTGTAAAATAATTTAGTGAGTTTCAGATGCACAATAACAATTTTTTTTTTGGTACAACACCACATTTTCGTAAGATACACAGTATTTTTATTGAACAAAACTCAAATATATAAGACGCGCTGGTTTAGGTCTGACTACTTACTAAAAATATCTATTAGCTCACTAAAAATGTGTCTCAACTCACTAAAATATATTTTAGAAAGGTGTACAGTATTTTTAGTGAGCGAAAATCGATGTGCAGTACTATATTTTAATGGCTATACAATATTTTTAGTGAGTCGAAATTCGATTATATAACTAGTTTCGTATAATTGATTATGTGATATAACAACTGCCCCATGTCAATAGTTGGAATGGCAGGGACGAAATGATCAAAATTGCGAAATTTGTGGACGCACAACTTTACTGTTGTGCGGCTAGCACGTTTAAACTTCAAGATTAGTAAGTCCTACTAAGTAACGGATACTAATTGAAGAAATGTGACGACTGAAATTGAAGAAGAACCCTTTTTTAGTGGGGTCTATGCAATTTTTTTTAAAAGAAAAAAAGATTGTAGAGTGCCGCATTTCAACAAGTAAGATTGGCTTTGGGAATAAAGGGCTTCTTATATGATGTTTTTTTTGCACCTCGGAGTGTATTTTATTGGTATTTCAATATTGTTGTTTTTCTAATTTAGTTTTCATTACTTTTAAGAAATATAGTATTGTTGTTTACTGTTTTATAATTAATGGACATTTATTTATTTTCTAAATGAGTATTTATAAGGTTTGCAAATGAGCATTTTGATAATTACTCTTATATATCCTTAATTGTTTCATTTTTTTTTTTGCACATATGTACTTCCTAATTACAGAGTTGTGCTCAATTATATATACAAGGTGTATTTCTCGTGCTTTTATTGTCCTCCGAAGAATTAAACAAAAAAATCGTAGCAAAAAAAGGGCTAAATTAGACATATATATAGCAAAAATTTAAAGCTTACTACCACATAATTGTTATTCAAGCTAGTGGGAATCTTATACGTATAAGAGTCCCACTAGCTTGAAACTAGACCAATGGTTAATTATATATGATTAATTACATTTAATTAGCAAATGATCAATACAATTTGGCTGAAGTGGTTTTCAACATTTGTTTTTCTTAAATAGGTTTTCAAATTCGAATTTTGTGAATGGATAAAATTTATGATGAACCAACAGTAGCTTGACTATAATAAAATAGATATCCAAACACAAAAAAAAAAAACAAAGAAAATTCACGCTGAAATACAAAATAACTAACATTACATTAGATAATCAATTTACTAGCACACATGCACGTAGCAGTAGTAGAACTAATTAAAAGATATATTTTCTTCTAGAGGCACCTTTATTTAGGGACGACGACTCCCATAACAAGGATCTTATTAGCTCTAAACTAGATCGAAGTACTTCATAAGTAGGATTACATTTTTACTAGCAAACACATGGATAACACATAATAATCATAGATTATATAGTAGACATTATTAATTTATGAACAAGTGACAATGCAAGCTATCAGTTTAGCCAGCTCTGGGAACCTGGGTGACAATTCCAGACTCATCGACAAAAACCCTAACTCAATCACAAAAGTAGGCTCTGTCAATTGGAGTCCCTTCTAGCACGATGATTGGATGCACAGAAGGGTTCTCTTCTTTTATCTTTGCGACCACATCAGTGGCGAATCTAGAAATTAATTCAAGGGGGGTCGGGACTCAAACATAAATATGATTTGAAATTTGAAATTTAACAATAGTCATAAAAACGAAATTACAAAGCTAATACAATTACGACAATTGTCCTCGGCGAGCCTTCATGTTTTGAAAGCGATACATGATATCATCATTTGATACTGTTTTGAAAAGATCATCCTCAAAATAAGTAATAACAGTATCATTTAAAAACTCATCTGATATTCTGTTGCGCAAATTGGTCTTGATGATCTTCATCGCTGAGAATACCCTTTCAACAGTTGAAGTGGAAACTGGTAAAATTAATGCCAACTTCACAAGTAGATATAGGCGAGGAAAGCTCAAATACTTCTTCGTTTGAAGCAATTTCCTTGAAAGATCACCTATGCCCCTCAAGTCGGAGAATCTCTCATCATCATGTACATTGACAATAAAAGTATCAAGTTCACAACTAAGAGTCTCAATGCCCAACTCATCAAAATCATTCGGATACAATTGAGCCATTCGAAGGATTTTTTCCTCATCAAAATTGGAGAATGAATCTACTGGGTTCAAACAAGCTACACCGAGAAGCAACTCAGTGCTCGCTTCAGGAAAGCGACTATTAAGCTCTTGCATCTGCATATCAAGAATTGTGTAGAATACATCAACACGATAGTAATGTTCATTTGTCACTTTAGAAACTCTGCGGTTTACTCTTTGTCCCCGAATAACATGGAAATCATCCATGACAGGAATGTCAATATCGTACTTGTGACAAAATGCATTAACATTTTCAATCAAACAATCCCATCCTTGATCCCTTGTCATTTGTAGCTGTCGCTTAGCTGAACCAAGTAATGATATAGCGTTGACAATGTCTTGATCTCTTCTTTGTAAAGCTTGACTGAGAGCATTTGTAATTCCTAAAATCAATTTCATCAAATGCAACAAGAAAACAAACTCAAATTTTTGCATGTCGTCTAAAGCACTTTTGGCTTTGACCCTGTCTTCTGGATGATTAGCATAATCTCCAATCACATCAAGCACATCAAGAATTGGATCAAACATGATAATAATATTGGTGAATGTTTTAAAATGAGAGCCCCAACGAGTGTCTGTTGGTTTTTGTAGCCCAAGTTCTTGATTTAAACCTCGCCCAGTTTGAAGCTCACCCATACGTAATGCTTCTTCAACCTTTTCTGCTTGTTTTTCTCGAAATTCATATCTACGTCTATAGGAACCTCCAATCACATTCAACATGACACCAACCAAGTCAAGAAGCCATCCAATATTATTATGATTTCTTGCAACCGCGACCAAAGTTAATTGAAGTTGATGAGCAAAGCAATGAATATAATGGGCTGATGAACAATCTTGCATAATCAAGCTTCTAAGCCCATTAATGTGACCCCGCATGTTACTAGCCCCATCATACCCTTGTCCCCTTATTCGAGATGGACTCAATGATAATGCAGAAAGCAATGAATAAATAGACTCCTTCAATGCCAAAGACCTAGTATCGGTCACACGAACAAGGCCAACCAAACGCTCCATAACAAATCCCCTTTTATCAACAAACCTTAAAACGAGAGTCATTTGTTGTTTACATGATACATCACGGGATTCATTAACTAATATAGAAAAATATCCATTGTCAAGTTCTTCAAGAATAGCCTTCACAGTTTCTTTTGAACAAGCATTTGCAATTTCTTTCTGGATCTCAGGGGAAGTCATTATATGATTGCCTGGAGCATTTTTTAAAACAACATTTCCCACATTGTCATTCTTTTCCGCATGAAACTGTAAGAAAGTCTTAAAAAGTCCTTTCCTTCTTGACAATTCACTTTCATCATGGCCTCGAAATGGCAATGCAGAAAACAAAAGTAATCTCACAATATCAACTGAAGCATTTAGGCAAGTGTAGTACTCAGACTTAGTTTGCTCTGATTGTTTATTCAAGGCAGTCTGTATGGATTGCTTTTGCATCATCAAGTCTTCACATCGTTTCACACATTGCTTGTGTACACTATTTGACCCACCCACATGCATCTTAAATCTTTCTGTCTTATTCCAACTTCTAAATCCTTTAGAAGTGAATGTTTCACCTCCAAAATGACTTGAACTTTCATGCTCATTCTTGAACAAATAACAACACAAGCAAAAAGCCGCATCTTCTTTTATGCTATATTCTAACCAATTCCCATACATATCAAACCAAGACTCATTGAAACGACGATAATTTCCAGACATCAATCTTTGAGGAAAAGCATGATTTCGGGGTTGACAGGGGCCTTTTTGAATATAAGCTCTTCTTACCTCATCATGCTCATTTGGATGATAATGTGAAATTGGTTTTCTTTCAGCTGGATCTGACTGAATAGCACTTGAATCAAATTGGCTTCTCCCACAAGACCAGGGATTAGTGTTTGCATCAATATCAAAATCTGAGGTTTGTGTTTGAATGTTGTGTTCGCCGGTTTCTTGATTCAAAGGAGAATTTTCAGGTGTCGAAGTTGAAGGAAACGATTCGGTAGCCAACTTCTTGAAATATCGATGCATTTTCAACTGAACATAATAAAACAAAAATTGACAAATTGAGAAATTATTTATAGCCAATTTCAATATTTCATCAAATGATTTCAATTTTCAATAATTGAAACTAATCTAAATATGTAAATAATTAAACAGTAAACAATCAAAAATTTGACAAATAAAATGAAAATTTAAGGTTTGTACTTTGTACCTTCAATTCTTCAAAATCAATTCAGAGTTTCAGACAATTCAGTGGTGGTGGTCGGCCGTGGGGCGTGGATCAGTGGGTGGGTCGTGGGTGGCTGCCTGGCCGCCTGAGCAGGGGCGGAATGTCGACTGCAGGTGGTCGGTGGGGAGTGGGGACGAGGTTGAGTTGCCGGAGCCCGGAGGTTGGAGGCCTGGAGCTGCTCGCCTGCTCCCTTGCTGTCGTTGTTGCCTGTCGCCTGAGGTTGGAGTCCAGTCCGGTACGGCGGTACCGGTGCCGGTCGTCAGGGACCCACGGTGCCGGTCGTCAGACGTCAGGGACCCACGGTGCTGGACTGCTGGCTAGGGCTTGGGCAGGTGGAAAGTGTGAATCGAATTATCGAATGAGATTGAGAATGAGAGAAAGTGAGGAACTGAAATTTGGGCCAAAAAAAAAAAAACAAGAACTGATTGTAGCAGCTTTCGAACCTGGGACGCGTGAGACTAAAGAGAGGATTGCACAGCACCTCTACCACCAGAGCACTTTTATTGTTCTGTATTTAATCTCTCTGAAATTATATATTATGTTATTTATATATTTTTTTTTACTTAACTAGCAGAATTTTTTTTTTTAAAGCGGGGTCGGTTGACCCCACAGTGCCTCCGCCCCTGGACCACATATTCCCCAGTCGTACCTACCAGCTCCGGCCATGCTTACTTTCCAACAATATAATTTTTTTGATAAAAAAGGGATTCATTAATGAAAAGTCATATAACATCTACAATCTGCTACATGGTTAGCACCAAATCTGCTACATGGTTAGCACATGATACATTAAGCCACGAATCCGCTGATTGGGCTTTCAAATGGCTCTAGCAAATTGATACCATGCCCAAAATTAAAATAATCCTTTGGAAACTTTGCCATAAATCAATCCCAGTCCGAGGTAATCTCCTCAAACGAGGAATGAACATTGACCCAGTATGCCCATTGTGCCTGGGTGACATAGAATCCATTGAACATCTTTTTCACGATTGCCAAATAGTTAAAAAGGTGTGGGAACTGGCTGATAAGCATCAATGGTTCCCAATCCAATTCTCACCCAGAAGTTGCCATGAGATAACTGATGCCCTTAAAAGGACCAGAGATTCCCGAAAACTAAAGTTGCTCCAAAAATTCTCCTTCCTCGTTTGGAGTATTTGGAAAGACAGAAATGCAACAATATTTGAGAATAAATTCTTTAACCCAATAGGATGTCTAATTAGAACAAAAAAGGCATATGCCGAATGGAGAATCCGAACTTGCATGTCAGTTGATTTCAACCAAAAGGGGCCTTCTTCTTCCCCTTCAACATCTTTCCACCTTGTGAGGTGGAACACTCCCCCACCAGGATTCGTTAAAATCAATTTTGACGGATCCCTACTCAACTCCTCAGTAGCAGGGGGCTATATCCTTTGTGACTAGACCGGAAAACTACTCAAAGCAGGCGCAAATTCTTATGGTCATACATCAATACTCATGGCTTAAGCTAGAGCACTGCGAGATGGTATTGCAGCGGCTATACAAGCAGGCTTTACGAAATTGCATATTGAAGGTGACAATCTTATAGTTATTCAGGCCTTAATAGGAAAATATATAGTGCCTTGAAAAATTAGCACAATCATTGATGACATCCGTACATGGCTACAACAAGCTACACATTTCCGTGTTACTCACATTTTTTGGAAAGCAAACATGGCTGCTGACTGGCTCTCTAAATTTGGCCAGTCTATCGCAGTTCCCTTCTCTTCAGATGTCTGTTTTTCACCAACGCTACGTACTAACATACTCTTGTGAGCAGAGGCGTCTAACAGTTTCGATGCTTCACTTTACCATTATGAAAAAAAATATATATAACATCTACAATCAAAGTCATCTAACAAGAGTAAATCTATAACGTTAAGATAAATACTCGTTTCCTAAAAGCTAATAGTGAATGTATATACTGTTAAGGCTCAAAATAAGTAGCATATGGCATTTTTCTGTAGAAAATAAACTAATAAAACATTCGTGGAAATTACCTTGGCATGATAATCGATAATCTCGTATGTAAATGTCCATTCTCTCTGTGTCTCTCTCTCTCTCTGTAGAGTTTTATGTGGTTGGTGTTTGTGTGTTTGTCTCACGGTGAAGGTACGTAGTGCATGCATTTATAGAAGAAAAGGGTGATATTTAGACAATTAATACGATTAAGGGGGTCAAGTGCTTTACTTATCTGTTGGATTTTGTCAAATTGTCCTGCTAATTTGTACTGATTGAGACACTTATTTATTGTTTGTTGCCTCGACTGGTGCCGCATTTAGTTAGTTTCATCCACTGGTTTCACTGGTATGATCCACAGCCTTCAAACCCAAAATGGGGCGTTTACAACGTGGGGTTATCAATGAGAGGTCTAACGCTTCTCTTGGTAATGGCGGATCTAGACATTTGGCATAGGTGTGTCCGTAAATTAACATCGTTACTAATATACACTTTTTTTTAGGGGTGTCCATTAATCAATATTGTTACTAAATTAACCACTTTTTAAATAGATTTTTTTTTGGAGGGCTAGGGGTGTCCATGTATTGGACACCCTTAGCTATAACATGGATCCCGCCTATGTCTCTTGGCCACTGCAATAATTGTCTTAGTTGTACTCTACCCTATGAGTCATGTAGGGTTTTTTGGGGGGGGGGAATAAGGTATAGAAATCGACGTATGCAAGATCTGAAACCAGATATCTGTTGACAATATTTGAGAATTTTACTTGTTGAGTTAACGTAACTAACACCTACCATAAGTCATGTAGATATATGATAGTGTTGGTTACCTTGCAATATTTGTCTTTATAGATTTGAATATAATTATTGATTGTTGAGAAATAATTAATATACGCAAAAGGTTAAGGTATTTAGTTGTCATGAATAAAAGCTATCATATACGTCACAAATAGCATTTTATATGGTCGAAGGGAGTTTTAGAAGAAGATGTAAGATAAGAAAAAGGATAAAAGAAGTCTCTATTGAAGGGACAGTTGGAAACACACATACAAATGTAGTTAAAAATAAGGTGCATAGGCGTTTATAAACTGCCATGCCTAGTCAACTCATACAAATTAAAGGCCTTTCACACCTAAAGTGCATAAACAAACCGTAAGTTTTGTGTGAGATTGTCCCGCACAAGTTATATCATGAGATAGATGATTTTATGGTGACTAATAGTTCATAACTATTATTATAATCACACCTAAATGAACTATTAGTCACCATAAGTTTAAAAGTCACTCCAAAACATATTATTAGTCACTAGAAAATCTACATAAAGTCACCCCTGAAAGAATCTGCTTTACAATAAACCTCATATGAGACAGTCTTACCTAAGAATTTGTATACTTCTATTATCTCAACTAATTGAAACAACTTTTTATAATTGAATTATTGAATAATACCTATATTATACTCTTACTAGCCAGTACTTATAGGCATGAGTACAGGCTCCAATTCGTAAGCTACAGTGATGACAATACTGAGTAATAGATTAGACGGTCTCACTAAAGACTATTATGATGTCTAGTTGTTATGTCAAATCTCAATCAACTTTGCCAAAATAGCATAGGATTAATTGCTAAACTGCCCCATCCATTACGCCATTTACATAACCCAGTAGCAAGTCCAAGGCCCATCACAATTTTCCATTTTTGGGCCCTCTGCTTAATTTTTAAGCAAAAAATTCATTTCCCACCTTTTTTAAATATTTTTTTTATAGCTTACTTTTAAAGCGAACCCCCTTAAACCCCTGGTCCTCTTCTTCACATACATAAATCAAATTGTTAATGCTAACTAAATCCTCTGCTCTTTCATATTCAAGAAACACTGATTTGATCAGAAAGACAAGTAGACGAAGATTAAAGTTAGTTTCTTACCCCCTTTATAATCTTCAATCTTCATCGTTGTCGTTAATCTTGTGTTTACTTTCTGGGCTCTTTCAATAATGTATGCATGAATCTGTTTATTTTCCCTTCCTTTTTTCTTTTCTGGGTTTGATTCTTTGCCTAATGTTTATCGATTCTCGTGCTTTCCCCCCCCCCCCCCCCTTTTAATTTGTTCATTCTATTTGACTATGTATGATAATTGTTTTCGTCTTAGTGGGTTTTCAATTTCGGGGTAATATACGGGTATAATTTGGTCCTAGATGCTCGCTATTGATTTCATGTTCAAAAAATATTCAAAACTTCCCAGAAAAATTAGGTAACTTGCCCGCCATTTTATGAAGGTTTGTTGGTGTACCTTGTAGAATATGGTTAATTGTGTACAGGCCTATCTTTTTCTTTTTCTTTCTTTAAATATTTGTTTCTTCACTTTCTTGGTATTTGCTAGTGAATCCTAAGAAGATTGTTATTGACTTATTGTTGTTAAAAAGATGGTTTCTTGAATCTATGGGATTCACACCTTTGACTACTTATGCACTCTATTTAGGCCAGACTTTAGGGCACGTACTTGTTGTCTTGAGTTGGTTGATGGTTTATTGTATTGTGAAGTGGGTTCTGTGCCAATTTGTGATTCATATGACTAGCTGCAATCACTATAAGAATCCATGCCACTAGAGACCAGAATTAGAGACAGTCGGCTCATTAATTCGGTCTTTAATTGAGAGGGCCAAGAAATTTATGTTTGTTCTCTATTTTTGGGTCTCTAATGACCCGGATTCTTGTGGTGGCAATCACAATGTACCAGTTGAATATTGACAATATTGTTTTATTTCGTTGGAACCTATGATGGTAGAATCACACTGGGTGTTGGTTATCGAATATTGTTATTGGGCGGGGGTGATTGAGTACACTTTGATTTTTGTCCTGATTTCCTTGGCTAAATTTTCTTGCAGCAATGCATCCTTCTATGGTCTTTGCGAGTGAAGCCTTTGGAGCTAAGGATACTACTACCTTCACCAATTCAACTGGCTCCGGTCTTCCCTCCATCATCAATCCAAGTCCCTTTGGTTTGGGTTCTTTTTTTCTATAGATGCCAACTTACTTTATTTGTTCTTTCTCAATGGAAGTTATCACATTGCTAACATCATATTTAATGAAATCGCTGTTTAATCCTTGATTTGTCTAAACTCCAAAACATGGAAGACATTTGCCTTCGGTCTGGTTTGTTCTCTTTTAGTGATGTCAACTCACTTTATTTGTTTCTTTCTCAATGAAATTCAACACATTGCTAACCTTATATTTAAGGAAATTGTCGTTTAATCCTTGATTTGTCTAAACTCTAAAGTCTAAAACATGAAAGACATTTGAGAGGCAGTTTATCAGAATAATAAGAATGTAAAACCGTTTGGGAAGACATTTAATCCTGTGTATGAAACAACCCCTGCATTTGAATACCACAAGACTTGTGAGTTGTGATCATGAAAGCCAGTTTTATTTATTTATTTATTTTTCCCAAATATTGGTGCAGTTCCTGATTTTAAGATTTTAGGCAGCCAATGTCAAATACCTTATATTGTAATTATGAAGTGGTTTCAAGACTGATGATTAGATTTGAAATCAGGCGTAATTGATCCTTTCCCGTTGTCGATAATTAATCGTCTCTTTGATGTGTCATATGGTGCAGGATTTCACCCTCCACTGCAACCAGTAGTGCCCACACCTTGGAGTGAACCTGTATATGGTGCATCATCAAAATCACAATTTGGGGATTCAACGCTTGGCTCAATAAGCACATTGGCATCATTGGTTGGGGGTGTTAGTTTGTCTTCTTGTATCCCTCCGGTATCCACCTCCCAGAGTATCCCTATATTGCCATGTTGCAATCCAATCAGTAGAACCAAAAATGTGCCTAGTCAAGCTGCTTCCAAGCCAAGTTTTTACTCTACTACAACAAATCCTCAAGTGACCCCTGTATCAGGAGCCAAGAACCCATTTGAGACGAATTTGTCATCTTCAGGGACACAATCTTTTGAATGGGGTTAGTATACCTTTTTCACAATCTTTTTACCAACTTTAATGACCATAGCATAGAGTTGAAGGAGTAATTGTCCGAGTCCTTTTAGAGGGCATTAGTGTCTTACATGTTTTATTCCAAGTGATTAGCTATGAGAATGAGCATGTTTCCCCTGTTACGGGATTATAATCTTATCATTTGGACAATCAGGTTTCTCTAACCATGTTGCCAATGACCAACGTCGAGGGAGTCGCATTGCTCCTTATGTGCCAACATATGAAAACCCTGAATTTGGACAATGTACAGCCTGCAAGCTGGTCTCAATATCAGGTATGCATGCTTACAGTGACAAGAGCCATGAAGAATTAAGATTAGAGGATTATCAGCTAAACACAGGTGATCCTTGTTTTCGTGGATATTAACCTATCTAATATCTATACATTCCTTACCAGTGGCCAGTTTGAGCCTATCTCATTAGTTTTCATCTTGGCTGGATTAATAAATCACAAATGTAAAAACAATAATTTTTGTATTTTGCAGAAAAACCATTTGCTTTCCCTTTCACATCGGGAACATCCACAGATCCAAATCCAAAATGCGGCTTATTTGGTGGTAAGTGCACAACATTAAGTCATATGATTGTTTTCCTTCTCCATCTCAAAGGGAAGATGGCATATGATAACCAAACTGTGGCTCAATTTAAAATATGTAGACCTTCCAAGCCTCTTGTAGGAACAGTGTGTAGCTACAACTTTTCTGCTGGCTAGCCGAGAGGTTGCTGGGTTACTGCTGTTAATCGCCTATGGTATCCAGGGAGTTTACTCTGTGTGATTCCTGTGCGAACTTGCCTCACATCTAGTTTGATAGTTTATAGGATGTTGGTTTAGTATGCTCTGTTAACTCATGTTCATTAACTCTATGCTAACAGGATTACCTTCTACTTTCAAAGATCAGCTGACCTCTTCCAAAGTCGGATTTGAACTTGGGTCTAGTCTTTTCGGTTCCAACAGTTCAAATCAGCAACCTAGCAATCCACATCGGATGGATTCTCCTAAGAGCAACACCTTTGGACAATTCCCAAAGTTCGGAGAACTGTATCAGCCAGGATTATTTGGAGCTACGTGGTCTTCCTCGTCCTTTGGTACAACCACTTTGCCAGGATTTAGCAGCAGCCAGAATGCAGGTATTGCGCTATATGTGGATATCCCCCAAGAAACAAAAATTAGTGCTGCTAACTTGTTCCATGTCGTCATCTCTTGCTTTTTATTTACTGTTAGTTTTTGCCATGCACATCAATCAGTTGTTTCCCAGTTTCCTTCAGAAGTCCTCCTTTAAGGATTTGAAATCGAGTGTTGTATTATCTTCATAAGTAGCTTTTTTCTGTCCACATTGATAGAGTATCAACTGTCTTTCCTCTTGTCCGGGGTGAGGTCACAGTCACTGGTTAGATTGTGTAGATTCGGGCTTTCCTAGATTTACTTCACGGGGAATCCACGCTGACAAGTTGTATATTCTTATTGATAGACTACCAACTCATACGCCTCCCCAATCCTTTTGCAGGGCCTTCGAGTTCTGAATCTCGAGAGAAGCCTGGTTTTGGAGGTTCATGCACTTGCAACAAACGCAACACATTTGCTGAAATTAGCTCAGGTTTCACTGCACCAACCGGATGGTCAGCACCTCCACCATTTGGATCCTCATCAGGAGCTCATGCCAACCCTGCTACTCCTGCAATATCTCAAGGCACAAATACTAGTTTCAGTGCCCAGCCATTAGGGCTTGGAGCGGCATCTGGGTCTTCTTTTGCTTCTCCTGTCATGAATCCTACTACACCATGCTGGCCTCTTAATGGAGGGGTCACACCTATGTGTGTTCCTGCATTTGTCCCTTACTTCCTTCCCTGTGCATCATCTATTTGGGCTCCATCTAGTTGCATAATTCCTGCAATTGGATCAAATAGGCTCCCAACTATGGAATTGGTTGGTGTTAATGGCCTAAATAGTGCTCAGTCGACTGATCCTACTGCTGAAGTTTCAAATAGATCCTCGCCTTTTGGGAGGTCCAAACCTACAACCAATTCTACTGATCATAACGGTGACAAGAAAGCAGATAATGATTTGTCGGTCCCCAAAGGTCTTGAAATGATTGCAGAAAAACTCGGTGTGAATCCATGGGCGAAAGCCACAGATAGGAAAGATATTAGTAAAGAGCCCACTGGGGGATGGAGAATACTTCCTTGTGAGGAAGCAGATAAGGATGAAGATATCATTGCACTTGCAGAGTTTGCAGTAGAGCAACACAATGCTATGAACAAGGTTAGTTAAGAAGCCTGTGAATTCCATAATTCTAAATGCCTCAGATTTCCTTTTTGCTGTAAAGTGGCACAAAACTCAATATAGGTGGGATATAGAGTAAGCGTATAAGATTATTCTCCATGTAGTCATGTACAACTTTTCTGTAGTAACTAAAGGTGTTGTACATAATGATGCAGAATTCAAGAATGAATCTTTCAAGGGTGCTTGGAGCATGCTTGGAGGCAGTTCACAACGGAAGGTACCACATAGTACTTGAAACAAAGGATGCCACTGGTATCGATAAACCACTGAGGTTCTATGCAGTGGTTTTGCAGCGGAAGACTGACCGTCAAACTCTAATGCTGCTCGAGAAATGGCTGCCTGGTGAGCCCAAATCCATAGAAGACTGAATCAATTGCTTGCTTTATATCTGAATCAGCTGTCTAATTTCAACAACCCCCCCCCCCCCCAAAAAAAGAAAAAGATTTCTCACCTTAATTTTCAGACATAGTTCGGAACTGTTTGTAGTGCCCTTTTGTTTGTTTGATTTGATGAAGCAATCAAGTATATCGGGAGTATTTCCTGTTTTGTCTATTTTGCTGTAAATGTGAATGGATTCTGGTTAGTTTTTCATGGAGGCTAAATCATGTGATTGTGTATATATCTTCCCATCGAATCAAATTTACCAATGCTATATACTGTCCAAAAAGAGACATCAAAGATTACCATCGCTGTCCAAAAACTAAAGACATATCCATCTTTAACTCTTTCAGATAGAGCTAATTTTACAAGCAAAATAAGCAAGCTCAATTGATCTATACAATGATCTTTGCTTATACAGTACCATACCATTGCATCATGAACCTTCAGTGTTATCTAATTACTGTGTCATCAGCCTTTCTTCAATCCTCACCGGAAAACCACCTTGCATCTTGGAGGTCAAATTTGTAACATAATGGACTCGAACCCTTCCTCCACAGCTGGAACCACCTTAAACAGTGACGGAGCTATGTGGGAGGGAGGGGTGTCTATGGACATCCCTAACCCAAAAAAAATTGTTTGAAATCTATATCAATATAATGGGTGGACACCTAAAATAAGTCCAAAAAAATAATAGATTGCTAAGCATTCGTAGGTGAACACCCCTAATTTGAAACCTTAAATCCGCCACTACCTTAAACCTCCTAAAGATCCCAGCTGCCACCCTCTTCATTTGCAGATAGCCATCTCTTTCCCAAGACAGATCCTTGGCCCGGCTTGAAAAATCGTATGTTTGAATATTATCTACATCAACTTTTATACTATGTTTTTAAAAGATACGAACTTTATGCTTAAAATTATGATATACATTACCCATGATTTATCAAAAAGTAAGAGCTAGGGGCCAATCATATACGGGGCAGACAGATCATTTCATACTTTATCAACTTGCATAATCTGTTGAAGAAAGTGAAACTAATAAAAAAAATTTCACGCGACGTGTCAATCGTCATCAGTGACGTTCCAGCTGCACCTTTTTTGGAATCTACGACCAAGGGTCAACAACGTGCCAAATAGTGTTCATACACGCCTTCATATACAAAACCCAGTGCCATTTCAACTTGTTTCCTGTTAAAAAAATCCTAATTGTGGTTTTGGATTATTAAAAGAAATTCAACTAGCTGTTTTATTTTACGTTTAGATATAATTAATAGATATAAAAAAATATAAAGGACTGTAAAAAACTGTAAGAAGATGTAAGAAGCTGTAAAGTACTGTAAAGAACTGTAATGAGTTATAAGGATAGATATAAGGAGTTGTTGAATATTATAGAAAATCTGTATGAGATATAAGGAGATGTAAGAAGATGTAAGGATTATGATAAGGATGTACGGAGCTGTAAGGAAATGTAAGAAGTTGTAAGGAGCTGTAGGCTCTTAACTAAATCCTAAAAAGCGCAAAATAAAACAGGGCCTAAAGGGCAGTTGTTCTCATGAAAATTATTTATAAAGCCGCCTTATTTAAGAACCGATGAAAATTTTATCATCTCCAGTTATAAAACTGTACCTAACTAATCTACCGATCCGATTGTACTTTATGTACTGTTGTTTATACTTATAGATATGTCACTAATCTTAAACTTATAAATTTAGGTTGTCACACATAGTTGTTTTTAAAAGCCCATTATTATTAGATGGATTTCGGACCATCAAAATGTGCATAACACAAACTAGAATAAGAGCGCGGATGATCGACATCACGACATGTGTCTTGGTCTAGTCAGGGCTTCATGAAATAGGTGGCATGCAAGTCATATTCTTATATCCATAAATATTATCAATGTTGAAGATAAGCATAGTTAAAGAAAACTCTCACAGTCCCACAGTTTCATTTTGAAAATTCCTCAGTCTCCTTGTGATCAAAAGATTACAAGTTTGAACCGTAGAATTACTTATTAATAAAGTCAGATTAAACTGCTTATAATTTACCCCTTCAGATGCAGCCCTTCTCCAAACCCTTGTGCACCGGACTGTCCTTTTTTTTTCATCAAAGAAAGGATCCATAAATGACATATTTTCTCATGAACAAACTGTTAAAAAGTCTGTTCTTTTTTTGTCAAATAGAAGAACTCAACCAGAATACATGAATGCATGCTATCTACATCAAACAGAAATACAAATATTTCAAAGCGGGAAACACCATCAGAACTTCCTAATCTCAATCTGTTTCAACCCTTTCTTCAATTCTAACCGGAAAACCGCCTTGCATCTTGGCCGTCAAACCAGGAGCATAAACCGGTTCGAATCCTTCCTCCACCGCCGGAACCACCCTGAACCTCCCTAAGACCCTGGCCACCACCCTCTTCATTTGCAGATAAGCCATCTCCTTCCCAAGACAAACCCTTGGCCCGGCTTGAAAAACCGGGAACGAGTATGGATCCCGGGGCACGAACCGCCACTTCCCGTCCGTCCCATTTTCGCCTTCTTCTAGCTTGAGCCACCGCTCGGGCTGGTACTCTGCCCAGTTGGGTCCCCATAGTTTTTCCACCCTCCCCATTGCATAAGGGTGGTAAGTTACCCACATACCCTTCTTCACCGGCGTGCCATCCGGCAAGATATCATTCGCTACGGCCTCCTTGGAATCGACAGCGACCGGTGGGTATAGCCTCATGCTCTCAGTTATAGCAGCATGGGTATAGGCCATGTCTTTCACTTCTGCAAAAACAGAGGAATGCTCTGTTTCTTGGCTATGTTTCTCTGTTTTCTTGATCTCTCTTAAAATCTCTTCTTCCACACTTTTATTCTTATGCAGAAGCCAGAAAAACCATGTCAAAGCGGAGGAAGTGGTGTCTCTTCCAGCAAGAATGAAACTGATCGCGATGTCGGTGACGAATTTCTCGTCCGAATGCCCGGATTGTAGAAACCTTGACAGCAAATCCTCTGTTTCCATTGAGGAGGCTTCCTCTGTTTTGCTCTGGATGTCCTGCATCTTTCGTTTGACAATCGAGTTTGCGAACTCCCAGATCTCATGAGCTGCTTCTCTGAGCCTCTTTTCGGACCCGATATTGAGAAATCTTTTGATCTTCCACAACAATGGGAACAGTATCCTGAATCTCCCAGCACTAAGCATAGTAGCTTCTTCGAAAGCCACAGCGAATTTAGCTTGAGGCAAAGAGGGAGACAAGTATTCTGGGTCATACCCAAATGAAATCTTGCAAATATTGTCAAATGCAAATCTTTGAAGTACGTCTTGAAGATCCAAAACCTCCTTGTTCTTTGCAGCTTTTGATAAGATGGGTATCAACCGATCAGAAAGCTCGGTATCAACGACAGTTTCGACAAATTTTCTTAATGATTTGGTGTTGAATTCATGGCTAGCAACCTGCCTTTGAAACTTCCAAGTTTCACCATCAGCATTGAAAATGCCATCTCCCAAAAGGTCCCTAAGAATGTTCTTTTGGTAAGGACCCTTTTGGTAGATCGGAAAGCGGGTTTTGAGGATGTGCTCCACCATAGCAGGATCAGCAGTCAGGACGTTCCGGCCACGAAACGGGCGGTCCAGGATGAATGTGGAGGATGGGGAGGTGGCTATAAGGTTGGAGATCCATTGGAATCTGCCCAACTCATCTTGTTGGATCAAGGGAATTAGATGTCCAATTAGAGGGTAAGACTTGGGAAATTTAGTCGAATCTTTCGTCGTTTCGAACGACAAAATTTTGTTGATCAAGAACAGCAGAAGTAGAGGAAGGAAGAGGAGAAACAATGGATATGAGAATTGGGCAAAATCAAGCATGGCTAATCACCTTCGTGTGACTTGATGAAGAAAGTTAGAGACTGTGAGATTACTTGAGTCTTTGAGGATGGAAAAAAAAAAATGAGTTGGGTTCTTCCCCATAATAGGCTTGTGTATTTATAGGAGCCTCAAAACGTTTGTTCAAGCGAAACACTTTAGGATAACAGCAATATTATTAATTGATATGCCCACGGTAGAGGAAACTTCTAAATTTGATTTGGTTAACTACTAGTTTGTTGACTACCCATATGAAAAGCATGTATTATTTTTCTACTTATGGGGTGAAAAAAAATAAAATGATATTATGATAAACTTGGCCCATCTAATAATTTTGTCTCAAAAAACTAGTTATAAAAACATCAAAAAGTAGCAACTTCAGAAGTCGTGTCAGGAAGTTGGGACAAGAATCCAAGAATGTGAACACAAAGATTCAAGAAGGGCCAGATTCATGTCGTCATCAATGACGTTACAAGTGCACCCTTTCTAAATGCATACGAAAAGCATTAAAATATGCGACCTTTCTTGTTGTTCTTACGAAATCAATCTGGCAGTCAGGACATTATTCGTGAGGAGGAAGCAAAGGGTGTTTTGGTTTTTTAGAGTTTTCATCGCTCATTGTGCGATGATTATTGGCCATCTTGAATACAACAGAAAGCAATAGTTGATTTCGTCTCGCTTTCCGAGAAGATGGTGTATGAAGTTGTCAAAGTAAAGTTGGACAAGTAAAATTTGGCTATGTCGAGTTGTCGACATTTGGCATTGTAGAGACGTAGAGTAGTTTTTTTATATCTGGTACATGTTGATTTTAGAATAGTATTATTACATGTTGATGCTCAACATTAATGTCTGACTAGGTGATGAAATGGCCGCATCGAAAAGATTTTGGAGCTGGGTGATCGGTGTGTTCGTCGCGACATGGACCGCAAATTTCGTGTTAGGACCGATTTTTTCATATCGCGATCGAAATGCAATCGCGAACGAAACCGTATTTTTTCTGGAGTTGTATTCAAAGTATTCTTAGTTTTATTAAGATTATAAATTGTGGAGGAGTAGAGATGACAACGGATCATATTCGGATCGAATGTTATGGGAGATTGATAATGAGGCAAATGACGCCAATATTCATTGATAGAGAGCCGACGACGAAGTCAGACTAAGAGAGAGAGAGCGGGGGAGAGAGAGAGAGAGAGAGAGAGGCTAAGCGACTAATGGGAGTTGATATTAGGACTTCCAATTGAATTTGACGGGTAGACTTTAGATTTGTCAAATAAAAAATTTAAAATCAAAAATTGGGAGTTGGACTTGAAGGTTGAACTCGAAGGGTAGACTTTGGATCTACAAAGTTTTAAATTTTAATTTTAATTGTTTAATAAAATAGTTGGAACATATTGAAACATCGAATCGGATGTTACATTGTCTACAAATCCCATTCGAATCTGATTCAAATCCGAATCAGACATCGATTATTTTTACAGGAGTCGGACTTGAATATATTTTTCAGATCCGAATCGGATCGGATGTGCCTCAAACTCAAATGTAATTGTCATCCCCACTTTGGAGTTTGTATCGTTCTGTGCATGTGTTAGTGCAAGGGTTGTTTGTATTATCTTGAGTAATACCTCAAGTAAATCAATTATTGATCAGAAAGAAAAACCGGCGGATCCAACATAAATCCAACCATGGTTGTATTCAAGCATATGCAATCTTACCCCTGCCAAAAGCAGACAAGACTGTGTTCCTAAAAAGACTAGGGAAAATGCACGTCATTCGACTGTGAGTATTACAATAGAGCAAACTCGAGATTTTCTACATAGGTGACAGGTGATTTCAGCTGTTTAAAATGGCCGGGCTGGCTGTTCAGTAGATTCTACATTCGGAAGCAAAAGAGCATATCACAAAAATGCACAATAATTTACAGTTGACCATTCAGTTCTCAAGAATATCGACAAGAAACGTAGGACTGCGTCAATGCTAAAAAGCCAGAGGATGGCATACACACAGCAAACATCTGCAATGCATTTGTTCCAAGCATCAAGCCGATACCTGCACGAAGGCCTTCACAATAATCTGTCTTGGCATCTTGCAAGTGTTTATAGGTAACATGGCCTCTTTTCTTCTGACCACTTATACGAGTCAATAATTGGTATGCCAGCTCAGATCTGTTTCCACAAGTAATAAGGTCAGTGAACATGAGTTGTAGGCTTGTAGCCCCATCAAGTTATGGCTTCATGGAATAAAAGCCATACTGATACATGCACAAGCTATTGGCGTGGTAATTTTCGTTCAAAAGAACCATTTGCATTGAGGATTGGTCTATGACTGAAGTTCGCAGGGACACTCGAATCCCCTGTGATCCGCACTTCTTATTGTGGCCTTGTGGGTGATCGATGTAATGCAATACCAATCCAAATGCCTGAATTAAACTAAAGTAGTGAGATCCTAACAGCTGATCACGATTCTATGGTGTATGCTTTAGACTTTAGACCTGTAGTTCAATACATCTACAAGACTACAACTGTCCGAGGACCTCAGATATCTCCTGGTGGGCCCACTTCAGCAGGTTTACAAATACGCACTCCGTTCAATGGTTTGTGCGGGCTGAAATTTGAGTTAGAATGGCCCGAATGACCATTTTTTTCCATGTTTTAACTAGTCATGGACTTGACTCTATTTTGTTGGAAGGTCAAGTGTCTAACATGTGCCAAACTCACGAACTTAACTATAGGATTTTGTGCATTCAGGAAGGGCTGAGTGTCCGTACCCCCTACCTAACCACCAAGTGTTTGATATAGATACTTGAGGTGAAACTAAGATTCCAATTTCCAAGTAACTTCGGCTTTAACAGTTGTAGATGAAAAGTTTCAATGTTGCCCGGCATTTATGAGCTTTATTCTAACCTAATGGAAACTTGGAACATTACTAAATAACAGCAAAAAACTTCATGTATGCTGTGTGTATTCACAACATATGCATAAACATATACCTACATCGAATTTCGTAACTAGGTACAATCATAAGCTAGGCTCATGGATGTACTCACTGAAATTCCCCGATGATGGAAATAGTATCATGTTCAGTTAACTCAACCTTCTCCAAAGACCAACATGCATCCTAAGATTGGACTTAAAAAACATTTATAAAAAATGTCATAACTTGGATGAGCTATACAGATTATTTGCTCTCCTATTGGAGAACGTCCCACCATGAGTCTCTACAGCGTGGACTGCACCATTTGTTTGAGAGAGATAACAAAGTGCAAAACTGAAGATGGGGACAGTAAAAGTAAATATGAAAGTGGCAAGAAAAGAACATAACCTGCAAGCTCCTGAAAGTCGTAGGACATTAATAATGGGTAGAGCATGATCTGCTGTTCTATGCCTCAAAATCAATGGTTTCCATACGAGACTCATCCATCTCCGTGCCTTCCCCAAGCACATCTCCCCATTCTGGAAAATCTTCTGGATACTTTATCCTGAAATAGTCAAGCTCTGCTTCTAAATCTTGTATCTCTTTCTCCTTTTTTTCCAATGCTTCCATATCATACTCTGCTTGCTCCTCCATCATCCTCAAATACTGAAGAGACTCCATGTGTAGTGCTGCCTTCTCCTCCTGCAACTTGGTTATCATAGCCATTGCTTGATTTGCAGCGACAGCAGCTGCATTTCTCTCTTCTTCTAGCTCCTTTTGCAAATTTTCGATGCATTTATTACGGTATTCAAGTTGTTGCCTCAACTTGTCGACAAGATTGTCAGTTTCACCAACACTTTCTTCCAGAGGTTCAAGGCAGCGGGATGTCTCCATGTTATGTGACTTTGAAGGCACTGAAGATTCCATGGAAACGGGAGTGCTGATCATCTGTGGTCCATCAACATGTCCATTAACTGTGGCATATTTAGTGTGGGATAACGATGTTCCTGAGACAATGGGGAACTCATTTGATCCAGTGCCATTACAATCCCTTCTTGCAACTTTTTCCGGCAGTAAGCTAGATGCTTGTACATGCCTATTAGTGCTGGAGTCAAGGTCATCAAAGGCAGAACTATTTGGCTTTGATGCAAGCTCTTTCCTTAAATTATCTGTCCCTTTGCCCGTCACAGAGGAGGTGCTATTCAAATCAATAGATTCCCAGTTATTCACTGCAGATCCATGATCGACATCACCATTTTCCTTAGTGTCTAGCCCTGTAGATAATTCCTCATGAATAATTATGCAAGTTGAACAAACAAGAGATAATAGCACAGCTAAAACAAAGAAAAGGGACTGGTGATGTAAGCTCACATTTCTCTTTTGTTAGTCCAACAGGAAGTTGCATGTTTGTAGATGGGGGTGTATTACTATGGGAAACATGGTCTGAGAGTCCAAAGGAACCAAATTTCTTCGAGAGAGAAACTTTGTCACCCCCATCTGCTGATACAATCAGCGAAATTTCAGGAGCATTAGATGAAAGGGGGACATCATCCAGTGAACGGAATTCAGGATGAGCAGGACTGGGTTTCGTGCAAATATGTTGCAAGTTGGGTTCTATGAAAAAGTGCCTTCCATCACCATTAGTTCCCAAACACGTAGGAGTGGTCGTTTCACCTTTTTCATGTTCATCATCTGAATGCATAAGAATGCTTGAGTCAAGTGTTCTCTGAATTAGCCCAGCCGGGAAAACATCATCATACTGTCTTTTGGGTGACTTCAAATCCAAATGAGTTAGGTAGTCATCCTGAACATTTTTCTGATGCTGAGGAACATTGTTCATATCATCCTCATCAGAAAAGTGGAAATCAGATTCAGGATCAGAATTGACCTTTCCCTTGCTGTAACCTACATGATGCCCAGCAAAGAGAGGCGATTGTGAAAGCGTCTCCTTTCTCTTCTTCAAGCCCTCTTGACGGTTTAAACATTTATGAACAGGTGACTTAGGCAAAGGAATATCAGGCTTCGCAACATGACCAGATAGTTTTGATTGAACTGACTTCTGCACATTTGGTCTAGATCTCCATGGCTTAGCACAACAAGAACATGGCCTCATATGGGAATCCATACTAAGAAATGGCTTTTGAAGACAATCCAATCGCAATTTCCCCACCAAGATTTTATGCAGTTCATGGTTTGTTTCCTTTGTTGCAAATGACAAGAGGCATTCCTCACACATTTCATGTACATCAGCAAGATTACCATGGTTCTGACACAAAACTAAAGATGATAGCACTGATTTATGGTCATAGCAAAGCAGATTCCTATAGAAGTCGGGTTTTTCATTGCCAAATACATGATCAAGCCTTGAGCATAGTATGCAAGGTACTTGTAGGTCACAATATTGTGCAAATTTTGTTAGGAAGTATGAGAATGCAGCATCAAGCAGCAAGAAAAACATTAATAGCCACTCACAAGCTACTGATTTTAACACAATGGCAACACCGTGAAGGTAGCTGTCCGCTTTGATGGGAAAGTGCCCTTTTGCAGCCATATCTTCTAGCATACAAGGGTTCTCAACATGAAGCAGGGACTCCTCATGAGCTATCCACCTTATCGAAACAACGTAAACTCCAATCCTTCCACATCAAAATTGATACTCCCATCCCAAAATCAAACCCTAAAACTTCCAAAAATGCCAATACCCGCAATCCATAAACCAATTTAGGGGAAGCAAACACAATTTCCACAACAACCCATTTGCCAGAATGCTGTCCCAATCAAACCCATCAACGAAAGACAGCGAATTAACCAAAAACCAACTCTGGGAAGGATTTCAAAACGAATGAAACAATGCCCAGATTCTACAATTTCCCAAACAATATAACCTCTCACGAAATTATTGATTTTGAAGAAAACCCACACAACGAAATTCTAACCTACATCAAACCCAACATTCCAAGGCGATTAATTTCAGAAAGCCCAGATGTTTCTAATGCCTATGAATGAAGGAAAAGGTGAAAATCCAGACAATTTGCATTACGAACAAACGATTGAAAATTGAACGAATGAAATCTTTGACAGGAAGGTTCGATTCTGGAGAGAGAGGATATTTCAGGGAATGAGAGAAAGAGATACCTGATGCGGAGCTTGAAGATCGATCGAAAAGAGGGGGAGGGCAAAAACGGCGATTGAATTGAACTTTGAAGAATGGAACGGAAGCTTGATTATTAAGATTAAAGGTGAACCAACTTCAATGATGCTGATGAAAGACAACAACGTCCCTTGTTTGTGCTGTTGATATTCGACTGACCGTTGAGCCTCATGTCCTCATCCAACATCCAACCGTATTTAGACTTCGAAGGAAGGAAGAAATATATAAATAAATGCTTTTTTTTTTTTGGATGGTAATCTTCTTTCCCCTTGTCTTAGTTAGGACTGTCAAACAAGTCAGGTCAGGTCGAATTCATATTCGTGTTGAACTTAAACGGGTTGAAAAATCTTCGACTTGAACCTAACCCGTTTATTGACCTGTACCCGTTTATTTTTTAAACGGGTTGACCTGAAATTTACCTATGAACCCATTTAATATAAACGAGTTAGGTTTAGGGTATCCAGTTACCTATTTACCCGCTTTATATTTTGACTAAAATATGATTACCGAGCATTATAAATCAATTTTTTGATTTTAATATAGCATCACAATGCAACCATTGTCTATGATTCACAAGAATCACACTCACAAAACAAATATCAACTTTATTAAACCCCATATTTTTACAATTTTTTCCAAAAAGTACATGGTAATTGGATAAACTAATCAACTTATTTAATCCATTTAATTGAACGGATTAAATAGGTATTTTTTCGTGTCAAACTCCTCAACCTGAACCTAACCTAATTCATTAAACGGGTTAAACGTGTCAACCCATTTAATTAAATGGGTTGAAAATCTTTGCCCAAACCCACTTAATTAATTTCGTGTTCAATTCAGGTCGATAATCGTGTCGAATTAACTTTTGACAGCCCTAGTCATAGTAGCACAATAGAAATTTTGATGACGAGTGTTTATCTTTGAGTTTTTTTTCTTGAATTCATTTTTAAGAATATTAATTTTGACAATTATTATCATTTTTTTAGACTATTATACAAATTTTAAATAAATCTTTTAATTAATGGTTGCTTCGGATATTATTCTCAATATTGTGTGTCCAACATTGTCATCGCCTCCAGAATGATGGCATGACAATGCAACTTCGCCTATGCTTAATATGAAACGCTATTTTGAAATGTCAAAAACTAATATTATTAGCTTTTCAAAAATGCCATTTGAAATGTTAACCTCTATTTGAAATGTTAGTCCATATACTAGGTTACTAAATACTAAACATGACTTATTACTTTATTAGGGTATTGGCTTGATCAAAATATTAAACGCCATTCAAAACGCTGTTATCGAACAGGACCTTAATCTTCGGAGGAAAAAGGTACAAATGCAAAGATTTTAATGAAATATATGAAAACAATATATAACTTATGAGACAAAGAGGAGATTACTGGTTACCCCCACTCCAATCCCAAACAAAACAAGAAAAAAGAAAATTTTCCCTTTTAACTGTCTTCATCACAATTTAAAACTCCTATATTTTTTAATAAAAAATGGGCTACTGTCACAAAAAATTAATTATACTCCTTTTAGGGTGGAGTTTAATTAGTCGTGTGGTTGCTATCATTATGGGCAATAAGGTTTGACAATAAGCTTTGCAGTGTTGAAACAAGGCCTCTAACTGCCCACACAACGTAACTCCATTAATGAATAAAATTTGGATGGTACATTATAAATACTTCAAAAAATTGGGTAAGAAATCCTTTTTGAAACAATCATAAATTATTTTCTTATGTTGGTTTGCATTTGAATCAAAGTTAAACGTATATAATACTTTATAGAATAGTATATAATTGCTTCATATGATAAATTATTTATGTCCAATAGAAATTTTATTAGACGTATATTTACAAAACTCCATGCATGTGTTCTCTATTATTGATAGTCCCATGTTGTATTCTTACGTACGTTAGGCTGAAAATTATCGAAGAATAGGTGAATATTGCCTACATGGAAGATACTGATAATATGGTGTGCAAATACAAAATATTTTGCAGATTGAGATCGGAGGATCAATCACAAGTAGAGATGCTATGATATAGTAAACATTTCTATTTCCTTCATTTTGGACACAAATTAAATTCTTGTATGAGACGGTTTCACAATAATATATCATGAAATTGCCTACATAACAAGCATTTTCCTTTCAAATTTAGGCGGAGGTTAATGAGTATGTGAGACGCTTCACTATATGAGTCCTATCAGACGGTCTCACACAAAACTTACTGCATTTTGTAAATAATCTAATGGTTAAGTATACAGCTCAGGACATGAGTTGTGCGCATTGTAAATAATCTTAAACATTAAGTAATTGACTGTGCTAATAATATGTATAGCTAAATGTGGATAAAAAAAAATTTTAATCTAATAAGTAGGGATTGATAAACAATTAAGCTATTTAACGTTTTAGTTATAGTATACTTGAAAGGAAAGTCACATATAAAACTTGATATAACTCAAACAAATTATAACAATCCATTAACACTATAGGAAGTATAAGTTACAATACATATAAAAATATACATGCGAAACTAAATAGGTTAAGAAATCACGTATTATGTACTAAAAGACCTATAGTTCAGGAAATATACGAAGGCATTTGATCTAGCTAAGCCAAGTTCTTCAAAATAATTTGATCTTCATTGGTAGCATGCATGCACATGATAAGTCTCCTACAAAATCCCTTCTATGGAAAATAATAAAATGCATGGGATGTTTACATTTAAAAATCACTTTTAATCTCAATGTGAAATGAAAATAATTTAGTAGTGTAATAGAATTTGTCAAAAGCCCAAAAAAAATCCATGGGATAGAAGATTATAAAAAAATTAAAAAAAGTCAAATGATCACATAGATGATTAATTACTTTTTCTTGATGAATCACATGGATGATTAATTAATAATTATGTATATTGTAAAAACAAATATTTTAAGATAAAAAAACAAAACACAACATAAACAAAGTTTCTTTTGTTTGGGATCAAAAGAAGGAAATTATACTAAGATTAAACATACAGAAGTCCTTGACAGCTAGATGCCTAGATCTAAGATTCACTTCAGCACAAATAAAATTTCTTGTCTCTAATATTTTATGAAAAGGTTTCTCAACTACTCAGACATAAGATTTAAAATATATAACATACTATAAATGTATTTTACATAAAAATTTAGAAATTGAAAAGACCGTAAAAATAACATAGATATAGGGAGACTGTTAAAAGAATGCATAATACAACTCGTATGAATGATACATTGGAAATACTCCACGTCCCAGCTCTCATTAGCTAAGTGAAAATGAATTAAAAAGAAAGGGGACAAAATCAGTCATTAACTAAAAATACAGGAGAAGAAGACTATAGGAAAAATGGGGGAGGAGGGACAATTGTAACAAAATAGGTGTATATGTAGTGATTATAAGAATCACAATGCACAATATATTAGTCCAAAATCCAACTCTAAAGAGATCTTGAAACTAGTACAATTGTAACAAGTTCTTGATGGGGTTTTGTCGAGAACCTTCTCGATATGTGTCATGGGTAAGACTTCTCATATTTAGGTTTTTCCATGATCTTGCTTCAATGGAATCCATGCTAGGTCATTGCTCATTATAAAACCAATGCTATCACCCCCTACATAATGGAGAAACACTTATGAGTCATGTAGAATGTTCAAATTTCAAAAAAATACTAAACTTTGTTGCTTGCATATGTGAAGGTAATCGACATGTTGGCTGTGGAGATAGTTTTGTGCCTGCTATTGTATTTGGGTTTGTACACTACATGCATGTGATTCACACATTAACTATGGAAATGCATTTGGTGTGACCCTAGCCGTGGGCTTTGGAGCAGGCAGGAACATTGGAACCCTTTGCAGGAACCAGGGGTGGATCCACACTATGCTTAGGGGTGTCCATGGACACCCCTAAGCCCCAAAAAAAAATTCTATTTTAAAATAGGTTAATTTAGTAACAACGTTGGTTTATGGACACCCTTAAAAAAAATAAAATAGTGTATATTAATAACGATATTAATTTATGAACACTCATTTCCTAAATGTCTGAATCCGCCACTGGCAGGAAACATGAAACTCATCGTTCCCCTTTTAAGCAAATCTTTTTTCTTATAATTGAACTGCTGACAGTTCTAAGAATTGAGAGATGATGAATAATTGCAGTAACTAAAATTGTTGCCACTACTCCCAATTAAGCTTGAAACCTTTTCTCGGACATAATACTTTGTAATTTGTAATCTCATTTATCTCTAATGAAAGAATTTGTTGGACTGAAAGGCTTACTAATATTTTTCTATTGAATGTCTTTTCCCATTAATTAATGCTCATGATAATTGATCGATAATGCTAAGATGACTTTTGGAATTCGTACTAGTTTCTTTTTTATCGGTTGTGATTGAAAAATCGTCATGCGGTAGTCTTTCAATTAAAGTAAAACAGTTTTATGAAACCATCTTATATTCCCTTTTTTCTTTTTGTGAAATTGTAGATAGTTGCATTGGGCCGTTTTTCATCTAGAATACATTAGAAATGGTCTCTCTATATAGGAGTAAGATTGTTGCATTTAAAACTCTATCCTAAAACACGCGTTGCTAAGGCAGGCTTTTGGAGTTTGAGCATGGATAGAGATAGACGTTTGTGAATATAACATAAAATGAGAATTGATTTGACGATGCGTAATTGCCATTAATCACATATAGGTACTATTGGTTGTCAACATAGCTTGTTCTGGCTAGTAAGTGTAGGCTTCCTTCCCTAAGTAGGAGCTATTAGATATGAATTTTGGACTATCTAGTCTCTCTTGTGAAGATAAATAAGGGTGAACGTTATCGAACTTAAACTTTTGTTTGCCCTTCACGTAATATGGTAATCTATGTATCTCCCTTTATAAATTAACCCACTATTAAACTTCACATAAGAGTTCAGATAATTCACTTATTTTAACTAGAAGAGATTTTTCATTAAAAAAAAAAAAAGAAGACATGAAATGCAAGGGTAATTCGGAGAAAGAAGAGATTGAGAGAGAATCGAATCCTTGGATGACCCAAAAATACCCTTTTTGAAATCAAGTGAAATGCCCTAAACAATTCTTCTCCCAAACACCCCTCAATCTTCCCCAAATCTTTCTGCCCTTTTGCCCCTCCAATTTCTCTTCCCTTTCACTGCCCTCTTCACGATTGATTATAAGGTTTATTGTTTCCCCTCTCCTTTGCTCTTTCTTTCTCATCTAAAATTATTGTCCTGCCCCCACCAAGGCCAAAATTTGCTGGGCTCAAACACCCTCTCCCCCTTCTAATTTAGTGCTTTCTTTCAAACCCATTTCCGATTTTAATCCCTAGATTTTGGAAATTTTGGCCTAATCAATGGCTCACTATGCTTGTGCTGTGATTGTGCAGGTGTCTGAGTTAGTCGGTTGTCACAAGATTCGAGCTTTTTGTACTTGCAGTGATACCCAGATCGGGGACTGGAGTAATTGGGTATTTTTTCAATTTCAGCTACTAGGGTTCTTATTTTTCAAGTATATTCCGCTGTCTTATCAATGGGTTTTTGTCTTTTTGATGGGTTTTTGTCTTTTTCTGCTGAATTGGGAGAGATTCAATCCCTAATTTTGATTTTGCCTTCTCAAGTTATGATTTTGAATTGATGGTAGTTGTGTAGCTATGATTCGCAGACAATATAGTTTGATTCTGTGGATTTTGCTCTGCTTATAATTTGATTGATGTTGGATTTTCAGCTGTGTTGGCTAAAACCTAGTGGTGTTGTGCAATATCTGCGTATACAAGTCAGTTGTGTGATGAATTCATCAGAGGAGTTCTGAAGAGGTTATCCTGGAGCTATTATTGAGGTTAGAAAATTTGCTAGTTAGCTTATTCACAACTTTAGAAGTTTTCTAACGGTGAAATGGAGTTTTTGTTTATGGATTCACTTTTATGTGATTCATATCGACAGGGTTGCTACGATAAATCATATTTGATCTTGAAGAGTCGTCCATGGCAACTCGTGATTTGACACTTGGTTCACTTGGGCAGAAGCAAGAATATGGTTTTCTTCATAACCATGATTTTATTTTGAACCAAAATCATGATTTAGGAAATGGGCATGGTTTAGATTTAGGACAAGGTCGTACCCATGGTTTAGGGTTGCAACATGGCGCCGAACATGATTTGGGTGTGTCAGACCGGCATGGACATGATTTGGGCTTAGCAAATGGCCATGGCCACCATTTGACGATTAGTCAGATTGATGAGAATGATGTCACATCACTGCAAACACATGGTCGTGAATATGATCAAGAGGACCGATATAGTCATGAAGAGGAGGATAACATCAATCTAGGTACTGATGGGCATGTAGCAGATGAAGAGATTGTTGACGAACATGATGATCAGTTGGATCTTACTGATCAAAATCGCAAGCTAGATCTGTCAGATGCTCATGATTTTGATGGTGGCTTAGACCCGCATGTCAACCCTAGTGAAGAAGCGACTATAGCTCCCACGTTGGAGTTTGAGATTCAGGAGCCAGAGTATATCTTTTCATCTCCTCCTGTCGTCCAGTCACGAGCACTTGTTCCAACTCCTGACCATGAATTGCACGTAGGGCAAGAATTCCCTGATGTCCAGAGCTGCCGGAGGGCTCTTAGAGACGCAGCTATAGCTCTTCGCTTTGAGATACAGACGGTCAAGTCTGATAAAACTCGGTTCACTGCCAAATGTGCAAGTGAGGGATGCCCTTGGAGGATTCATGCTGCTAAACTTCCTGGCGTTCCCACATTCACAATCCGGACCCTTAACAGTAATCATACATGCGATGGATTAACACATCTTGGTCATCAACAGGCCACTGTCCAATGGGTTGCTAATTCTGTAGAGCAGCGACTTAGGGAAAACCCAAATTACAAGCCAAAAGAGATACTCGAAGAGATCCACCGCATCCATGGAATTGCTTTATCGTATAAGCAAGCTTGGAGAGGAAAGGAACGCATCATGGCTGCTGTTCGCGGGTCCTTTGAGGAAGGATATCGTCTACTTCCACAGTATACTGAGCAGATCAAGCTAACGAACTCCGGAAGTATAGCATCTGTTTATGGAAGTCAGGAGGATAACTGCTTTCAGCGATTGTTTGTCTCATATCAAGCTTCCATCTATGGCTTTCTGAATGGATGTCGTCCACTTCTTGGACTTGATAGGATTGCTTTAAAGAGCAAATACCTTGGCACCTTGCTCCTTGCAACTGGTTTTGATGGGGATGGAGCTGTGTTTCCATTAGCCTTTGGGGTGGTTGATGACGAAACTGATGACAACTGGATGTGGTTTCTTTTAGAGTTGCATAATCTACTTGAGCTAAACACTGAGAATATGCCTATGCTAACTATCTTGTCCAATAGGCAAAGAGGCATAGTTGAAGGAGTAGAAGCAAACTTCCCCACTGCTTTCCATGGGTTTTGCATGAGACATCTGAGTGAAAGCTTCCGTAAAGAGTTCAACGACACCACACTCGTCAATCTTTTCTGGGAAGCTGCTCGTGCCCTAACCATCATTGAGTTTGAGGCAAAGATCCTTGAGATTGAGGAGATCTCACCTGATGCGGCCTATTGGATCAGACGGCTGCCTCCTCGCTTATGGGCTACTGCCTACTTTGAAGGACTGAGGCTAGGGCATTTGACAGCTAATGTGGTTGAATCAATCAACACTTGGATATCAGAAGCTTCTGGTCTTCCCATTGTTCAGATGATGGAAAGCATCAGAAGACAGCTCATGACTTGGTTCAATGAACGCCGTGAAGTGAGTATGCAATGGACAAGCACCCTGGTACCTAATGCAGAAAAGCAGGTGGCAGAAGCCATAGAGTTGGCTCAAAGCTACCAAGTTCTCCGTGCCAATGAAGCTGAATTTGAAGTTATATCCCACGAAGGGACTAACATCGTTGATATCAGAAATCGATGTTGCCTTTGTCATGGGTGGCAGTCATATGGCCTGCCTTGTGCTCACGCAGTGGCTGCCTTGCTTTCTTGTAGACAAAATGTTCACAGGTTTACTGAAAGCTACTTCACAGTTGCAACATATAGAAAGGCGTATTCTCAGACAATTCACCCAATTCCAGATAAGACATTGTGGAAAGAGCATTCCCGGGAAAGTACAAATGAGGGTGATGGAAATAGTGCTGAGATCACCATGAAACCCCCGAAGTCACTTCGACCTCCCCCGCGGCCAAGGAAGAAGCGGTCCCGAGCAGAAGACCGCGGCCCTGTCAAGCGTGTTGTGCACTGTAGCCGGTGTAATCAGACAGGACATTTTAGGACTACTTGTGCAGCCCCCATATAGAGTTATTGTCACCCTTTTGCTCTTTTGGTTGCAATGTACTTTTGTTTACCTTAGGGTTGAGTTGTGCTAGTACTCTTGAATTTCTTTTTTCCTTTTTTTGGCTGATATTAGGGTTGACTTGTACACTTTTATGTTAGGCAGGTTGTTTACTCCATCCTCTGCAATGGCACTTCATAAGTCTTCAAGATGGAGATGTATACTTTTTTAGTAGTTAGGCTAGGCTGGTTGTTTTCTTGATCCTATGGAATGGCAACCTGTAAGTCTTTTTATACTCTTTCCCCGAGCTGAAGTCTTCTCGGCACTGGTGAATACATTAATCTGGTGTAGCAAACGTCGTGCAAATTTAACCATCTTATGTAAGTATGTAATTTACCTCTTTTACATCAGTCCATATAACCTCGGAAAAATTTCATTAAGTCATGTTTAATTTTGGAAAACGCAACACTTTCGATGTCCTCCGGATGACCTACTTTAAGCTTGTGACATTTTTTTGATATTATTTGGACGGGCTAATTACGTCACCGTTACATCAACCCGTACATAAATATGATGTGACACGTTAAATGCGCCGTTTAAAATTAGGAGGTGTACCCATAATAGAAGCAAAAAGGTTGCTCCGTAAGATTTCATAGCCAATCCAGTTAGTAAAGGGTTAGTTTTGTAAAATGAGAATGATCCAACAAAACACGGTTATATTTCATAAACCTATAATATATATCAGAAGTAAAAATCAGGTATTAGATGTTTTTCTCTAGAAATGATCAATAACTTCAACAATATCACCATCCAATGTGTATCGGTATTAATAGAGTCTACAAAAATTCAGATGCCTAATAATTTTAGAAATTCCGGGGGATGGGGATTGTTACATGCATTTAGGGCACATAGTGGATGAGAGTGGAGCAAGATGTTACACCAATTTGACAAAAGAGAATCCAGAGAATGGATTTCCCTTGGGCTACAATCTAGCTGAAGGCATGGGCCTTAGAATCAGAATATATGCAAATGCAGTGCAACGCATGGCTTGTAAAGTGGGGAAGAATGCAAATTGACAATCATGGGTTTCAGACTCTTGCAAACTTCTAGTGATGATAGTCTTTTTTCCCATCAAACTCTGCCCAATTGTGATAGAAAACCAATGAGAGAATTGTCACATTCAGTAATCAATAATCATCCCAAAAATTAATGAGAGAAATAAGGTGAATGTCCACTATTGATTCTTGACCCTTAAAAAGTTCAGTACGTCGAAATAAAAGTAATCTTATAATTTGACTATTGTATTACAGGTTGAACAGAAACAATCGCCCGATATTTAATTGTGCCCTTTATAATAAGATTTTATACTGTTGGTTTCCTCTCCCTTACTCCGATCCTCAAAAATACTTTGTTCTAAGTAAAATTCTCAAATATTATGGTCGTAATTTGGTTGATTTAAGAAGAGACTAAACAATCATAGTATATGGATTTCAAATTCATGTACTTAAAAATTCTAAAAATTTTACTTGTTGATCTGAATCAAAGCCCACTAGCAAAGGCTTCCATACAATGAACTAAGCTTAAAGAAAACAATGTCAAGCATTTTTCAAAGCATGTAATAATGAAGAAATCATCAGTTGGATACTAAAAGATATGGTGAAAAGGATGGCCCAATTGACTCTGTTAACTGCCATGAATTATTATTAATAAATCTTCTGTTAATTACCTGGAATTTTTTTTAAAAAAAAATCATCATCTCTTACCATTTTGAATCTTTTACATTACTGAAATTACATTTTCATGCGTTAAAAGGGCAACCCAGTGCACAAGCATCCCTCGTTCACGCAAAGTTCGGGGAAGGGCCGCACCCCAAGGGGTGAATTGTAGGCAGTCTAACCTGACTTTATCAGTGGCTGATTTCACAGTTCGAACCCATGACATTTTCATGCATTATTTCTTCTAAATTATTATATACTTGCTGTATCAAATGAATTCATGTAATTCGACGAGTATTATCAGTTATTTTTGGAAATGAATATTTTCAATTATACTCATGATTATTAATTTGAGCTCTCAATGTAATAATTCTAGGACCTTGATCATGTACTACATGATCATTAATGAAAGCTCTAATCACCCATGGAAATGGACCTAATCCACTAAGCCAATTTGTTACAATACCTAATACTGTATTTTTTACTTTAGATGAAATGATGAATGCATAAGGGCGTCTAAAAGATAAAAAAGATTTGGGTATATATCTTATTCTAGGACTTCTTCTCAGTTATGTTTATTTTACTATCAATTAAATATCAATACTTTAAATTATAGAATCTTACCCTGTATATGTATAGAAGTCTCATTTATCGGACAAGAAGAAGTAACGAATGGTTAATAAATTTCTTTTTCTCCTCAAAAGTTAAAAAAATCCACCTACTAATGGCTACCAAATCTAGATGTGACTTTGATAATGTGTCAGCAAGATAATAAGTGATATAATTGATAACAATTTCTTCTCTTTCTGACCATTAATAAACCCGTAAAAATTGTATTATCGTATAGGAATACAAAGTATATATGTGTCAAATACCATTAAAATTCTGATATTAAAATCAACAAATATACGTGTCATCGGACTATAACTTTACAAATTATACCTTTCCACACGAGAAAAAACACTCTCTTATTTAGTCATCTGTCTGTTTTTTTCTTTTTCAAAAAGGACGACGCACGTTATGATGTCACAAAGAAGTTCAATATCTCACATTTATAAAGAGTCCCCCTTGCAAGCTAAGTTGTTTATAATGCACGGGAAACTTCAGATCTCTCTCTCTCTCCTTTCTATTCTTCTGCTACTTCTTCTCAAGATTAGTTGAGGGGGATGTTGTCTGGCTCGAGTTCGTCTCAGACATATGTAAGCAAGTTATATGAGAATGATTCGGACCAGGCTTCATTCCCCTCAACTTCTGCATATAGCTTGTTTAATATCTTTTCTTATAATTTTCATATCTTTTTGCATAGAAAATACGTCACAGGAAAATCCATATAGCAAGGGTTAAATTTGATCAACTGATCTCTAATATATACCAACTTTTAGATACATTATCAGTTGAGCAAGCTGACATCTGCACTTTCAATTTTTGAATCCCGATGGCCATGAGCTAGAGGTGCATACAGTACTGCATGCTTAGATATACGTACTAACCCAATAATCATGATCATCCTCTATATATTGTGTAATGAATTGTTTTGAATCAGAGGGGCCAAAGCAGGATTACGGGCAAAGCAATTGGTAAAACAAGACTAGAACAGGTCAGTTTTTATTTTTTAAATTCTTTCAATTTGTGTTTTTCTCCCCTTACATATGAACCATAACTTACCCAGCTATACTATACCTATGTTACCCTACCGAATCGGAGAGAAACAGAACAACTGAATGAATTAACGGTCAAATAATATTTCTTTAGCTAATTAACTGTTTTCCCCTAACTAATCAATCTTGAAATTCAGCATACACAATCAAGTGTGTTGATTTGGAGATCAGCAACATTGAAGCTTTTCGATGGGTACGAGCAGGTAAAGCCTCTGACGAGCAAGCGTTTGATCCATCTTCATGGGCAGAAGGCTGTGAGTTTCGCGGATATCATCAACAAGAGCAGGTGCAAAGCCTGGATGATCCGCCATGAGTTCCGCGACAGTGGTTGGGAGTCGAACCAGCTTCAACTGCCCTTCCGGATCCACCACCTTTGCCATGTCCCTAGGGCATGGACATGGACGAGGACATGGCTCTTTCATAGAACAACAGGAGTTGCCCATGATTTGGAACTTTCTAGAATGACAAAGAGAACGTGGAACTTTCCAGAACGAGAAAGAGAAACACAGAGTGAGAGAATTGAAGCAAAGCTTGGTTTATGAGGGTATGAAGTTGTGGAAGATATAAGGGGGGAATGGGGAGGGTAAGGGTTTATATAGGCGCCGGTGTGGGGTTGGAAAACAGAGTTTTTTTTTTTTTTTTAATGAAAAAGGAAAGTTGAGAGTGGTCAGAACTCAAGGCAACGGTAAAAAGGAAGGTTTCCAATTCTTCACAAACTCGGTTTAATTGAACCGGGGATACTTGATCCCCGATTCCTCAGGATTATGATTATCTACTTCAAAACATGAACCATCATCTCATCGTTGATTTATAATTGAAAAATATAAGTGCAAAAAAAATCTTTATTTTTCAACCAATTTAGACTGCAAAATATTGTTATTTGTATAAATTGTGTTAATTTCTTAACCAGCGCTATTATGAGACAAATTATTATACACACTTGACAATACATATGAGCGGTTACTAATATATATTTTGTTTATGTGGCTTTCGGGAGTATGCAATTTATTATATACACCTGAGAGCATGAGCTCCGAGTGTCCATGTAAGCGCCACATGGGAAAAGGCACAAAAAAGAAAGATTCATTCATGGTGGTTACGTGAGTAATGAATAATTTGCAGTCCCCTTTTTTTTAAAAAAAAAAAAAACTCCCCCCCCCCCCCCCCCTTGGGCAGCCTCTAAGAAGAAGGGAAATTAATCAAACACTTTCTATCTCTATCCGTCCTTTTACGTAAATTGTGGAGATTGTATATTGCTAACATAAGATTTTTTTTCATTAATCAATGAGTTTTTTCACAGGCTCTGCTAGGGTTGTACACCATGAAAGTTCAAGTTGTTCATCATCATACTCATTATTGTTCACTACCTTAATTGACTAGAATTGTTCACCATGAAAATGGATGTTAATTAGATGACTGACAAGGTATGCTTGGTTCATTGGAACAACAATGAATGTTCATTATGAGAGATCGGTGAGCTCATTAAGTAGTTGAAGGTTGCTCTCCATCAAACTTTACTTTGTTCATTGAGTTATACAAAATTGTTCATTGTCAGTTTGGGCATGTTCATTATCTTGCCTGATATTGCTCATTCACAAACTAAAACATGGAAGAAGGCAATGGGTGGAAGAAGAAGAAACAAGCCACTGAAATAAGTTACAGTGATGCACAAATGTTGGTGGTTTTTTTTTTTTTGGTATACGCAATCATGAAATTACATATAAGAGGATTAGAAAGCAGTAAATTATCTCCAATAGCAGCAGCTACAAGATATGTAGATATGTAGGCGCTAAAACCCTCTGATTCACTGCCTGAGATTGATCAGCCGGATATGATGGCAGAGCTAAGACCTTAGCCGGAACTCGAACTGAGTAAAGATAAGCCAGAGCTTTCAATTCATATTCTAAGTATCTGTTTTGGCCATCCAGGTAGAATACATTGGCCGTAAGGCAAGGTCACTAAGTCTCTTAGTAGGCCCTTGTGAATAGGTCTAGTAAGTGGTCTTTTTAGGGCTTAAAGGAGCAGGTTCAGTTGGTTCACTACTAAATTTGAGTTCGTTCAATTATATTACTAAGCATTGTGCATTCATTCCCTATCAAACAGCACCCAGGGAGAAGAAGTAGGATAGAGGAGGCAGTTCAGAGATATGGCAAAACATGGAGGAAAAAGCAGCAAGAAAAGTGAGAAAGAAGTAGAGTAGTTAGAACTCCACATTGTGGACTTTCAATTCCCAACAACCGTGTTATTCACTACTGAATGCAAATTGTAGAGGAAGAAGTCACCACGGCCACTTACGCATTAGTAGATTCGTCCACAGTTTATACACCATTATTGGCCATTTTGCTCAAGATTATAAGAAAAAAATTGAGTATAATGGCTATTCAATTCGTGATTTTCTGCCAAATATGTCGTAAGTATTGTTTGTGAGCATGATTTTGATTCATTTTCCAGCAAGTTTATCAATTTAGTCAAAGAACAACAAATGACAACAAAGAAGAGGTAAAACAAACAGAAGAGGGTGCACACAAGAGAGAGAAAGAGAAAAGAAGCAAACGGGAGAAAAAAAAAACTGCTCTAAACGTGAGACAAGTGACCTTATTTTTCATATATTTATTTTTCTTAAAAAAAGGCTATGCCACCAACAGCATCTACGTAGCCCTGGCAGCATATGCTCCCAGATTTACAATATATGCATTGTCGGGAGTACATACTCCCTGCTGTGTGAAATAGGCATTGATATTAAGAGGGCTAGTACGTGCGTTTATAAAGGGAAGAACATAATTCCCCAAAATAATCCACGTCGTTGAGAGGGCTAATTCACAGGCAAAACAAAGAGTCTACTAACCTGAACAACACGGGCTACTTGTTGCAAGAAAGAAAATCCAAGGTACAAATCACCTAATCCAAGCCCCTTAACAAGAACATCCAAAGGCAAAGAGATAAGTTGCATTAATCAATCCCATCAAACTTTGTTTTCCTCCTATCATTCTCGTGCTTGCTAGCTAGGTGTGCAAACAGGGCCCGAGACATCCACTTGAATCCATTGCCGCAACCCATTTTACGTACAATACTCAACATGAAAAGTGAAAACCTCAAGATGCCGTGCCTTGGAGTCTGCCTTTATCCATGTAAGAATTGGACGAGCTTTGATTGTAGTCGAGTTCCTCCTCTAAAGCAGCATATGGGATGGCAATCTTGTTCCCGAGGATGAGAAATGGAACGCTGGCAGGGGCATCATCCAAAAGAAGTGCATCCAGTTCCTTCTTTCGCTCTGCAAATCTCTGTTTACCACATGTATCAACAAGGTACACCTCAGCGTCGACCTACAAGACCAAAAGTTTCGGGATATGAATCATGTTTACGTATGCATCAACAAACTTAGGTCGGGCTTATCCATCTAAAACTTAGGTCAGGAAACAGTTTATGCTCCTGAGCAGAAGAAAATGAAATCCCTTTTGGTCTTTCCGCTGTAGTCCCAAGTATAACAGATCTTAGCTCTGAGACACAAAACATTTGTTCTTTCTTCCTAATTCTTCCCATAGAGATCACTCCATACTCGATACAGTGTTCTTGACGTGCAACCCCAAGATAGCATGGATCACATGTATACTCACATTGACACTGAATTAAGCTTATGCATGACAGCTGAAACACCGTCATCTTAAGGGTTTCATGTTTCAACCCAAAAAAAGTGCCACCGTCCAGGTAAAGATCAGTTTGCTTATTCAATGAGAATCAAGAATCCAAAATTTTTGTATGTTGATTACGTGGTTCCTCTTCCGATGGTACTAGAAATAAAAGCAACAATACAGAATTAACTGTCAGCAAAGTACTGATATGGAAAAGTGAGAATGATAATATACTAATATTGCGCAGAAGGTTCTAAAAAGGCAAAAGAATTGCAGATTTTTGATAAACCAGAGGAGGAAAGGCGTAAAATCGACCAATGCATTTCCACAATCAAATCAAAAGGTCAGTCATGAACTGTTAGTAATAAACAGTAACAACCGCAAAATCAACTCCAATGAACACAGGAGCAGCATACAGTAATCATTTGAATGCCAAAACCTTGCAATTTTTTTCCTTTTCACAGCTCTGAGAAATTACAGGGGCAACGATTCCAAATCCATAACCCATAAAAACGAACTCAATTCTAAAAAGAGAATATTAATGAAACATAGACTAAATCTTCCCGTTCGGTACACAGAAATAGCATACACAAGGGGAAAATGAAAGACAACATGACTCGGACATCATTACAATACGTAGAAGCATAGTTTGACACTGATCGAACCCCCAGCAACCCACAGGGAGAAGCAAAAGGGCATGCAGATGCTCATAGAAGATAAAATCACATATTAATTTCACTGTACAGAGCTTCGCAATCAACTGCAAACGGATAAAGAATGTACACAGTCGATCTGATAAATTGGGGCGGTAGCCCTACTATTTTGTGATCCCTCTCTATGCCAGCAAGGGAGGTTGCACCTCAGTTGCCTCAATGACTATGTAACCCCGAGAACAATATCCTAGAATAATGAAACCGTGAAGAACCCCCCAGGGCCCCCACACACAAAGACCTTGAATATGTAATTGATTGGATTATATTTCCAGTAACTATATTTCAACTCGATCTGACTCCTCAAAGGAGGCTAAAACAAGACAAACGCTTGACTAAGGAGACTAAAACAAGGCTACAGCTTCATTAATGTCATCCTCAAATTCGAAAGGGTAAGATCTTATCTTAGGTTTCCTTGTATCGCTGATTTTCGTAATTAATTCTACTCCACTTTGCTACTTGTTTTCACATTTGCAACTACTTGTATTTCTTTGATCGTTCGTTAATTTTATCTGCATCTTATTCTCACGTTATTTACTACACCTGCTATGGTTACTTTCCTTTTACATTATATTGTTAGTTTCCATCAGTGGCAACATTGTATCCTTCGATAAGAAAATGCCTCCTGAAATTATCCTCTGCTTCCTTTTCTGTTCATACAGTATTAGGCAGTCGAAAGATTTTAACCTAGTGCCCACGGCATAACCCTCTTAACAATTATGGGGTAAGGCTGCCACATCTAAATCCCCCTTCCCACCCAGCTTAGGCCTCTCTATAGAGATAACATTGTGTGCAACTTGAACAATCCTTACTCACATACTAGTATTCCCAAGTCAAGCAACCTTCAGCATCATAAGCCACAACAATCAGTATCCCTAAAGATTATATATTTTACAGAAATAAAATAAAATACAACAGCCACAAAAAATTTAGCTCAAGTAGGCATGCATTTGTCACATATATCATGACCCTGAGTCTCCGCTATCAGCCACAGGCCTACAGCAGAAAATGCGGACTCTGGAGTACAACTTAGGTCTGAAACATTGACAGCAGCAGAAATATCCATACGCACACGGATTTACCCCTAAAGCACAGAATTGTCCGTGAAACACCCACCCCAAATGACCTTCCTGATGATATTCTGTTGAACAAGCTCTAGTTGACTACTGCAATTTTCTACTTGAAGAATCTAAGACCAGGATCTCCTCATCTAGAATGTACATCTAAGCTCTCCAAATGTCTTCATGATGGTATTTTCAAAATATCGATAGGAAGGACATTATCCGACAGTATTGTCCTTCCGTGAACATACAGGCACGAATATCAACTTGAATCATTCTATGTTCACAGATATCAAATTGAATCATCATTCATCAAGAGAAAGTTGAAAAGTACCTGAAACAGCTTGGTTTGAAACAAGCCCTCTCAAAGTTGGATTTTTTATTGACATTATCTGATAACTCCGTTCAACATCGTCTTTCAAGCTCCACCAACACAAATCCTGGGAAATGAAAGGAGGGGAATATGAAAGAGCAGCCACTTATACGAGGGAGTTCGAAATATGATACAGCTAAAAAAAAGTGAAATATTGATAGCACATTGCAGTCTCCTTCAGTAAAACAACAGTGGTCTCTACAAATGGGCATAAGCAGGAGTAAACTTCGGACTTAAACTGATGTCTCTTCTTCAGTAAAACAACAGTGATCTCTACAAATGGGCATAAGCAGGAGTAAACTTCGGACTTAAACTGACTGACATCAAGCAACATATGCGAACATGAAAACCTCGTGAGATTTAGCAAACGGAGGGTTGCCATGCTCATGTCATGTGTCCACACTTAAACCAGTGAGAGCAACACCGGGGATTACCTGTGAAAAGATCCCTGACCTAATGATCCCTAACCTCTAACAATGGACAAGAAAGTCCTACTTCAGATACAAGAAATACTTTGTTGTACCAACTAAACCCAAGTAGAACTTCAAACCAGAGAGATGATAATGGTGAACATTACCAAATCAGAAAAACTTAAAACCACCACCTATATGATGCTAAACAATGGTGATGTCTCCATAAAAACTTCCAACTGAAAACTACAAATAATTCTACCTCACAAATCGTTGTAAGTGGATAGGAAACCAGGATTCATAAGAATGAACAGAAGATCGCGGCGCGAGAGAATTCTCTCACAGTCCAACTAAAGGTTGATGTTGCTGTATCTACATGAACTAGACTATTAGAGGATATTCACTGTGTGTCTGCATGATGGATACAATGAACTATAAAAGCACACCTTGCAGTCAACATTTCCAAGTCTTCAAGAGTAACAAGCACAGGCAGCAAATCATGCAGAAAGAACTTCAAAAGTAACAAGCGCGGGCAGCAAATATGCAAAATGAGAATCCCTGACAAACATCAGCAAACCAAAATACATATTTACATCATTGGAAGAGCATTAGACCTCATCCATGCAAGCATGCAACTTAAATGGATTACATACTCCAGCATCATTATAGTTTCGTCCATGGCAGTTTCATTACGGTCTTGCACATTCATGTACTAAATTTTCATCATTGGCAATTTGATTTGGGTCTTACAAGGAAATTACAGCAGCAGTAAAGCTTCCAACTTGATTTCACTAGTCTCTTATAATTCTTGCCCTTAACAATAATGTGAGAAACACCAATTGATCCGCTCATCAACACGAACCATATAGTGTTTTCATTTTAGGGTCTTTCCAAGAAGAAACACAATCAATCATAAAAGCACAGCCACGGACTGCACAGACAGACACACAAATGACAAAGGACACCAAGGACTCGTTGATATTACAAATACCAATGAGACAACATGGCTATCGTAGTAGGGACTTACATGAACAGACCATCCAAAAGTCAGCAATTGGCATGACTTACATCCTCAAGGCATAACTCAATCGGATGCTCTTCAAAATTTCTTCTTCCCTCCTCCATCAAATTCTTCTGCAAAATGAAAGCAACAAAATCAACAAAAGAACCCTAAACGCTCTCTTCAAACAGGCATGTCAATGGCAATGCAGCAATCTCAGCATTTAAAACCCAGAAAAAACGAAACAGACATACCATTTGGCTTGAAATATGATCAAATCATTCCAGAATTCACACAGAAAACAAAAGAACTGACAGAGAAACGATTGAACTCTATAATTTCATCTCATACTTCATTGATAATAATCTAAACATTCATCTAAATACCATTTATAACAACTAGGAAAAAAAATCGAAAAAAAGAAGTCAACCCAAGGTGTGTATGGGCTCTAAAACTCAACATAAATCAACAACTAAAACCCAAACATTTACACAAGTCAACTGTCCCCACTACAAATCCAACAACACAACAAGATCATTTCCTCTCTCACTTCTTCCCTCTCTTAGGCATAGCTCTCTTCGCCGGAGACTTCACACTCTTCGGCTTCAAACTCTTCACAGAAGCCTTCTTCGCCGGAGCCGCCTTTTTCGGCGCCGCCTTTGCAGCCGGAGCAGCCTTCTTTGACGGCGTAGATTTCGCAGTTGTCTTGGCAACCTTTGCCGGTTTCTCCTTCGGCTTCACATCACTCAGTGCTTTTCTCTTTGTTCCAGCAGACCTAGTCTTAGCCGGAGCAGCAGATTCCTTCGGCTTGGCGGCTGGCTTAGCCTTGGGCTTCGCGGCCGCTTTCGGCTTGGCAGAGGCTGCAGCTTTAGCCTTGGGCTTAGCAGCTGCCGCTGCAGCTTTTGGCTTAGCGGCGGCAGCCTTAGATTTAGCCGCGATGGCTTTCGGCTTAGCTGCGGCTGCTTTGGGCTTGGCGGCGGAGGCTTTAGACTTAGCGGCGGCGGCGGCTTTCGGCTTAGCCTTGGCGGCAGCAGCAGGTTTCGACTTCTTCGCCGGAGCAGGCTCAGCTTTCGGAGCTGTTAATCGAGATGGTGGGAGCTTGTATGAGCCCTTGACCTTGACAAGTTTTCCAGAAGCAACGAATTTCTTCAAATTGGCCAGTAGAAGCTTCCGGAAGTTCGGTGGAAGATGTTTGTGATTCTCTTCGATGAATTTCTGGATTGCATACTGACTTGACCCGTTCCTCTCCTTCAAAGTCGTAATCGCTTCTTTGATCATCTGAATTTTACCAGAATTTCAACCAATGAGATCGAATCAACAATCAAAATTCATCGCAAAATTCAAATTTCAACAATTCTCACCTCAAAGTAAGGTGGATGAGTAGGCGGATTCCTACTCTTCCTTGGAGCAGACGGCTTCTTAGCCTTCGCTTTCTTCGGCTTGGCCTCGACGGCGCCGGTATTATCACCGCCGGGATTCTCCTCGGTCGCCGGCTTCTCCTCCGCCGGAGCAGCGTCGGCGGCAGGAGCATCCGCAACCTCCGTCGCAACAATCGGCTCCTCAGTGGCCGCCATTAGCAGAGAATCGAGCAAATTAAGGTTAGTGAATCGGGATTTGATGTGAGAGAGAGTGAGAGAGAGACCTTCTGTCGGAATTGAAGCTCACCGACGATGGTGGACACTTACGAATTTGAGGAAAAACGTTAACAAATGGGGGTTTTAAATACTCAGAAATGTACGTGTCAATGTCCACATGGCATGATTTGACTGGTTGAGAGGACCCTCACGAGGATCGAAGCCCATTTTCGAAATTTCATGTGCTGGTCGTTGGATAAGGAGTTATCAACGGTTGCAAAAGGGGGCCTTGACAAGAGAAGGGGGGAGGCGGAGCTTCAAGATTTGGATGGATTGATTGGAAGTGGGGGTTTGGGGGTGTGTTTCTTACCTCGGTTCATATGTTAATATCTTGAGCTAGGGTTAGTGAAATTTTATGATGTTTGTTTCTTTGTGTAGATTATTTTTTAAGGTTTCATATGAGTACTTACTCGAGTTATACTACAGAAGGAATTTAGAGAAATCGGATCCGGAAGCAACAGTGGTCATTATTAGGGTTTTGTTTGACTTTGACGCCGTTTTGAAGGGTTTTAATGCACATATAGTTTCCAAATTTGGTTTTGGCTTACTACATTCGATAATAGAGTAACATAGGAATCTAACGAATCAAGAATCGCGTGAATTGAATGTGATTTGGATATTTAAATGTTCATTCAAAGATCGACAAAGATGAACACATTCAATAGATGTATGATATCTAAGATTACATTCACATTTTGCATTCTTTAACCGTGTAAGTTACCAGGTGCAATATAAAATGTCGCAGTAGGCTACAAGATCTCTAAAACTCGTATTCCAGTACCCTATAATGATTTAATGTAAATGCATCTATGTACTAATATAGTATAATAAAACAGTTATTCCACATTTGTTATATGAATAGGAACTCCCTTATTCATGTGAGATTACTAGTGTGATTCTCTTTTTTGCCTTTCTTTTACTTTTCAATATTCTATAGTTAGTAATAATCATTAAAAATTTGATTTTTTAGGTTAATCAAATCGTTATACCTTTTATTTGTTTTGAGATGAAAAGTTATAATATACATGAGGACTCTATGTACCATGGCATGTTCATATTATAAAAGAAAACATCCCTTCAAAATAACGTGTGAGTGTGTACCTATGCGACCACATTTGTAACATATATAAGGTTGGTGAAATACACCCAAACCCATGTAAATAGCTGAATTGAGAACAAGGGTTTAGAGTAAAATCCAATTCAATAATGCATAGGTTAATGAATGGCTTGAATATGCAATTACTGAATGACCCATACAAGTATGATGAGACTAGATGTGGCACAAACCACTTCAATCTCATATAAGAGCTTCTCTTATTTGCTTCGAATGGCACTCACAGAGAATATTATTATGTATAAGAAGAAAATATGTAACATCTGATGTCTACCCACGAAGAAAAGTCTTATTGTTCTTATTGACACAATTATAAGTGTCCAAATTATTGCAAGAACTGGTCTTGATATCTAGTTCTTTTCATAAGTGTCAGAAGAACATGGAAAACATTGTTTACGATGCCTTGTGGTTGGCTTTTCACTTCGTTAATCGGAATATTAAGTCTTCGAAAACACAGTATTTTAATTGGGTAAAAACGGTACAAACATACATATGGTATATGCAAATGAGATTTACTTATATCGACATGTATTCACTATTTCTGTCACCCTAAGGTTTGAAAATCCATAACAAGTTAATTGTTTGAATCTAATGGCTTGAAATATTGCAACAAGCCATACAACTAAGCATGTTTAGCAGAGTTTTACTGAATACTGCCCAAAACAGTAGTACGCGCATGAACCTATCACAGGTAGAATTCATGTATAGTGCGGATGGAGATATGCATATTAAAAATAATGCAATAATTTTTTCAGATTTTCTAAAGATATAACTATACCAATTATAAGCAGTATCCATTTCAAGTAAATGTTTTCCCAGAACCACAAAGTACATATTTACAACAAATCAAATCAAAATTTATGACTACTTTTCCTCATTGCTGTACTAATTTTATCCCTACAAAATTTCAAAGAACACCACGGAAAGCGTTGATTAAAAGGTAAACAGTTGTGATCTCGGTAAATTATTCTGTACACCTGTGAATCTGTGATACTGTATTATAAAATAATTCAAAAAAATGTGAATTTTGGAAAAACCACATTGATAGTCCTCGGTAAAAAAAGAATCATGAGCGAACCGTAAAGAGAAAGCACACGCTATGAGATAACCTAAGTCCAGCATTGAATGAAAGGCCGTGTGTATCTTCACCTTCAATTTTATCGTACCATTGAGTTAATCATGCCACAGCTATAAGGATTAATGCTAAAGCAGTAAAGCTTTCTCTTAGGGTGTGTTTGGTAGGGGGAAAAATCATTTTTCCGAAAAATAATTTTCCTATTTTACGTCGTTTGGTAAAACAAGGAGGGGAAAATCATTTACCCCGTTTGAAGGAAATTGTTTTCCCTTGAAAAAGTAGGGAAAATGATTTTCCAAACCCAATTTTCGTTTCCCAATTTTGTCTCTCGTTCTATTTTCTTTTAATTGTGCCTAAAATCACTCTATTTTTACTCTCATTTTGTCTCTCATTCTTCCCCCCTTCTTCATGTTCATCATCTTCATCGATGACATCCATCGCCAATATCTGCAATTATTTCTTGAGTTCTCTAACCTTGTTACCGTTGCCCTTTTGAAAACTTCGCAATCTGAGACACTCATCGTCTCCATGTTCGCCATTTCTTTAATTTGAATTTAATATCACTTAAAGTCAACTGGATAATACTTGCGAATAGTGAAAAAAAATTGAGATTCATTAATGTTGACTCTCTCTTTTTCTAAATTTATTACTGAGTATATTTCTTACTAATATTTTGGGCTCGATTTTGAAGAGGAGAGAGAAATAGAATTTATTTGTTGAGCCGTGTCGGAGCAGTAAGTAGGGAAGGGGGTTGATGGTAAAAAGAAATGAAGTGAGGACAGGAGGTGTTCATTCTATCAAATAGGCAAAAATGAAGTGGAAAGAAAATGATTTTCCATTCTACCAAACAGTTGAAAATGTAAGTGAAAAATTATTTTTCTTGATAAAATATTTTTCATCGAAAATAATTTTCTGAAAAAATAATTTTCTCCCTTATCAAATACACCCTTAGATTAACCATAATAATCCTTCACCATGAAATTAAAGATGCATGTCATTTGTTTTTTATTTTTGTTTTTTCGGATTGTACGGGAGCGAGAAACTAAATTTGCTTCTCTGTGACCAAAGAAGAGCCTAGAAGAGGTGGTTAGAGAGGACTTGAGAGTGGTCGGTCTCACGGAGGACATGGCTCAGGACAGGAGTTTGTAGCGAGACAGGATTAAGGTCCCGGATCGTAGGGGACCGGCTCCGTAGGTGGCAGTAGCTTAGGCGGTGTGGGGTGGGGTGGGGTGGGGTGGGTTTTTTGGTTTGTTTGTCTGCAGGTAGTGCTTTCCCGGGTTGTCACGGCACCAAGCGCCCCTGGTTTGCTAAGGTATGTCTCCACTCCTTATTTACTCGCTTATCCGGAACCTTCCCCCTTTCTCTTACGTCGGTAAATGGTTTTTCAATCGTTTCCTCTTCAAGCCTTTTTCTCAAAGCTGTTTTGTGGGTCTTACGGAATCAACCTCTCTATGGGTAGAAATACCAGTAGAGGTATGGTTGCCTACAGTTAGATCTCCCCAGACTCCGCAAAAACGGGACCACATTGGGAGTTTGTTGTTGTTGTTGTTGTGACCCCGACACGGAAGAGCAAAACATTAAGGAGTGAAACAACAGAAAAAGCAAATGCTGAAACATCTCCTAATGGATTGGTACCCCCCCCCCCTCATAGTCAAATCATTACCCTATTAGCATTAGATTCTTAATGACATTTGCGTTTTTAATCTAACCTACTAGTAGGATGGGCACAGTTGGTAACCACCCTTGATCTTGAAAGGGAATCGGACTTGGTCATGTCAAAATTTATAGGAATTGAGCCTTAAATAAACTTGTTATGCATATAAATTCAAATGAAATTTCAATTCAAAATTAATTCGTAATGAGCCGGGTAACTTATAAGCTATACGTATGCTCAAAAGCTTTGATTTTATTAACGTGGGTTTTACAGCTCTAATACGTCCTCTTACGTGTGAGTTACTAACAAGGTGCAACGCGTGCACAAAACTAATCAAATGGGGATGGTGACAAACTAGGGATGAGCACCTGCTCTAATACCGTGTCAAAGTTTATAGACATTGGGTCTTAAACCAATAAGTGATACATATAAATTTAAATGATGTTCTAACCTAAAATCAATTAGCAATAAGCGAATTAACCGCAAGCTTAGATATATACTCAATCCCTTTAATTTTATCAATGTGAGCAGTAGCAGAGCCAAGATTCTAAGCAGGGGGGTGAGATTGGGAAAATTAAAGGGCACTTCCAAAACAAAAAAAAAAAACAAAAAAGGTAGAACGAAAAGTTAAACCAGGGACCTCTCATCCAAAGCAAGGGGCAACCACTACGCTGCTATGCACTCTTATGATGTGTACTTATGAACTAATTAATATATATCTATTTTTCTTATCTACAAAAATATCCCACATTTAACTTTTATTTCCCAAAAAGTTGGGGGGTCAACTGATCCCCTTGCCCCAACATGGCTCCGCGTATGAATGTGAGACAAATTACAATTCCACAACCCCAACGTGTTAGAAGCAATTCCTCATTTTGAAAACCGAAATCAAAATTGGTAGGCTTGAATATATACTTCGATATTGAACTATGAACATCTAAATTAAGTAATTAGAGCAAACTTTACATGTAGCTATAGAATATAACTTACTTTCTTGAGTTTCTTCCCCAAACAGGCAATCTGTATAATACTCTTGAAGTTACTTATCCTCGGTAGCCTTATATCTGTATTTATTTGTCATATAGGAAAGTTTCATTTATACATGCTTACGGGACTTATAGAAGTACATATTGGTTCATCCTTTTTTTAATGTTGTTGTAAAAATAGAATAATTGATTCTCATATTTGATGTGTGATTCATTTTTAAATCGAAATCACCTTTTTCTTTGGAATCGTTTTGGACATCGAGGGTGGTCACCAACTGTGCGCACCCTACCAACAAGGTAACAGGCATGTACAAATTCATTTTAAATATGGTAATTTTATTTGCAAACTATATGGTAACCTTGGGATATTGTGGTTCAAAAAACATTAATATTTTTTCTTCTCGAGGCCCTCTTATTTTTCACTCGTATGTTAGAATTGAATGATATCTAAATGCGATTAATAGACCAGAATTTATGATATAATCATTGAAATTTGTTCAAAGTTGAAGACTTTCCCTAGAAGCAGCTTGTAAGAAATGACACCGACGAAGGATACGTTCTTTTTTTGGTAAATTGGGAGTGTGACATGGGAAGAAGTGATCCGGAGTGAGGAGTGTTTTTTTTTTTTTTTTTTTTGCAAAAGAGGGATAGAGTGAAATGGAGAGAAATGAAGTAGGATGGAATAGAATGAAGTAGGAAAAAGATAAATTATTAAGAGCACCTCCTGTGGAGGCAAATTTGTGGCTCGCGCGCCTCGATTTGTGAGTCAAGCCGCTCGCTCCTCCTGCAGCAATATGAGCCCATGAGCGGTTCTCAGGCCGGGTCACTTCCAATTTTTCTTGCTTTTTTGTTTTTCTTTAATTTTGATTGGTTTTTTCTTTTTTTGGGATATTAAAAAGAAGCATGGGTATTATAGAGTGGGTTCATGAATATTATTTTATTTGATGGACTAAAGTGGTGAACCTTGTATTGAAGATAGAGAGAACTATGAGCTAAAAAGTTGCTATAGTAGAGGTATGCCCCTACTGGCTCGCCAAAAAACTAGTTCACCACTGGGAATGCTCTCATATCAATGTGTCAGAGGGAGTAAAATGGAGTGGCAAAAGAGTGTTATTTATCTTCAAAGAGCAGGAAGAAGTGGAAATGCATGGGAAGGAGTGAGAGCCACTGATTTCACCTACGAAAAGGACAGGCATGAAAAGATCAAAATAAGCACCGAGTCAATGTTCACACATTTTTCTTTTTGAGGGCCCAACATAAGTCTATTGGGCCAAGAAAATCCATCTCTACCAATGATTGGGCCATACGAGCCCATCATAGATGTGGGCTTAAATTGTTGTCCAGAAATAGTTGTGATCATGAACTTCACATTAGGTCACTGAAGGTATACTTAATGATCGTTTAAGCCCATGAAGCGACAATACTCATGAAGTTATGCTGTTTCCATCCACAAACAATTGGGGTGGTTTTAACACAAAAACTGCAGAAGCAACTCAAATGTGAGACGCAAGCAAATATGGTGTATGAGTGTACGACCCATCTCTCTATCACAGACAAATTAATGGCACACATCACGTAACCAAACTATGAAGTAAACCACAGTTGAAGACATTGATGGATGCATTAACCTAACCAATTGTTTGTTGATGTATTGATGATGATGATAATTATTATTTGTCGTTGTTATCGTGGTCGTTTATCGTCCATTTTGCTATAGTCAAACTTATGTTGACTCATAGAAACAAAGCTCTTCCATCATATATTTTTATCTTTGTTGTCTGATTTACTAAAATAGAGCATGAAAATGACGAATATCGAATATTATGGGAGGCCTACGCGACAATGATGCCTAATGCTTAAAAATCCTCCCTTGAAAACAATTAAGTTTGATTAACTCACACTTTCACATCAAATGAATTGCCACTTACAATAACATTTAGAGCATTCACAGTGGGAGTTTTATTTTTTGGAACTCAAGCTTGCCACATCAGCAAAAGTTCAATATTTTTGGAACTTGTATGTCATCACTTTTCCAACCCATGGAACTCCAATTTGAATAACCCAATAAAAAAATTTACCATGGACCCACCTTATAACACACAAGTCATTTTTTAAATCATATAAAAATTATATATTATCTCAAAAAAAAAAGAATAACAAAAAAAAAAATAAAAAGATACAAAAGTTGACATGGGAGGGGGAACGCTAGTCCGTGGAACCACGCGTGCCCCTCCCCTTCCACGCCTGGCTGCCAACTTCCTGTCCCATGCATGCTGCCACATCAGCAGTCATTTTGCCTCGCGTGAAAATGGTTGCGGATGCTCTTATAGGAATTTTCATATTAAAAAAATTACGTTTAAAAAGCTTTCACAGAAGATATTTGTTGTAAACCTCGTCACTATCGACAGTAAATACTATGTAACAATACATGAAAGCAGAATATTGTCATACAGTGATGCCCTAAAATGTGGGCATATTATATTATTAATTTATTATGTTCCTCGTTTGATTTTTTGTTTTCTCAATTACTAATCAGCCTAGGAGTTAAGAGAAAAATACAGAGTAGTATTGAAAAAACTGAAGATACAAGATAAATAAACTGCACCTAAAATAATAAATACAAACTGTCTATTGTAATTATATTATACTACAACAACAAACAACAAACTCCCAGTGTGGGTCCCGCTTTCGCGGGGTCTGAGGAGATCCAGCTATAGGCAACCTTACCTCTACCGGTATTTCTACCTATAGAGAGGTTTGTAATTATATTATATTGTCTATTGTAAATCCTTAGAGGAGTAGGCGGATAACTATACTGTTTTTAGTCACACTTGATTATCAAAATACAAGCAACTAGCTAAGTAATAATCCTAGCGTCGGACAAAACTATTTTTTGACACTTGGTTGATAATATCAATCATTTGATTAATCTAAACGATCTAGTATGTTGATTTAGTGCTAGACGACAATTTTGGTCTCAATTAAAGACCTTTAGCTCCAAATCTAAGGGTCAGTAAGACAATGACATTAAATTAAAGACATGTTTGTATATTTAGATGTACCATGAATGACAATGAGAACTATTGCTAAAAATTTTGAAAGTTGTCGAAGTCATGGTCGCGAATCCTGCAAATTTCAGTCTTTCTAACACGGAATGACATTATGTTATGAAAGTTGTCAAAGTCATGGGCGCAAATCTTGCAAATTTCAGTCTTTCTAACACGGAATGACATTATGTTGTGAGATGTCAAAAATTGTTCACAACTCTTAAAAGTAGTAGTAAACAGTTAAGCAGAGGATGTTATTGCACAGAATATCCCGCTGTCCCACTACAACAGGACCCATATCGGATGTTATTGTACACAATTAAGCAGAGGATATATATACATGGCTTATAGAAAGGCCATTGAAAAGGGTAGTCTAAGATGAAACATGATTGCTTGACTAAAACTATGATTGCTTGCAAGCAATGTTCAGAATACTTGATAAACAAACAAGCAAGCCACAAAAACGCCAGAAAAAACAGAGAAGACAACAGTACAGATGACAATACCCATCATGAATGAACTCAGGAATTCAGCCTTCTAGGCAAGTCCGAACAACAAATTCTACCCTCATCTTGAAGTTGGATGATATAGTCAACTAATTGCAAATATTCGACGAGATTTTGCCGAGGAAAGTTCAAATCTAAAATGACCATATGCAGTTACACAATCCAGGGGAAAAAATGAAGGCATGCATAACTCTTGAAATTAGCCGTGACTCACAATATCAGTAGATAAAGACATTGAATGAAGCAAGATAAAGAAATGAAATGTGCAAGATCGAAACTCTTGATGTGCACAAAAGCTCTTCACCATAAACACCCATCCAATTTGCGATAAACAGAGAATGTCACAAAGACGGAGGAGACTTTTACAGCATGAAACCTCAGTTTGGAACACTTTTTCGCCCTTGCTCTAGCCTAGGATTAGGAACTGTCGTCCTATTGCCAACAACAATACCTGAAAAATCTGCTATTGAAATCCCCCAAAATAATGCCCCCAAAATGAAAGAAACCTATTCCTAAATTGCAATTAACCTAGTCAGAGACTCAAAGGAAATATATACAGGAGCAATTTAAAACCAGTCATGGTCCATGATGATTTCTGGGATCTTGGAAATTTTCGAATGGCAATTTGGGTCATTGGATCATGTGTTTGCTGATGGTGATGGTACACAGGAGTGATTGTGCTCACCTTCATATGTAACAATAAGCATAGACGGATCTTCCAAGCACCTCTCGACATGCTTCCTTGCGGGACAACCTCTCATGGTGCTACACTTATAGTAACCCCTGTAGCATCATTAGAAGAAGAATTAAGAATGTATAGTTGCTTTCCATGTCGTCATCGAAAACATATCTAGCCAGTAGTTTTGGGTGGAAATGCAAAGAAATTCAGCATCTCCATTGCCTATCCGGATAAGAGTAATCGCAGTAATTGTTTCTCTCGTTACTCATTCATCATCGAAGGTGGTCAATCAAAGTCACATTGAAAACGAGAATCATGATGAGCCAGTAACAACCCCAGAAAAACAGTTTACAAGTAATAACAACTTCTAAAAAGTAGAAAGTTACTTCTCAACTAGAAATTGAAAAGGGGAAAAATAGAAATCAATATTTCTTTCATTGGTATACTATCCAACCCGGGAAGTTACACGGTTACACCTTAATCCAATGATTGCATTGATTTCTGAAGCAGGAAACTTCAATAATGATGATGAGAATGGTTTGCAATCCGTTAACTTCATAAGAATTAAGAGTTAAAGGTTTAAACATCAACCAAGCATGCTTTGAGCTTTATCTTTAGGAAATATGAAAGGTTATTTCCAATAAAGGGTAATACTTTCTAAACAAGGTGAGCATCAACAAGCTTACTCACTTTATGCACCAAAAGAATCTGTACAAGTTCAGCCTAAAAATGAATTTGGCACAACAGCCTATCAACAGGGAGCTATAGTTTGACAATCTTGACATCCAATATCAAGTGCTTTAAACATCTAAATAATGAAGTAGGGTTCCCGTAACTCATATCTATCGTAGTCAATGTCGCTCGGCTTTACCCACTAGTGTCCAACACTTGAATACATACCTATTCAAAGTTATATTGGCAGTTGAGGTGACATAAACAATCTAAACATGTAACACATATAGCAATACAGAATAGCCCGTAGGATATGTACATACCTAGGGTGAGGTGAACCCTTGATTGGCTTCTGACCATATTTTCTCCAGGAATACTCGTCCGGAGGGATATCGGCCAGTTTGTTACTAATGGCAGGAACCTTGATTGATCTCTTCACCCTATGCTTCCTATACCAAGCATGAAAGCAAATTGTCATAAACAACATACTGAAATGTAATGCTAATCACACTGCACAAGCAAGAGTTAGAAACCCCTATGATCTAACCTCTTTTTGGAGCAATGGCATCGACCACTACTTGAACATTTCACACTACCATCTTCTCCCCTACCAGAGCACCTCTTTCTCTGTTGGCTCAAGTTCTGGTCTGATGAGTGACTGACCCCAATCAAATTGAACCCATTCCCATCCAAATTAGCCACACTCCCATCAATACTCAATGAAGAGATGAAAGATCGAGTCGAAGACATCGTAGGAGTGCAACTAGAGTAGTTGAAATTCAGATTAATCCCACTATTACTCCTCTTATACATCATTTCAGCTTGATGCTTTAGCTGTTGCTGTTGAAGCTGGAGATTCTGCTGCGGCTGAAGGAACTGATAATGTGATTTCGGAACCACCTGAGCAAGTTGAAGAGGGGTTTTTCCGCTTGAACTCAGTTCCAATGACAGATTCCCCCCCAAAGACAAACAACTTCTACCAGTTGTGGAGCCATTCTCTTGAATTGGGCACTCATTCAAGTTGGTTTTGAGTAGCTGAAGAGCCTCAATTGGTTGAATCTGATCAGCTTTAGGCTCATTTGACCACTCTAAGAAAATATTTTGGGGATAAGGGTTAGTTCTATTTCTCTTCACTATCCTAGCCCTCCCATGGCCTAATCCGTTACCTAGGAGAGATATAACCCTTTTGAACTTAGTCAAGGCTTGCTCAGTTTCAGCAGCTAATTTCCTAAACTGGGCTTGGTCTTGAGATTGAGATATGATGCTTAGAACTCTATGACAACTTTCCACGGCACCTCTGTTAGCTTCCTCAACCCCCTCCATGTCAGGGGAAGGAAAAGAAATGAAATAAGCCGACTCAAACAATTAACCTAACTTCCCACCCTGAAAAACCAAGAAAAGATTCAACCACCATGAACACAAATACTTCTCAGAATACGAATTTCAGAGCACCCAGAACAGAATTTCAAGGACCCAGTTAGCTTAAAAGAGAGGCAGATAGCCAAACTACAAGTCTACAACACCAAATCAAATCTTTGACAAAAATTTGAAGAATTATACTAATTCTTCAGTTGACAGAACACCCAGAAGCTCAGATTCAAATGGGCAGCCTAGAAAATCAAATTACTGACCCAGACTAAGATCAGAGAAAAAACATGAACAAAATTCCTGGTCTTAAAGATTGAGAGAGTCAAATAAGAAGGGCGAAAAGCAAGAACAGACCTTGGCTGAAATGGGTTAGACTTGGTGGTTGTCAAAGCTGATTATAAACCCTAGATTCTTCACCCATGAAGCTCTACTCTTCGAGATTTGAAGGTGTGAATGAGAAGACTTGCACTTCTCCACAGTTCACACGGACTAAAGAGCACAAATTTCTCATCTTATTTAATGAAGATTGCTCCACGCCCAGAAAAATAAAATAAAATAAATCAAAGAGGAGGCAAAAATCATGAGGCACAGGCAAAAATTCCACACAGACAGAGAGGGGGGAGGGGAGACAGAGGGGTAGGCTGTGATTTAAATAAGCAATTGAAGAAGGTGCTGAGAAAAAAAGGGAAATGAAAATGAAACTGCTGTTACAGATTTTCAGGTGGGTCCCCATTGATGACCTTTGTTTGTAATTTATTCCTCTATCAGAGAAAACGAAAAGTAAAAATGAATTTACTAATCATAAACGGCTAAAATTGATTGATTGATTGACTTATCTGTTGGAATTATTCGGCGAAAATATTTATTTATTTTATTGCAGCACTTGGCTTTGCCTGCGGATAGCATGCAGAGCTGAGTCACTTGCTTGCCCTGAATTGGCTTGTCAATATTGGCTTCTCAGTATTTATTTATATTAATGTTTGGTTAAAAGTAATATAATTAGTTTGTAATAAAATTAAATATATAATATAATTTTTAATATAATAAAATATGATAATAATTATATTATAATTAATATTTGGTTATACAGTTTGTATAATTGTAATTGGATAAATTTATTTACAAAAAATATTTTATTTTACACATGGTATGAAGTACTAACAATTCAATTCACGTTTTATTTTACTTACTTTAATTATTCGCAACTTTGTTGATAATTTTCATTCAATATATTATTATGATTATTATGATGCTTCATATTAGACTGATTTCACTCCATTTCCTCTAATTTACAATAATATACTATTGTTCAAGTTTAGCAAGTAAAGAGAAAATAAGATGATGATGATGATGATGATGATGATGATGAAGGTGGTGGTGATGAGAGAGAGAGATAGCGAGAAAGAGAGATGATATGTAGGAAGTACAAAAATACAGTTATAATAACATGATTATGGTCTGGGTTGGGCTCTATTTAATATGGAGAGGAGAAAGAAGGGGATGAGGGGACCTTTAAACCTTTTAAAAATGGGTGGTATACTAAGAGATGTGAAATAGATGAGAGACAACAGAGATAAAAAAGAGAAAGTCCCCAAATATAATACTTTTATGATTGGGTAGATTTTGATTCATAGGTATGTAATCACACAAATTTAGAAAAAGTCAAGTTATTGTATGTGCACAGGTTGAAATAAATGTGATTACAATACAATCTTGATTATATCCCTTGTTAATGGTAACCAAATACAGTAATAACATCATCATTACCATTTTGATTGAATTATCGCTTTGATTACATAGAACCTACAAGTCATAAATGTTTACATAACCATTTCAAAAAAAAAAAGAAAAAAAATGTTGCTTAGAGGTCAAGTGATGAATCACTCCATAACTTCTCATTTCAATCTATATGTTTACTTATAGATCAAGTGATGGATCACGACAAGTTTCCCTAAGTTGCAAGTCAACTTAGCTAGACACTCATGTAATCTTCTCACAATCATAAAAATTCACAACCATCATAATTATAATTTAAATATAAACATGGTAATCTTATTAGTTCAGGCTGGTCCATTTAAGGCTTTGGTTGTTTTGATAGTTAGCGCATGCATGAGCACATTGCTCTTGATCGCTTACAACTCATTCTTATTATTGCTTAGATCTCAGTAACTCACCGTTCATTATCACATCTACTGTTGAGTTTCTGACCTCTCCATATTATGTATCGTTAAATCTTGAAAAGCCTCTCCCCAAAAAAGTATTCTTTCACATGCCTTTTTAAGTTTGATAAATCTGGGCATCCATGTTGCTTAGTTAATAAACTTTGTATATTATCTGAACCTCAAAACCCTCTAGAGAGAGGACGAAACTCTAGAGAGAGATAGAGAGAATTGCCAATCCTCAGCTTCTTTGCCTCCCTCCCTGCCTCTCCATCTGAAACCCTAGCTCCCTAACCATGAACAAGCCACCATATCCACCACCTTGTGCGCTGCCTTTTCATCCCATCATGAGATCTAATGTCCAATTACTTCTGCGCACGCCATCTCCACTGCCCATCATTAGTCTCCATAGCTGCTTTGTCTTGGATTCTTGCTCTGCTCATACTTGGCCATCGATCTTCCGTCAGTATGACCTTTCTCTCTCATGTTTGCCCATCGTTGCTTGCTGGCTTACCGTGCATCTGTATTTCTACAAGTTTGGTGTCCCAATCGCTGTTGTCGTTACATCACAGACACAGATCGACCTTACTCGGCGAATTAGCGCCATCCCTGCAATCATGAAGATGAAGTTTTCGGCCCTACGCCCAACTACCGCCTTTGTGTACGCTGCCGGTACGCCACTTGCCCCGAAAGTGACAATCGATGAGTTCGTTGCCCAAGTTAGGATTCAGCTAGGGATGGCAAAAAGTTGGGAAATACCCGTTCCCGCCGGGGCCCCGCCCCAAAGTGGGAAAAAATTTCCGTTCTCAAAAGGGACGGGGACGGGGACGGGGAGGAAAATTAATCCCCGCTTGGGGATGGGGACAGGGACGGGGACATAGTTCAACCCGTCCCCGTCCCCATTTCCCCGTCGAGGATTTTGCCCCGTTCCTATCCCCGTCCCCAATTCCCCGATTGGGGAAAAATTTCCGCATCCGCCCACAATTTTAATTAAAATTACAAAAATAACCTTATTTTCAACATTTTTAAATGAAACAACTAAGGTTATATATGTAATTTTCTTTGTAAAAATCCTAGGTATATACTGGATTTGGTACTTATGGCCGTGAAGAGTTTAGAAGGTAAGGAAAAAACAGCGGGTAAAAATCCCCGATGGGGATTAAATCCCCGCCGGGGATGGGGACGGGGGGAAATTTTTCCCCCGCGGCGAGGACGGGGGGCGAGGATTCCAGCGGGGACGGGGACGGGGAATATACTCCCCGTCCCCAATCCGCCCCGTTGCCATCCCTAGATTCAGCCAGTACTCATGGTCTTTTTATGGCTTCAGTCGTACATCTGCTCTCTCTCCGCGAGAACAAGGTAAGTGTTTTTTCTTGCTTTCAAGGTCTTAGCTTTGACTCTTTTTTTTTGCCCCTTCTCCGAACCACTATCTCTTTACCTCAAATTTGATATGATTTTGGTACCATGCTTGCACTCTTTTACTGGGTTCATTGCTTTATGCTTGGATCCATTGTTCTGCGAGCTAAGATAAGATTACTAGTTGCCACATCGTATCCTCTAAGCCACCACAGGGATTGGGGGTCTCTTTTGAAACAACACCCTTTGGTTATTTTGCTTCTTTGACATGGAACATTGCTTGGTTGAAAATTACTGGTGTGAAATGGGTTTTTGGATTTTCCTCAGCTTGCATTGGCTTCAATTATTATGGAAGTTTTTTTTTGTTTTAGTCATTAACTCTACTCAGATTTGGTGTATGGTCCATGATTGTTGTCCCTGTTCTTTGACTATTGTGAATAGCATGCTTAGACGTCTGCATCCTAATGCTTTGAGGTTTCAATGGTGGGTGTTACTGAGAAAAAGCTTGAGCTCACAGCTTGTATGTTCTTTGTGCTACATGCGTGGTATTTTTCACCCTTCCCAGGAATTTATGAATTCTAGCCTATTCCCTTCGTGTCCAAATTTCATATATTGTGTCACATATGTTCCAAGAGATTGGATCTAGACTTTATTCTTTCTGTTATGGATGGTTTATTGGAGTCATTGTTGTAGTTCTTGTCATTGTACCTATTTGTGGAAGTTGTTATTTGAACTTGTTGTGGGTATGCTTATGGTGAGAGGACATAAGGATTTTCCCTTATGGCCCAAGGCCAGTCCATGGAACCCTCCACTAGAATCAACTGAGGCACAATTTTACTGTTCTATTTTGGCATATATTACGGGTCATTTGGTTAACTTTGTCTGGGTTTGGATTTGGTTTGGTCCCAATATTTTTTATTTAGATGCTAGCCAATCCTGTGAAGGGAGGAGACAGCTTCTAGAGTACACGACCTCTATGCTGAGTTTGCATCTCTATGATGCCAGGGTTTTGTGCTCTATGCAACTAGAGTTTTGCATTCTTTTCCTTATTCATAAACAAATCAAGGATGATAAGAACATCATTATGTTAGTACCTGAGATTTTGACACTGTATTTTGCTTATGCTATTACACGATTTTTGGGTTGTGCACATGTCTTTACACCCACCTCAGTAGCTTTCCTCGCTTGCCAACCCCTATTTGGAAGGTGTTAGCAACTGGATAAGAGTGTTCTACTCCATTTTTTTTGGTATGTTTCTCTCGGTCTTTTATGGGTCGCTGGGCCTTGTTCTTTAGTGCATCTCTATGCTGCCGGGATATGCAATCCTTAGTGTCTAGAGAGTAGTCCCTTTGGCCATTCCTTAAGTAAAGTCAACGATGTTAATAGCCTGACTATGTTGCTACCTGAGACTTGAAATTGGTTTTTGCAACATTACTTTTTCAAAGTTTGGATATACTATGGTATTGTCGTTTTTTGTGCACCCTGCTGTTTTTCCAGTGGCCCTCCCATACACAATTGGGTGCTTCTCCAGGGAGTGCTTATTTGTTTAGAATGTCTAGAAATTTTGTATACGTGGATTATTATTTATCCTTTATTTTGGTTTAATTTGTTACTCGTAGTATGTCACAAAGTGCAAGTGGGATGCAATGTCCGCACCCAGTGTCAGGCCAACGTGATACAAAGGAGCATGATTGATGAGTTTCTTTTTACTATTTTTTCACATAGGTCAGGTCTACCGTTTTTTGTTCCAAATTTGTGTACTATTCATTTTGGGTTGCGTGATGTATGTAATACATCTAGGCTAATGTTGTATAATATGAACATCTCATTTGGTTTGCATGTTTTAGTAAGTGGAACAAAGCGGATTCGCTTGTTCCCAATGCCATATTACCGACCGATCCTTGGGATCAATAGCCTCATTTTCTGTCTCTTATTATGCAACATAAATTATTCTTGGCTATGTGTCTTGCCAGTATTGGTGAACTGTGCTCACATTATATTGAGGAATGTCGTCGTCCTCTCTCTGCTAGTGGGTGGCGTGTGTACCGGTTCAAAGAATTTATTCTTTGGATCAAGAGGCAAATTGTCATAAACATCCCCTCCTCATTGTGTTTTAGTATGAAAGTTGTATGTTGGAATGTCCAAGGCGTTAAAAAAAAGAAAGTTATACAAGAAGTTAAGTTCTTAACCTGAACATAAAAGCAAGATATGCTCTTTTTGCTAGAAACTATGGTTAATGAATCAAATATACGAAGGATCCTCCCCCTATTGGGATTTCATCATTTTGACTTTGTGTTACCAGTTAATCACTCTGGAGGTATAGCAGTTCTTTGGAATAACGATAATATCCATGCCTCGATCTTATTAAAAGAAACTAGAGCTATTCATATGTTAACCCACGATTCAGATAACGCACAAAACTCGGTCATTTCAGGAATTTATGCACCGGCACAAACCAGAGATAAAAGTGCCTCCATTTAGTTGAGCTAAATAACGTTATCGATTTATCTGGTGCTTAATGGGCGATTTCAATGAATTATTGAGTCCTAATGAAAAATTAGGAGGTCAACCTCCCGCTTCTAGTAGATTTCAACATTTAAAGCACTTTTTATCTGTCATTAATACTGAATGTGTTCAAGTCTCGGGCCGTTTGTTTACTTGGAAAAAAAGAATTCACACTCAACTTATATATGAAAGACTGGATAGAATTATGACTAGAAAATATTGGAGTACCTTATATCCCAATGTTTATGAAACACATGGTAACTTCTCTTGTTCTGATCATTGCCCTATTATTATATCGACTCAGATTCATTTATCAAAAGCTACGGCATTTCCCTTTCGTTTTCAAAATTTTTGGACAAAGCATCAAGATGTTGATATTATCGTCTCTAGAAATTGGCGGCATAACCACAATGGAACCAACATGTACAGAAATATGAAGAAACTAAAATGTATCAAGCTTGATCTCAAAGATTGGTCAAAAAGAAACTTTGGGAATTTCAATGATAAACTTGCCAAGAATGCGGTCAAAATAGAATATGTGGAGGAAAGACTAATAGCTAATCCTAACAGTCATAGATTGCACTCCTGGATGCAGCGGCTGTTGAAACAGTGAGAAAAAAATGATGTTGTTTAACCATAAATATTGGGGGAAGTTAGCACGGAAAGAATGGCTAGTAAATGGTGATAGAAATTCTAAATTCTTTCAAAATAATGTTAATTCTAAAAGGAAAAGGAAGTTAGTCATGAAATTATGGGACGATTGTGGCATTTGGATTGAAGACCACAAAATGATTGCAGATAAATTTATTTCAGACTATATGCAGAGATTCAAATCTACACATAACAAGGCTAGAGTATTGCTGACCTTAGGATTATCGAAATTAATTTCAGACCTTGGTAATAATGAGCTTATTAAATTTTCAAATTTAGAAGAGGTTAAAAATGCCCTATTCAGCATTGATTATAATAAGACACCAGGACTAGACGGCTTTGGTGCGGGTTTCTTTAAAAACTATTGGCAAAGCATCAAGAATGATCTTTTTAACTGTATTCTATAATTCTTCATGAATGGAAAAATCCTTAAAGAGATTAATCATACCTTCATTGCCCTTATCCTAAAAACGAATAGTCATACACAAACTAGTCATTATAGACCCATTAGTTTATGTTCTACAATTTATAAAATTATTTCGAAAATCCTTATTAAAAGGATGAGACCCCTCCTTGACCGTCTAATATCACCCTTCCAAAGTGCCTTTGTACCTAGCAGATCTATTCATGATAACATTCTGCTAACGCATGAAATTATGCATAAATTTAAGAACCTTAAAAATAAAATTGCATGGATAGCTATCAAATTAGACATGGAGAAAACATATGATAAAATCGAATGGGACTTTATATTAAAATGCCTCCAAGAACTAGGTTTTCACCCCACTTGGAACTTATGGATTAAACAATGCATTTCTTCAATTTCATACTCCATCATTAATTGTCAATGATGATCCTAATGGCCTTTTCATCGCGACAATAGGGATTAGACAAGGGGATCATCTTTCCCCTTATTTATTTATTCTATGTGTAGAAGCCTTAAATCATATGCTTCTTAAAGAAGCTATTTCTCCAAAATCTAGAGTGGGAGTTAAGATTTGTCCAGTATCTGTCAAAATTCCGTACCTACTTTTTTTTTTATGATTGTCTACTATTTTGCAAAACTAATTTAGAAAGTTGTAGTAAACTTAAACGCATCCTCGACTTCTTTTGTTCTAATTCGAGTCAGTTAGTCAATTATCAAAAATCTGCATTGACTTTATCGCGTAATGCGACGGATACACAAAAACAACTAGTGACTGCAATATTTCAATATTCTGCATAGAGAGTCGTTGGGCAAATATTTGGGATGCCCTGTTTTCCAAGGTCGACCTTCTTACTCAACTTTTCAGGAAATTATCAATAAAGCAACTACAAAACTAGAATGATGGAAAGCAAACTGTTTATCTAAAGTGGGTAGAATGATTCTCATACAGTCGCATTTAAAATCACTCTCAGCACACACAATGCAATGATTCGAGTTACCACATAATGTTAGCAAATATTTAGACAAATGTAACAGAGAATTCTTTTGGAAAAAGTCCAATACAGAAAAAGGTTTTCCACTTATAGCTTGGGATAAGGTTTGCAGGCCTAAAAGCTTAGGCGAGTTAGGTTTGCGCAAAACTAAAGCAATTAACAAGGCTTTTCAGTGTAAATTAGTCTGGAAAATACTTACTAGCGCACATAGTTTTTGGGTCCAATCTATGATGGCCAAGTACCTACATACTACAAGTCTTTTTTGTTGTAAACGGAAAACCACGGATTCTCCAGTTTGGAAAAGTTTACTGAAGTGTAGAGGACTCCTACAAAAGGGTATTATTTGGAAAATAGGCAAATGCGATGAGATCTCTTTTTGGTTTGATAACTGGGTCGAAAATAGGAATTTAGTTGAGATCTTGGGTGTGGCTGAAGACAGTATTGTCCACCCTGAAGCCAAAGTTTGTGAGTTTATTCAGGAAAATTTAGAATGGAATGTTCCCAGACTAAGACAAGCTCTCAATAATCATCCTATTGTACTGAAGATCCAAGGTATCCCCATACCCATCCATAAATCTAGTGACTCCTTTTGTTGGGGGTTGAATAGCTCAGATAACTTCTCAACAAAATCAGCTACATGGGCAGCCCATGGCATCCAATCGCATGACTCATCAACGTGGTCATATAAATGGATTTGGAATATTGACACCTTGCCAAAAATCAAAGTATTTCTTTGACAGCTTTGTCATAATTCATTACCTATAAGAGGTATTATTTTTAAAAGGGGACTAAATATCAACCCAACTTACCCCATCTGTCTAGGTGATATTGAGTCTATAGAATATCTTTTTAAAGATCACCAAATGGTTAAAAAAGTTTGGGATCTAGCAACAAAACGTCATTGGCTACTATCTATTTTTTTCTCCTTCAGGAAGCCATGATCCTTCGCATTTTTTAAGCAAGATACACTGGTCTCATAACCCAAAAATGGAACAAAAACTTTCATTTATCTTATGGAGTATTTGGAAATCTAGGAATGCAACAGTTTTCAATAATGAAATTTTCCATCCTGTTGCATGCTTAGTTTGAGCAAAAAAAGCCAATGCAGAATAGTGAATCCGAACTTGTATGTCGGTTGATCATTATTTTAGGGAACATTCTTCTTCCCCTACCCCCTCAATTCATTTAGTGAGGTGACATCCCCCATCACTGGGATTTATCAAATTCAATTTTGATGGATCCCTCATTAACTCATCAGCAGCAGGAGGCTTCATCATCCGGGATTGGACGGACAAACTTGTTTAGGCAGGAGCAAGCTACTACGGTGATACATCTATTTCAGTTGCAGAGGCGAGAGTATTACGTGATGGACTACGGTTAGCAATTCAGGGTGTGTTCAAGTGTATAGTCATTGAAGGTGATAACAAGATAGTGATTCAAGCACTGCAAGGAAAGATTCAAGTTCCTTGGACAATATCGAATATTATTGAAGACATACATATATGTCATTCTCAAGATATCCGTTTATTCATCAACCATGTTTTCAGGAAAGCAAATATGACAGCGGATTGACTTTTCAAATTTGGACATTCAGTTCAAGCGTTCTTCTCTTCAGATATTTGTTTTTCTCATTTGCTTAAGGCTATTCTAGCAGGTGATTTAGTTGGGCGTACTATTGTGAGAAGAGACGCTTAACATCCTTATGGTTTTATTTACCCTTGTAAAAAAAAAAGTTTGATAAATCTGCATTGATTGAAATAAACTTTATCCTGAATTTGGCCTATTTTGGCAAATTATCAAGAGACCATAGTTGCAGAGGTAGGCCATAATAAGATATCCAAGTTATGCATCATGTAGTTACATCAAATTCTCCCCAATTCTTGGTTTCTCTAAACCAGTGCTTCTTTCGAGGCCCCTACGTGAAAAATCAAGAACAAATTTTTGGGCAAAACTCATGGTCTCTCACGTCCATTGTCGTTTCTCTTTTTCATTGATCTTTTGCATGCGAATTACATGGGTTAATATACAGAACAAAAACCCTAGTCCTAACTAGCTTAGGAAACAGGTTACATAATTAAGAAATAAAATATAATGAATATTTGATAATATTTGACAACAAGTATTCTATTCTTAATTAACACTTCCCCTCAAGTCAAAGCACGCAAATTGACCACGCATAACTTGCTCTTAAGATACTAAAATTGTTTCTTTCCTAATGTCATATTGAAGATGTCAGCAGGTTGATGCTGAGATGTTGCATCCATGAGAGTAAGCAAGCTGGCCACAAGTTTTTCAGGAACAAAGTGGCAATCAAGCTCAATATGTTTGATCTTTTCATAGAAAACTAGGTTTTGGGAAACATGCAATGTTCCTTGGCTACCACATGGGAGCTTCATGGGTTGCGTACGTGATTTTTTAAAGTAAATTTAAATGCCGGAAACACATCGTCATAGTGCTTGAAGGTCGTCTCATGAGGGAAGAGGAGTGAAAGTAGACCACTAACTATGAAAATAAACTAATCTGTGTCATTCTAAACTAACTAACAAAAATAAATAGGTAAAACTATATGTTGATTATAGAGGGATCTATGTAATGTTAAAATTACAGTCCTACACAACTAGTCATATATCACTTTTAAGCATCAATTCAAATTAGAATTTTTCTTTATGCTATAACTAATATTTTCTAAAAAGAGATATTCAAAAAAGAACTTTAATTTTGAAGAAAAGGGGAAAGTGGAGGAATGCTGCATGCTTTTGGGGCACATGCAGCTAAAATGATGGTAGTAGCACTTTTAACTGATCAAGCTTCTGTTTTTGTGCACGAGGTAAAGAAAAATACAAGGCCAATAAAGCAAAAGCTTAACAAGCTACCACTACAACCGAGAAGGGGAATTGATCGATCAATGCGCCTAGGGATCCGAGTAGAAAGAAAAGTCTGCGTCAATGCAACCTTTTCTGTGGGGCGGGGGGGGAACGGGGAAGGGGGGTCTCTACATTTTATGGAGCTATTGAGAGCATTGGCAGTGGTTGTTTTATGTGAAAGCATATGGGTCCGTATGTCATTGGCATGGTAATTAGAAGCTCGAGCAAGGGGGATGGAGGGGGTATGCTTGTCAACTCGTTTGTGCGGTTTTCCTCCCGTGCTACTTTTTGTGAGTTTTTTATTATTTTTTTTGTTTTTCTTTTTTTAAAGTAATATATAATTTTTATATGATTTAAAAAGTAGGTTGTGTGTTATAAAGTGGGTCAATGACAAATATTTTTATTGGATGATTAAAATTGAGTTCTATGGGTTGGAGAAGTGATGAAATGCAAGTTCTAAAATTGTAAAACTTTTACTGACGCGGCATACCAAAGTTTTAAAATTCGGAACTCCACCGGAAATGCTCTGACAAAGACATGCCTCCCAAGTTTGGTGGAGCCCTTGCCTCTCTCATATTTGCCTCTTATATGGAGCAGTAGTAGCGTGAGGGAAACGTGGGAGAAGAAGAGCCTGCGTGTGCCAGGTGTGGCAGTGTTTGCCTAGCAGCCTTAGGGAAATGGGGAGCATGCGGGGCACCTCACCCAAGTGTTCCTCCCCCAGTCCCCCCATTTCACCTTTTTTTGTCCTTTTTATATTTTTTAATTATTTTTTTTCTTAATATAAAAATATTATTTAGGTAAATAAAAAAATATATGTTATAAGGTGGGTTCATACAAAATATTTTACTATATAATTTAAATTAGAGTTCCATTAGTTGAAAAAGTGATGGAATGCAATATCAAAAAATATAAAACTTTTGATGATGTGGCATGCCTGAGTTCCACAAAGATTGGGAATGCTCTGACAAGACTACAAGTCTACAAGAGACAATGGGGTAGTGATTTGCTCCAAGAATGAACTATTAAAACGTGACTTCGTAGCATGGGGTTGTCTAATGGTAAATAAGTGCGCTTTTCTGGAGTCTTATCTGATTACTGATTATTAGTATTATTTAAATATAATTATGATCGAACTATTAGAAGAAGTGATAACATTAATCATGCTACTCATATCTTAATCTCCTGTTGAAGTTCATAAATTTCTCAAAAGGAGAAACTTGGCACTCCAAATTAAACTAGGGTGGAAGAGGGTAAGCCTCCATATGTTATGCCAAGTAGGTCACTATCATTTTGGTCTTCTAAGAGATGTATGTTAAAGTGTTATGGGGCAGAAGTATCTCACGATGAGGTGGTGACTTTACTTATGTCTATTAGATTTCTTCTTTTAAATGATTAATACTCAATTTTTTGATGATATTGAATATGTATTTTATTTATATTGTACTTGTGTTTACTTGGATATGGTAGCCAATTGACATATTTGTTAGTTGTGCATAAGTATGTTTAGGTTTATATGGACAAATGACAATGTAATTAATTTAAACTCCGTAAAGTTCTCAAGAGTAAGTACTTTGATTAGGGTATGTTATGATCCTTTGAATCACTAGAAGATATTGTAATAGAAAATTAGAATGAATTGTGTGAGAAAATTGAAGAAATTGAGATGACATTAAACAAGTGTACACAATTTAGCCTGGTGTGAAGTATGGAAGAAAGAATAAGTTAAAAAAAATAGATCCTTAAATGACCACTTATTTTAGTTTCCCTTATATGATGGAAGATAGATCAAATAGTTCACTAGTTAAATGGCACTTAACTTGATGTTCATGCATCCTTTAATTGAAGGGGAGTCTTGGAGTAACGGTAAGGTTGTTTCCGTACGACCAAAAAGGTTACGGGTTCAAGCTGTAGAATCAACCATTGATAAAGTCAGGTTAGCTTAAGAGCTCTCAGGGATTTAGTCGAGGTGCGTGTAAGCTGACTCAGACACCTTGGGCCATCTAAAAAAAAGAAGAAGAAAGAATCAGCAACTGACAAAGTCAGGTTAGCATGCCTACAATTCACTCATTGGGGTGTAACCCTTTCTTGGACCCTGCGTAAACGCGAGATGTTTGTACACCGGACTACCCTTTTTATGCATCCTTTAATTGGTCTCAAAACCTAAAATAAAACTATAATTTCTTGGTTTGCTATGATTGTGCATAGTCTCTTTATATTGGACAGTGTTCCTATATTTAGATATTGATCTCAACTCGGGCTAGCCCAATGAGAAAGTAGCTATAATAGTGCATGCATTTCATGAAGTTATTGTATCCGCCATGGCAACTTAATTTTAAAAAACTATAAACTTAGTTTAGTTGGAAACTTTGAATATCCAAAAACAGCAGCTCTATTCAATAAAAATCATGTTAGAGGGACACAGAATTCGATCCAATACCTCCAAAATTTGCACACACACTTAGTAATTTTAAATCAAATTTAGATCATATTGTCCTAGTCATTTTAAATCGAATTTGGATCGCGTTATTATGTCGGGTAAAGATTTTCCAACTTTACAACCCCGCCTTCCCCCCCCCCCACCCCAAAATAAAAAGAAAGAAAAAGAGGACAAAAGGAAAGGTGGGCTTGGAATATTTGAATCTGAAGGCTGAATAATACTCAAAATTGAGCTGGGCTTGGAATGGTTAGATTGCATAGAACGTTTGAATTGGGTCGTATGCTAGTCCTAATTATAGGGCTTTGGGCCATTTCCATTACAAAAGATAGACTGAATTTCTTGTTTTGTTTTTTACGGCCTGTTTTTCTTATAGGTAAATTAGGTGGGTAAAAGAGTGAAGTAGGTTGAAGTAGGTTGAGGTGGATTGAGGTAGGTTGAAGTTGGTATTTTTTTTTTTTGAAGTGGGTTGAAATAGGTTGGAGTAGGTTGAAGTGAGTTGATGTTGGGTGAAGAGCATTGAAGTTAGTATATTTTTTATGTGGTGGGTTGAACTAAGTTAAAATAATGAGAATGTAATTAATGTGTGATAATTTATGAAGTTATCAAAATTTTGTGAAATTTTTGTTTATTCCTTTTTATTTTTATTTTTTTATTTTTTAATTTTTAATTTTTAGTTTTTTATTTTTTATTTTTCATTTTTCATTTTTCATTTTTTATTTTTTAATTTTTAATTTTTATTTTTTTATTTTTTAATTTTTAATTTTTATTTTTTTAATTTCTTATTTCTTATTTCTTATTTCTTCTTTTTAATTTTTTAATTTTTAATTTTTTTAATTTTTTAATTTTTTAATTTTTATCTGTATTTTTTTAATTTTTAATTTTTTTAATTTCTTATTTCTTATTTCTTGTTTTTAATTTTTTTAATTTTTAATTTTTCATTTTTAATTTTCTAAATTTCTTATTTTATAATTTTTTATTTTAAATTTTTTATTTCTTAATTTTTTTCTGTTATTTTTTAATTGGTATTTTTTATGTGTTTATTTTTAATTTTTTAATTTTTATGTTTTAGTTTTTTATTTTTATTTTTCATTTTTTACTTTTTAATTTTCATTTATAAATTTTTTTATTTTTTTATTTTTTATGTTTATATATTTTTTTATTTTTTATGTTCAAATTTTTTAAATTTTTTTAATTTCTTATTTTTAATTTTTTTCTTTCGTATTTTTTAAGTTTTAGTTTTATTTTTTATTTTTTTATTTTTTATTTTGTATGTTGTATTTTGTAGTTTTTATTTTTTAATTTTTTAATTTTAATTTTATTTTGTATTTTGTATTTTTTACTTTGTACTGTTTATTTTTTTAGTTTTTTAGTTCTTTTTTTTTATTTTTAATTTTTTATTTATTAATTTTCTATATTTTTATGTTTTTTTATGTTTTTGTGTTTTTATTTTTCTATTCCTTATTTTTTATGGTTTATTTTTTTATTTTTTATTGTTTATTTTTTATGTTTTTTAAATGTTTTTATATTTTATACTTTATTTTTCATTTTTTCATTTTTTTGTTTTTATATTTTATGTTTTTATTTTTTATGTCTAATTTATTTTTTATTTTTTTTGACATTTTAATTTTAATTTTTTAATTTTTAATTTTTATTTCTTATTTCATATTTTTTTTATTTCATATTTTTTATTTTTTTTGTTATTTTTAATTTTTTATATTTCATTTTTTATTTTTTTAGTTTTTGTTTGTTTTTTGTTTATTTTAAATTCCAAAAAAAAATAAATACAAAATAAATACAAAATACAAATTTGAAAATTAAAATGAAAATGCAAAAAATAAATATAAAAAGTAAGAAATAAGAAATAAAAAAAAAAACATAAAAACATAAACTACAAAAAACATAAAAAAAAATACAACATAAAACATAAAAAAATACAAAAATGAAAAATAAAAATTAAACAATAAAAATTCAAAATAAAAAATGAAAAATAAAAAATAAGAAATAAGAAATGAAAAAATAAAAACATAAAAAACATAAAATCATGGAAAAATAGAAAATAAAAAATAAAATAAAAAATAAAAAAAAGTAAAAAGCAAAAATCAAAAATAAAAATAAAAATTAAAAAATTAAAAAATTAAAAAAAATTTAAAATTAAAAACTAAAAATTAAAATCTAAAATTGAAAAATTAAAAAATTTAAAATTTAAAATTAAAATTAAAAAAAAAATAAAAAATAGATAAGTAAAAAATAAGAAATAAAAAATAAGAAATTAAACAAAAAAGAATAAAAAATTTAAAATAAAAAAATAAAAAAATAAAAAATAAAAAATAAAAAATAAAGAATAAACAAAGTATAAAAACTAGAAAATAAGAAAGAATAAACAAAAATTCCACAAAATTTCGAGAACTTCATAAATTATCACACATGAATTACATTCTCATTATTTTAACCCAATTCAACCTACCACATAAAAAATATACCAATTTCAACGCAGTTCAACCTACATCAATGCACTTCAATCTAGTTCAACCTATTTCAACCCACCTCAAAAAAAAAATACAAACTTCAACTTACCTCAACCTACTTCAACTTAGTTCACCCTTTTACCCACGTAATTTACCCACGAAAACAACAGGTTCTAAATCTCACATGATAGTTTACAAATTATTAAAATTATGAAGGGGGTGGGTTGAAGTTGGTTGAAGTTGGTTGAGATAGGTTGAAGTGGGTTGAAGTTGATATTTTTTTTTCAAATGAGTTAAAGTAAATTAAAATAAATTAAAATAGATTAAGATAGATTAAAGTGGATAAGTATAAATTGACTTACGAAACGAACGAACCCTTAGTCTACTCTTTAAAACAGAAAAAGGAAAAGGGGGACATGAGACATCAACCGCCAATGTTGATCCATCATCAAGACAACCCATTTGGCTATGCTGCCTATGCACTGCTTTAAGTGACTGCCTTTCCTCAAGAAAGCCAACCATGGCTTCTTCTTCTTCTTCCTCTGGTCTCTCTCTCTCTCTCTCTCTCTCTCTCTCTCTCTCATCTGCAGCATACATTGTCTTTCACCCTCCTTTTTTACTGATGATTGTTGCATCATTTGCTTGTTGCAGGGCACAACCCAATGTTTTGTGATATTCTCAATGCAGCTTATAAGGGGAACCTAAACGTCCTCAAAGGTAATCGAGCCCTAATGACCTTTTAATCCCTTAACAAAAAGTTCATCTTTAGTGCTTTTCTGCGCTCAAATTCCCAAATGCTGAAAAGGGTTTCTCTATCTTGGTCTGTTCTCAAATGGGGTCTTCCTCTTTCTCTCTCCTGGTCCCGAAATTGCAGAACTAGTAGCGGAATTTGGACATGGACGAGAAGAACAAGCAAAAGGTTTGATGGGCGTTAAGGACCCCAAAGGCCGTACTGCCCTTCATTGTGCAGCCGATGGGGGTAAAACCCATGTCTGCAAGTACCTTGTTGAGCAACTCAAGATTGATGTTAATGTCACAGATGATAAGGGTATTTAATTAGCTGATTCTTTTATATTTGCTTTAGTGTTTTTCTTTGTTTGTTTGTAGCTGTTCCCCCCCCCCCCCCTCGTGTTCCTATATGTGAAGATGGAGTCAACTGCTTGTTTATTGCCTAATTTTAGTGGTGCATTTGTGTTTGGTGGCTCTAATTAGTTGTTCTTTTCACTGTTTTTGAAGTTGCAGTTGTTCTCATGGTCTGTAAATGCTACCAGGATGAGAAAATGGGATGGGGTTTAGGGTTTCCTTCACAATATCATGCTACTGGAGTATTCTATTCCTGTTGTGATTAATTAGTTAATGAATTAATTGTTAACTATTGGACCTTGGGATGCTTTCTGTTATGTGTTGATACTTGATAAGTTTATCAGTCAATTGATTAACAACTAATTAACCTTGGGGCTGTGGGTGTCAGTTAGCTCAAGTCCATGGGAGTTGTGATTAGGGGCGTGGGTTAGAATCTCGCTAACGTTGAGCCTTTGCACCTCTCCTGTTTGTATGCAATCAAGATGAGAGGTGAATACGAGTGTTTTATTTCTTCACAAGATCATTATATTGTGGTAACCGAGTAGCTTATTTCTGATGTGATTGTTTAATTAATCAATAATGGACCTTTGGACGGTTTAGTAATTTAATTTGTTAACAAGACAGTTAATTATTAAATAATTAACCTTGGGGGATGGCTTCTCGAGTTTGTGTTTCACCCCTTTTTGATAATGTAAAATCAGAATCACCCCTGTCCCCCAGCCCCCGGTCCCCCTTCCACCCCCCCCCCCCAAAAGAGAAAAAAGAACCATCTTCGGGAGAATCAATCCTGAATTTTTTTCGAAGAGCCACGCTTCCTACCATTATGCTACCTCCTAGTGGGCAGGTGAATAGTATGTGGATTGTTTCATTTGTTTGTGTGACTGGGAGACTAGGAGTGTTTTGCTAATCTGCTGACAATAATAAGTATCATACTAGAATAAGAAAGCATTGGATTTTGTGGACCCCACTCTGTTTTTGGAGGTTTTTGGTGGGTGAGTGCTAAGATGTGTGACAGATTTGCATTTTTCGAACCATTCTTTTCATATAAAAAGTCATGCTTCTTGGTCCCCAAGGGTCAGAAAGTACCATCAGTGAAGTGTTGGGATTGTTTCAATGCACTAGTACAGTAATTAGCCAAAGAACCTGATAATCAAGGATGCCAGTTGATAGACATAAATATTGAACTTTTGGGCTGACCATCTTAACCATTTTCCTAGCTTTTCCCTTGTCAAACCTTGAAACATCCTGTATGAAAGTGCTACGAGGTATGAGCCTTGATGAATTTCCTGTTGCTTTTGAACGAAACCAAATGGAGCACTTAGAACGTGAAAACATAATGAAGTTATTGGTAGTCAGATTCGATTTCTTTTGAATTGGCAGATTTTATTCCAACTTTTCCGGCTTTGACAGGTTATACTCCTTTGCACACTTCAGTTCTGGATGGGCAGTATCTCACCTCTGTTTATCTTCTGGATCATGGGGCTCAACCTAATGCTGCAAACGAAAGGGGACTTACTCCATTGCATTGTGCTGCCGAGAAAGGTATATTAAGTTTGACAGATGCTTGCTTGTTGATGTTTGGTAGTACGAAATTATATGCTGCAATTTTTGTAGCTAAGTTGTATCTCTATTCTTTCGGCCAACCTCTGGCATGTCTAGTCTTAGACTCTAACTAAGGTTAGCGTTATCTGCATTGTCTTATGTTTACATGTTACTTGTGGCAGGACGACAGGAACAGCTGCACTTGCTGATTTCAAAAGGTGCTGAAGTGGATGCACAATCTTTGAGGGGCACGCCATTGCAATGCGCAGCAGCAGATGGCATGAAAAATGCTGTTAAGATGTTGCTTGATAATCATGCCAATGTGTGTGAGAAATTCTGAACTAAAATTTTTTGTTTTTCCTCGGAGTATTAAACGAGAAGCCTGAAGGAGGAAGGAAACTCACCTGCCCACTCATGGACTGTGGGGATGGGGCTTGGTGGAAGGAAGGGTCAGATGTGGCTTTTAAGTTGGCATGTTTAGAATTGCATGTCCTCCATTGAAGATAAACTCTTCCCCTAGCTCCCTCTCCCAGTAACCCCCCCCCCCCCGCCCCGAAAAGAAAGAAAAGACAAAAAAAAAGAGAGTATCCTTTTAGTTTGTTGTAATTGATTATTGATTTCGACAACTATCCTTGAGACTATGTTCTGCCCCCTTTTCCGTGCCTGTCTCCCCCCCCCCCCCCTTCAAAGTTTTAGTGATTGCTTTTAATTGACTTATGTGTACTTTCCTTGCATTTGTGGATGAACATGCTTGATGTTCCCTGAAAAGCTGGTTTTTCTTGAAAATACATGGTGGCCTGTTTCACATTGGTAATTATCTTCTTGTCCTTTCATGAGCAGCCAAATTCAGTTTCTCAACAAATGCACACCCCGCTGGCGCTAGCCATTCGAGCAAATTCCATTGACTGTGCAAGGCTACTTCTTAAGGTGTTGTGATTTATTCATCTCGAAATTTATCCACTGTTATATTCGAACATTGCATTCCCAGGTTATTTTGCTATGGTAGTTGTATGTTGTGTGTTGTCTTGCTTCATGCTTTTATTGCCTCTTCAAACTTGTCAAATTGGATAACTTCTCTATTATATTGAAAGGATGTTAATACTCTTGGGACGTTGACAAAAGGAAAGTTTTACAAGTTCTGCAATTTTTAGGGACGGAGAAGCCGTGTATCATTCTTGTGGGAAAGTTAATCTTTATAACTGAATCATCGTGCTTCTTTCTTGTGCTGCCATTAAACATTTCTCTTAAATTCCTGTTTCAAGATAAGTTATGATCTAAAAACCCTATTTCTAACGAACTTATGTTTCCTATGATCGTAGTAAACAAGGACGTGATAAAGTTCATGGCCTGCCACTTACCATCAATTCTCATTTCATTGTCCCTTTGGTTTTCATTGTACAATGTAGTTTGTTTGGCATTTTGTTTTCTCTCGATGGTTGTAGATAATTAGCCTTCCTTTTTGAGCTGTCTGTGATTGTTGGTAGCATGATGTTTTATTTGGTGCAGGCCGGAGCTGATCCCAATATGGGTTCTCATGGAATAACTCCTTTGGTTGTTGCTGTATGTGAAGGGCAAACAGAGATCATCAGGTGTTTGCTCAAGGCTGGGGCTGATCCTAACGTGACAAATATCGTGAGTACATATTTGCCTAATTCCTATGGTTTTCATTTTGAAAGATGAGGCTTGTCTATAACATTTAATGGGCATTCCTTTTTCTTTTTTCCTTTTGCTTTTTGTATTGGTTGCATTTTCTTTCGGGGGTATTTTCTTGTTGCTACATCTTTGATCTCTAACTCCACATTGGTATTGGCATTGGCATTTCTTTATGGCTGCTTTTGATGACACTGCACCGCTCTTGCAGTATGATTTTACACCGCTAGAAATGGCTGCCATGCGCGGTCGTCGTACTGACGTAAGGTATCTCTTGCAAGCAACTACCCCTATTCCAGGTGTTCCGCACTGGAGTGTTGATGGAATACTTGATTATGTCAAATCTGCTGAAGCTGAGAATCAGGCATGCTCATAGGTCCCTCTTTGCTGGTTTTATTTTTGTTCATTTACTTAAATATTCTGCATTTCTGCTTTTGCCAACTGGAAATAGATTAGTATATCATGATCTGCCATTCTAAACAATGCTATCTCTATGGTAGTCTGGTTCCATGAAAGTGTTACTGAGAAATTGAGAATGAATCAACGGCAGACTCCAAAAGCGTTGTTATTGCCTTAACAAATGCCATTGTTCACCTTCATGTTTTTTAATGCAATGTCGTGTACTTGCAATATCTGTAATCCTTATGTTCTATTTCCCCATCTTGATTGCGCTTGTGCAATTTGCATTTGCAGCGACAATCCAGAGTTGAACGGAAGTTTCATGAGGCGAAAGCAAAGGGAGCAGAAGCTGTTGCAAGAAACGATTATCTCGAGGCAATTCACTGGTATACAGAGGCAAGCGATGTCTACTCTCAGTTGTCAACCTATGTAAGAATTGGTGCAGCTGTTTGATTTATTTTCTGTAAAAATGAATGGTGTAACGTAGGCTAATACTGCAAAGCCAAAGGACGCAGCTGTCTATTCCAACAGGAGCCTGTGCTGGGCTCACATAAATGACGGAAACAATGCGCTCAAGGAGGCGATGATCTGCATCATGCTGAGGCCTGATTGGCCCAAGGCCTATTATCGGGTTGGAGTAGCCTGGAGACTCTTGCAGGTATGAAGTGTGCCTTTCTTTTTTGTTCTTCTTTTTTTTTTAATTTTTAATGAGAGGAGGTACTGATGGCTTTGTGTTGGTATTGGTACCAGAACTACGAAAAGGCAGTGGCAGCATTTGATCATGGGCTGATGCTGGATCCCGAGAACAAGGACCTCCAAGATGCCAAAAGGTAATGGTTTTCCGTGGCATTCCTTTCTAACCAGCTGCTCTTTTCTCCAAGATCCCAAGGGGAATGGTGGATCTTGGGAAGGCAAATTTCTGCATCTTTTTGGCTTACATATCTGACTTATGGCAGTGAGGCGGAAGCGGCTTTGAGAGCAGCTCGGATGAGTGATTCGAGGGCTACATCCATGGCTGAAGACAACTTTGACTATGATGATTTCTGCTCCACGATGCTCTGGTTAAGTCGTTGCGGTTGATGTGGAAAAAGAAAATCTGGTGTATGTACGCTTAGCAAGGTGACATTGGAAGGGTGAAGCACAAGGAAGCTTCATACTAGTATCAGTATGTAAACTGGTAACTTTTGGTGCATAGCAAAGCTTCTAGGATGCTAGGGTTAAGAAGCATGAAAGGGCATCATTTGGGTGTTTTGTATTTTGGTATACACTACAATATAGTAATGCTTCCACGCTGGGGTTTTAAAGAGTGAAACCTGACACTAATCCCCTTCAGTTTTAGTATATTGCGAACTACGAAAGAAATTGTAAGGTGTTGTAAGAAACTTGACAGACGAGAATGAATTTAAAAGAATAGGCCTTTAAGGTTCATTCGTAATAATTGCCCCTTTTGTGATGATGAGTAGGATCGAAGAGATCATTAATTAAATTGCTATTTAAATTGATTATCGTATCTTCCTTTGATCAGTCTTATAACTTTAGATTTGTAAAATTACAATTTTCTAGGAATATGTGAATCAATTACTAGCTCTCTTCTTTCGGACAGTGTTCCTATATCTAGGACATTTATCATAAATTGGGCTAATTCAATGAATCATCTCACGTGTAATTGTACATTGGTGTGACTAAAACAATGCAACTTATTTAACACGCTTCAAGGTTACTTAAATTTCTCATACAGTCAATTTCATGCACCACTAACTGAGCAGAAACAAGTTAGTGTTTGATAAACTAAGTTAGTTGTTATATCAGCACTTTATTAATTTGTGCAGTGTATTTATTTGAATTTATTTTCTGTACTGTTGAAAATTCTAACTAAGAGAATTCAGATGGTTATGCTGTTTAATTGTACATTTTTACTACCTAAGTTTGAAGATGACATAAGCTCTGTTCTATTTCGCGTTTTTTAGAATTTAGCTAAGAGTTTACATCTTCTTACAACTTCTTATATCTCATTACAACTCCTTACATCCTTAACATAATCCTTACATCTTCTTACATCTCCTTATATTTTCTTACAACTTCTTACTTCCCATATACATTTTCTATAACATTCAACAACTCCTTACATTTTCTTACAGCTCCTTGCATCTTCTTACAGCTCTTTACATCTATTAACTGTATCTAAACGCGAAATAGAACAAGCCCATAATGAAGATAGTAAAAATTTTAAAATAAAAGTATACTAAATTGGAAATCATGCATGGTAATGCATGTTTTACTAAGGGGGTTATTTTTTTGTAATTTAAGAGAAGTATTTATTGGTGTTTACTGTTGATACATGCTAAACTATAATGAAACATGTTGGATAGTTGAAGAAAATATAATTAGATATTTTTAATAAATATTTGATATTGTTAAATTGTACTGAATAATACTAAATTATATTAAATTAAATTAAAAATTATTAATAATAAATACTTATAATAAATCAAAACGAATATGCTATTATTATTTAAAAACCAAGATGGTGATTGAGTATTCAGGAGATTTTGTTATATTATTTTTTTTACAGCGTACTGTTTTTTAACAAGGAAGAAATGAGCTAAACCGCCATTTTATCTTGGACAAGGCAACCTTCCGTTCTGTAATTTCGTCTCCGGCTGCCATGGCTGCTTCAGCTTCTTGTGCTTTACTCTCTCTCTCTCTCTCTCTCTCTATCTGATCTTCAGCATACGTTGTTTTGCACCTCCATTTTTACTGATTGTTGCATCATCTCCTTGTTGCAGGGCACAATCCAGAGTTTTGTGTCCTCTATGCTGCTTACTTTGGGAACCTAAACCACCTCAAAAGTAATCCGCCATCTTGTTTAACCTTTTATCAAAAACTTCGTCTTTAGTGCTCTTCTTGAGCTGAAATTCCCAAATGATGAAAAGGGTTTCTCTGTCTTGGTCTATTCTGAAATGGGTTCTTCCTCTTTCTCTCCCCCTGTCCCAAAACTGCAGGTTTTGCAGCAGAATTTGGGCATGGACGAGAAGAACGAGCAAAGGCTTTGATGGATGTTAGATATCCCTGTGGTCGTACCGTCCTTCATTATGCAGCTGGTGGGGGTAGAACCCATATCTGCGAGTACCTCATTGAGCAACTCAAGGTTGATGTTGATGTCAAGGATGATATAGGTATTTGCCCTAATGCTCAGATTCTTTTATATTTGGTGTATTAATTATTTTGTTTGTTTGTAACTACATTTTTCATGCATGTTGCAATAGTAAACTGTTTGTTTATTGCCAAATGTTTGTGGTGTATTTGCCTTTGATGGCTCTAATTAATTGTTCTTTTTACCCTTCTTGAACGTGCAGCTGTTCTGATCGTTTATACATTCAATCGAGTTTAGGGATTCCTTCACAAGATCATTCTATTGGAGACTTGGAGTAACTTATTTCTGATGTGATTAGTAATTAATCAAATTAGTTGATCAGTTAATTAACTTATTTCTAATCTAATGAACCTCGGGATGGCTCCTTTTATGAATAGATACCAGATAGTGAATGATTAGTTAGTTGATTATGGTCTCTGTAATGGGTAGATACTAGATAGTGATCAATTAATTAGTTAATCAATTAGTTCATTCATTAATTAGTAAATTAGTTGTTAATTCCTATCCAGAAAAAAGTTCATTAACTAATTAGTCTTCGGCTTATCTCTTAACAGTAATAAGTGTCATAATAGAATGAGAAGTAGAAAGCATTGGATTTTGTGGACCCCACTATGTTTTTGGGGGTTTCTGGTGGGTGAGTGCTAAAATATGGGAAAGATTTAACTCGCTTTTTCAAGTACAAAATCATGCTTTTTTGGTTCCAAAGGGTTAGAAATTACCTCTTTTTGGTGATTGGGATTGTTTCAACGTAGTAATTGGCCTAAAAACCAGATGATCTAGGATGCTGTTAATGTGCATAAATATTGAACTTTGGACTTTCCGTTTTAGCCAATTTTCGTTGTGTTTCACCATCGGATCTCGAAAGATCAAGCATGGAAATGCTATGAGTCTGGATGAATTTCCAGTTGCTTCTGAATGAAATCAGATTGAGCACTTAGTTAGAATGTGAAAGCATAACATGTGAGATTATTCGTATTTAGATTCGAGTTCTTCTGAATTGGCAGGTTCTTTTTCAATTGTTTGGCCTTTGTACAGGTGATACTCCTTTGCACACTGCAGCTCTGGCTGAGCAGTATCTCACCTCTGCTTGTCTTCTGAATCATGGAGCTAAACCTAATGCTGCAAACCATAAAGGAATTACTCCATTGCATATTGCTGCTATGAACGGTATGCTAAGTTTAACCAATGCTAGCTCATGGACATTTGGGATTACGAACTTATATAGTGCCATTTGTGTAGCTAAGTTGTTCTTGTATGCCAATCTTTGGCATATCTAGTCTTATTAAGGGTAGCATTATTTGCATTTTCTTACGTTTACACGTATTTGCTGTGGCAGGACGACAGGACCAGCTGCGCTTGCTGATTTCAAAAGGTGCTGAAGTGGACACGCAGGCTTTATGTGGCACACCATTGCAATGCGCTGCTGCAATGGGCATGAAAAATGCTGTTAAGATTTTGCTTGATAACCATGCCAATGTGTGTGAGAAATTTTTGAATTGAAAATTTTGTGTTTTTTTTTTCCTTCGAGTGTTAAATTAGAAGCCTGAAGGAAGGAGGCGAATTCAGCTGCCCACTTAGCTCATCTCTGGCTGTGGTGATGGAGACTGGTGGAAAGAAGGGCTAATTGTGGCTGTTTGAGTTTCCAAACTTTGATGTTTAGAATTGCATTTCTAGAATTGGAGAAAGACTCCTCCCCTAACTCCCTCTCCTACTCCCTCAGGGAAGAAAAAACAGGAGTTATCCTTTGATTTTGTTTCTATTGATGTCGACAAGACCACAACTATTCTGGGCATTATGTTGTGCTTCTGTTCGCGGTATCTCCTTCCAAAGGGGTTGCTTTTCATTGATTTAGGCATATGATTCTTCCATTTGTGCATGAACATGTCTGACATTCTGAATAGATGGGTTTTCTTGAAAATACATAGTGGGTTCTTTAGGTGTTCATAATGTTTATTATCTTTTTCTCCTTCTTGTGTGTAGCCAAATTCAGTGTCTCGTCTGATGTACACACCACTGGTGCTAGCCATTGCGGCAAATTCCATTCATTGTGTAAGGTTATTGCTCAAGGTATCATGAAGACAAACATTGTATTACCAAATTACTTCTGTATAGTATTTATTGTTGTATATTGTTTTCTTGCTTCATGCTCTCCTTGTCTCTTAAAAATCGCCAAACTTAAGTTTTTTTTTTGGGGGGGGGGGGGGGAGATTAAAGGAGCCTCCCTTAATGCTTTGTTTTCTCTCGTATTACTTTGCATAGGATGGTGTCTCGCTGTTCTAGGAATTAATATTAACAGAACTTTTGGGATATGTAATTTTGTGGGACAGATAAGGCTGGTATCATTCTGACAGATTTAAACGGACACATTGTGCTTCTTTCTTGTGCTGGCATTGAACGTTTTCCTTATATTCCCGTTTCATGATAAGTTATCGAAAAATCCAAAGTATAATGGACTCTTTATGTTTTCTATTACTGTTGCAAAACAACTGCATGAGATGTTCATGGTTTGCCGCTTTCCATCAACTTTGGTTGACAATGATGTTTCTTTGGCGTTTTGCCTTCAATTTCTTTGTGGTTATAGACTATGACCTTCCCTTTTTGAGGTATTTGTAATTGTTGGTAACACCATATTTTATTTGGAGTAGGCTGGGACCGATCCCACTTTGGGTTCTCATGGAGTGACTCCTCTGACTGTGGCTGTATCTGAAGGACAAACAAAGATCATCAAATGTCTGCTTAAGGCTGGGGCTGATCCTAATGTGACTAATTTCGTGAGTACATAATGGTCTGATTTCTTGGTTTTAATGTTGAAGAGATAATGTTGGCGTATATATGATTGGCACGCTTCCCTTTTTCCCATTTTATATTGGTTTCGTTTTCTTCACTGACTAGCTGCTTTCGACGATGTCTAACTGGAATTTTTACTGCCCTTCCCCACCCCTCTCTTGCAGTATGATTTTTCTCCTCTAGAAATAGCTGCCATGCGTGGTAGTCGTGCTGATGTAAGGGCTCTCTTACAAGCGACTACCCGTATTCCAAGCATCACAGACTGGAGTGTTGATGGAATACTTAAGTATGTCCAGTCTGTTGAAGCTGAGAATCAGGTATGTGATGAATTCATAGGTTCCCTCTTTCAGTTTCATTATGTTTTTGAGGCCCAGTTTCAAGCTCAAATTTCTTTATTTCATCTTTTGTAATGCCATAGCGCTTACTAGTGATATCTTTAATCCTTATGTCCTGTTTCCCCCGCTTGTGCAATTTGCATTTGTAGCGGAAATCCAAAGTTGAACAGAAGTTCCATGAGGCTAAAGCAAAGGGAGCAGAAGCTGTTTCAAGGAACGATTATCTCGAGGCAATTTACTGGTATACAGAGGCAAGTGTGGTCTCGACTATCAATTGTCAACCTATGCGAGAATTGGTGCAGCTGTTTGATCGATTACCTGTGTAATATGAATGGTGAAACATAGGCTATGACTGCAAAGCCAAAGGATGCAGCTGTTATTTCCAACAGGAGCCTGTGCTGGGCTCGCTTGAATGAGGGAAGCAACGCGCTCAAGGATGCGATGGCCTGCATAATCCTGAGGCCTGATTGGTCCAAGCCCTATTATCGAGCTGGAGTAGCCTGGAGAATTTTGCAGGTATGGAATTTTTTTGGGGGGGAGGGGTGATAGGGGGAATACTGATGACTTCGTATTGGTACCAGGACTATGAAAGGGCAGCGGAAGCATTTGAGATGGGGCTGACGATGGATCCTGAGAACAAGGACCTTCAAGATGCCAAAAGGTGAGCATGGTTATCTGTTGCTTTCTTTTCTAACCAGCATGGATATTTGTTAGGTAATCAAGCCCACTAGGTAGCTTATTAGCTTCCTACAAATTTTAGGGAATAAGTGCATCGTAGGACGTGACATCCCCCCCCCCCCCCCCAAAAAAACCACATAGCTGACATGTGTTGTGGTAGGGACGCGGAGACAGCATTGAGAGCAGCTCGAATGAGTGATTTCCAGGGTACATTCATGGATGAAGACGCCATCGATTCTGATGACTTGTGCTCCATGATGTAGTGGTTGAATCTTTTTTGGTTGATGGGGAAGCAGAAAATCTACTGTATATAGTAACTGACTTGTAAATTTTTGCTGGGTGAACTTGAAGCAGAAGGAAGCTGTATAGTAGTACATGTGTGCTTAGGCGTGCTAGCTGGTAGGGCATGTAAATAGGTTATGGGGCTGGTTTTGCGTCTTGGACGTGGTGTATTTTGGTGTCTGTATAGTAAAGCGTCTACGTTAGGGTTAAAAAAACATGAGAGGCGTATCGTCTGGACCTCTTGTATTTTGGTATATAGTAGTGTTTCTATGCTAGGTTGTTTGAACAGGTTTCAACTTCGAACAAATCCCATTTTGGTGATGAAAAATGTAACTCGTTCAGTTACGTATATATGAGCCAACTTGTGGATATCATGGTTTAGTGTTTCACATATTGCTATATAGATTTTACTATTCTACCGCCACATATTCACTTCATAATGAAGTTATTTCTACGATATCCTTATATGTACTTGCAACTTTTAAAAATCTGTTTGTATATAGGATTAACATTTATTTTTAAGATGCATACATAATTAGTTGAGTATTTGGCATACTGAAAAATATGCTCTTGGAAGTGCACATCTAGTTGGGTTTTGTAAAAAGCCAAAGAAAAAATAAGCTGAATTTAAAAAAACCGAACCGACATTCCAATGATTTTTCCTCAATCCTCAAAGTATTTCTCATTCTGCTAACACATTATGAAGTTTTAGAGAAGACAAGTATCAAACTTCATTGTGCAAGGGAATAAGTGAATAACTCATTAGTTGTCTCAGCTATAGGGTGTCAATATGGCACAAGGCCTCCACTTTCACCTCACAAATCACACTTGTAATTTAGTTTAGCCACATTGGGCGATCTTAATCCGTTATAGGTATCGCTCTAATTTGCATTGTACCTTCTTGTGAGCTCACTTACATCTTGTCATCCTCCCCCACAACCCTACTCCAAAACCAATGCTCCTTCCACAATAAGCCGATCTTCTCAAGCGGCACATTCTTTGTCTCCGGCAAGAACAAGTGCACAAAGCCAGTCATTATCGCGATCCACCCTGCAAAGAAGAAGAAGATGCCGCCCTTGAAGTGGCATAGCATTGCCAAAAGAGTCTGCGCAATGAGGAATGTGAAGATGAAGCTCATCCCCACGGTGATCCCCTGAGCAGCTGACCGTATCTCCAACTGAAAGATCTCACTTGGAACAAGCCACCCAACTGGGCCCCACGAGTAACTGAACCCTGCGCTGTAGGAGCACAGCAGGATCAGAACCACATACGCGTATACGGCACTAAGAGTGTCATAGTCTCCTAGCTTAACTGCCAGTATAATTCCGACCACAATGAATGACACGATCATCTGCACACCACCCCAGAAAAACAAGCGCCGTCTCCCACACTTGTCAACTGCTATGATAGCCACAGTGTCTGCAGCCATGGAGACCACCCCTATCACTACCGCTGATAGAAGTGATGCGCTCTCACCCAATCCTATGGTTCGGAAAAGTACCGGTGCATAAAAACCCACAACATTGATCCCTGTCATCTGCTGGAAGAATGGGATGGCAATCGACATCACAAGCTGAGGCCGGTATTTTCGGTGGAGGAGCAAATCTCCGAGGGGGTGGATGGTAGTCTTGGAGAGTAAGCTTGCTTCGATGAGGTCATTGAGTTCCTCTTGCACATCACTCGTGCCCCTTATCCTTTGTAACACAAGTTCAGCTTTCTTGTGATCGTTGTCCCTTTCGATCAGGCTGTTGGGGGTTTCTGGGAGAAAGAATGAGCCTAGAGTTATGACCAGGGCCGGAAATGCAGTCAGAGCTATTGAGACTCGCCATCCCCATCCGCCTTTGATCTTTTCGGTTCCAAAGTTGACTAAGCTTGCTAAAAGTACCCCAAAAGCAAGACTTAAATGAAAGCCATTGTTGAATGCTCCCCTGTATTTACTTGGTGCTATTTCTACCAGGTACATTGGGACCACCTTCAGAAACAAATAAATCAATTGCAAATTGTTAAATATGAAAGTGCCCCGACAACTGGCAAAAATGTAAGAAACAATGCTGGCAAGTCTTCATCAAATCTCAGGTCCCACTTTTTGGCATTATCCATTCTCCTTCAACCTAGTTTGTACTCCCTTTGATAAGAGAGATGGTGACTCTTCAGAACTCTACGTCCATCAAACATAAGGCAGACTACGTCATCCTTGCATCGTTCCAAGTCATCGATATGTGGATTCGCAGGAAATCAGTCCGTCTTAAAAAAGATGAATGAAAGCTGTGTTTTAACACTTGAGAACAGAGCAAGTGTGTTGACTATACAATTTCACGACGATACAACCCTCAATGTGGGTCGCACTTTTGCAAGGTCTGAACAAAAGGTGGAATGGTTCAACCAGATTGTGGAACAAGCTCAGAATTCCTAATGTTCATGTGTTGCTGGGATGGCTATGCATCAGAAGACAGAAATTGACGACAAAAGACCAGATATAGCAATCGAGAATCACAATAGGTACTACCAGCAACTTCTGGGAAGAGCAAACAGGATCAAACACCCATCCAGCGATGATTTAAGAAGGAAATCCTTAAACAGTCAACTGGAATGAGATATCATACTTAGCTTTCTTTAGCTGGATACATCATGATTGATCTCCTAGATCCTTTTAAAGCAAAAACTACTAAACTAGGTCAATTTGTGATGCATTATTTTTGACAATTTGTTTGTGCATATATTCCTATGTCCAACAACTAAATAAATACCTGGTTAGCGAAGCCAACTCCTATTCCAAGCAGAATGCGGCCTAAGATGAGCATGTAGACATTAAGAGCTGCACCACCGAGAGCTGAGCCAGCAAGCACTGTTATGCCCCCAACAAGGATTGATAGTTTGCGCCCAAAAGTTTTGGTTGTTGATGAAGCAAGAAGTGAAGCAAAAAGGCCAGCGAAGTAGAGAGATGACGTAAACAGGGTTAATACTTGACTGTTGAATTTGCAGTAATTGCTGATCTTTGTGTCTTGTTTCATCTTGGTTACTTCTGGGAAGAACTTCCTCAGAAATGGCTCCATTGATGTCACTCCACCTTCACATGAACGCCAAATTACTAATGCATCATTATTTAGAAACATTTCTAAATTTGTGGTTCATAACGTGAGGAGAATGAATTTTGGGTTGTACACACTCAGAGTAGAGCTTTTCTATTGAACGAAAATTCACCTGAAACTCCAATGTCGTAGCCAAAGATGGCTCCTCCCATGGCAGCCACCATGCAAGAAGCGACCACAAACAATGTAATCTTGCCATTGTAATGCCCGCTCAAGCTGGATATGGCTAGCCCTCCTGCCATTGCTATACAATAGAAAAAGGAGAGATATACTGGCACTTGTACTCTAATCAAAGTTTTCCTATAACATCATGATTTATAAGCACATGCAGTAGCTAGCAACTTCTGAGTGTATGCGCAAGTGGCCCCAGATTCCTTTGGCATCTATCATATAAGAATCAACGAAATAAATTTGTGGGAACATAGTTCACCTTCAGCAAGAGAATTTGTGGTGCATAAATAGACACCAACTGCAGTCAATGTCATTAGTCATTACTACTACACATCTTGCAAGTTCTGCTGAGGGATGCTAAAATTCAATGCACGTGGCAGAATGAAAATTATCAACTACTAATGAACAAAATCAAAACAATTGAAAGTATTGCTTCAGCTTGGTTCTGAATCTGAAGTAATGAAGCCAATATGGCTCTCTTTGCACTTAAACCAATCTCTGTATCATTTACAAATCTCATCGACCCCAGTTGGCATTAAAGCATGTTTCAGTGCATGTTCTTTTGATGTTGTCTTCATCATTCAAGTCCCAACAAGACCTTTGTGATGTGCGTAGGTCATTATCCATAGGAAGATGGATCCACTTAACAATCCCCCGATGATGACCACCTAAATAGAAAAGAATTGATATCATTTAGATACACGAAAAATATATACCCAAAAACCTTAACACAATGAAATATGACATACCCATTTGAACAGATATCCATGATGATGCCTCCATGAATATGGGATGTTCATGCCGAATATTGCAGCTACCAAAGAATATACAGACAAGCAAAGAGTCCCGGAGCAAAGGAAAAGCTCCAGCTGCAATAATATGAAGAAAATACATGGACATAGAGAAATCACAAACACTTTGTGAGGCAGGAAGACATTTCAAAGATAATATAAACTTCTGGACTTCTAGAAACAAGGCAAATCATACCTGAATCAGCTGATTTCGGTGATTGTCCAGCTGCAGTAGTATATGATTAATAATCAGTCAAGCACTTCCAAGTTATTATGGAACTGAATATCTATTTTCAGCTTTGCTTTCTATTTAGTTCATCTATTTGTGATATCTTACCTGAATGTTAATATAGTCTTCAGTGTCATCTATATACTCACGAAGCTGGAGAGAAAAATACAGTCATATCTCATATCACCTGGAATAATACAGGGACACTGACGATATCTAATATTACAAGAACAAGAAGATGAGTGCTTACAGTTGCCAATTTGTTCATGGTGCTGTCAATTTGCATGAAATAAGCCTAAAAATACAGTATACCCACAGATAATTTCATGTTATCCCACAGTCATTGTTTATCCCACATAAGAGAGCAGTATCCCTACCTCAAGCAGCATTTCAAGCTCCTCTACATCGTTTTCCTCATGATTTGAAATCCCACTACTAGCTCTGCTTGTTCTGGATACCTTTGACCCAACAGCATGTGAGGCATGATACCAGTTTGGGGCATAGGAGCTGCTGGCAGGTGAAGAATTAGAATTTGATAATTTTCTCGACAGGTAAAGGTCTGCCATATCATCATCATCATCTAGAAGTTGCTCAAGTTCATCCCTCACCTGCACCAATCAGATCACAAATTACGACTAGGACAGCTGCCTTGTTATGATTCAAAGCTATCAAAAGGGCAGTTTCAAGATCATGACTATACCTTTTGAACCCGATTTGTCAACCTGGTCATTGCACTCTTCAATTTACGTACTCTATCCAGATTCCGGCTGCTAATCTGCCATAATTCTCATCCGAGTCACAATGCTAAAGTTGATAGAGGTACCGATAGATGAAAATCAAACCAGAATAGACTTGCCAAACACAATTTGTAGGAACGGAATACCCAACTCCCCGCCCCCATTCACCCCCCAATGGATACAGCATTCATTATCTGGGCAATCTGTGTTTTGCCATCCCAAGTTCAGAAGCCTGACGATTGAACTACACAAGTGTACCCAAACCGTGTTCTTATGCCACAATCCCCTACCCACTATTCAAGCAATCAGTGACCCTGGCAACTATGAACTAAACTCACAAAGCATTTTAGCAATCATTTAAAAATTCGAAGTTACACATCAAGGTGAACACATGAGGAAGTCAAATTGTGGTTTACCTTAGAAGTAAGCTCATCTAAGGCTGGGTAAGCATCACTTTCCAGTTCTGTCGTTCGAGCATCAAGATAGCTACATATTGCTTCAAGCATCACTTCTAGTGCCCGGAATTCGAATGGGAACTCTACATTTGCAATTCTACTCATTACCAATCATCAGCCAGAGTTAATCAAATAACACTACTTATAGCCTCTTTTTCTTTGTAAACAATTACCATGTTCTTCACCAAATTGAGTGTCATTCTGGGTACCACCTTGCTCATCCTCATCTCCCTGCCCTTCAAAAGGGGCACAAGGTAAGGCAAGCCTCCTCTGCAACTCCTCAACCACTGGAATCACATTTTCATCTGACGGATCCCGGAGCAATACCTTACCCCATATCAACAAAGAAAGTTTTACAAAACGTGGAGAACCCCTCACGCCCCCTCCAAAAAACAACACAAAATATCACAAAAAATGTCACAGAAGGGGGTTGGGGGTATCTTTAGTTACCTCCTCTGCTGTGATAATGGCTTTGATATGCTGAAACATAACAAATTCGCAAATAAAAATCCAAAATTGACACGACCCAACACCAAAAGATCAAAATTAAAACATCCCGCACAAGAATTTCAATTCCTGATGTGCTGAAATATAACAAACCCACAAATAAAAAAAACCCAAAATTAACACAACCCAAGACCAAAGACATCAAAATTAAAACAACCCGCTAAAGAATTTCACCTCCAACTTCACCTAAGACCTTAAAAATATCAAAATTAAAGACTTTTACCTCCAAATTGACAATGATAGCCCTTTCTCTGCCCAGAATAGTAGAAGGGTAAGAAAGCAGGGGATCCAAAATCCTAAGATCCCTGGCATGAATTCTGAGTCTTCTAAGTATGGAATACTTATCCAAATCCAAGAATTTTCTCTCCCCATTTCGACTGAACAACACCCAAGTGCTAGAAACCAAAGTTTTCTTCTTTACAGACACCTGTTCTTCAGCAGGGACTATGAACCCTTCTATGGCCATTTTTCATGTGTGTTTTTTTGCAGATATTCTGGAAATTAAGAACAGCCAGATGGGTAATCGTGTAAAAAACTTGGAAAAAGGCGGTGTTGTGAAGGGGAGAGATAAAAGGGTAGCGTGAATGGAGGTGGGGAGATTGTAAAGAATGCCATTGGAGGTTTGAGAGGGATGTTTGGTTGGATTTGGAAATGCTGAGTGTGCATGGCGTTTAGTGGCAGGTGGTGGCCCTGGTGGGGAATGAATGTTCTTCTATGAACTGTCAAAATTAAAATTGGAGGGAGTTGAGATAACATTACCCCCTTTTTATTTCTTTTTATTCGAAGGTTTTAGAGCATTTCCCAAAAAAAAAAAAAAGACAGAAAGAAAAAGAAGCTTTCAATTTTCCATATATATGAATAAATTTTGTTGGCTCCCTATACCCCCAAAAAAAAGCAAAAAAGAAAAATGAATGTTTATAGTAGTCTCAAGAATGAACAAAATACTGCCATGTAAATACAATTTCAATTTAAAAGGATTTTTCAGGTAAAAAGTAGCCTTTTTTTTGTTGTTGAAATCAGTGTAACCTTTTTTAAAAAAAGTGGTAAATTTGTAGGTTCAGTTGGATTTCTAGTGGGACAACGAAAAAAATTAAATAAACTATTTTATTCAGTATTTGAGAGAAAAATAAATTAGACGAATTTAAAATCAGGTTTGACCAATATTGATAGAAAAAAATCAAATTTTAATGTTCAAAGTTAAAAATTGGATAAGAACATTATGAGCGCATCTATTTGTTTGATCGAGCAAACTTAATAGCTATGATGTCCATCCATAACCATAAGTTATAACTTAAAGTCAACTTTTGTCTTTGATCTACTCCCTAGCTTTAATTTGTAGGCCTCACATGGATATATTTCTTCATAAGTATAGCTTAATAGAGTGGCATGGCTGGTTTGAACTTTGAATGCTGCATCATCATCATGATTCATGTCTAAAATAGGGTTCGGTCTAAAAATGATATCTAAATTAAGAAAATTTTACTATAGAAAATTACACGGCTTAGAATTTATTTATTTTTTTCCGCCATAGCATGGAACTTTCTTTTACATTATTAATTGGTTATTTGGTATAATTGATTGGGTCTTGTCACAAAGAAGGCTCGAGTCACAAGCTCAAACTATTCAAGATAGAGTTATGTTGGTCTAATTAAATGTCTTAATTATATAAACACAATGCTTATTTTATTTTTCTATTCACACGAGCTGCTTTTTTATGAAGTAGAAAAATTTACCATTCCCTCCGCCCCCTATTCGCATTTTGACAGCCAGATTAGGCAACAACAACTCTTGCACAAATAAATTGATAAAATTATACACTTTTTCATAGCTATAATTATATGTTTCAAATATTGTATTAATTCTATAAAAATACAAGTTTGACAATAATCATAACGTCTAAACAAGCATGGGTCCTACCATGATTTTGTTGTTTTTTTTTTAAACAAAGACCATAAAAGGAGGGACAATAACGCGTGGGTGGTGGTGAGTGGGGACAGTTAGTGTTTGGTGGTCCAACTTTTGAAAAGACTGAACTGACAAGAAATTACAATGATTCAGATTAGATTTAACAATACCCTATTCAAACATTTTGGGCTACCTTTGAGCTTGGCCCAGTTAAGTTTTAATCCAGCCCATTTTGTTAGATGGTTTTATATGTGTGGACCACGACCTGCATTCATTCATGAGCCCAAACTTTCCAATGCCGGCCCTAACAAGTAAACCCAATCCTTGCACTAGACCGAAGGGTCCCTCCAGGGTGAATGAGACGTAAAAGTTGATATAAGTAAGATTTGAATTCAGATCATTATAAATGGTTTTCAGTTGAACTAATTGACACTTATTGCATTAGACTGAAGCTAACAAAGTTGACTATGCAAAATTTTCTTTTTACCTTCTGAAAACGTCAATGGCACGAAAATAGCATCATTATATAGTCAATTCCTTTTTTCAAAATATTAAAAAAAATCAATTTGTAGACATAGTTGAGTCAAATTTTTAAATCACCAACGTAAACTTGTTTAGGTTGTTGGACATTTGTTTCCCTTATGTAAGGTCCTGAGTTTGAATCTTGTTAAAGAATAGAATTTGCACTGAGACATCTTTTAGGCTTAGAGTACTTGAATTCTAATTAATAGATGATCAAAGAACCATTAAAAATAAAAAGACGCAAATTAAATGCATTATTGCTTTCTAATTCTAAGTTAGGTGTCTTTTCCTTGACTTATTCTAAAAAGCCCAATAAATTTATCTTACAAAAAATAAGTAGTTCTTTTTTCCGTTGTTGTCCGAAGGAGCCACAAAGGATGACTATGTAGATAAAGTGACTAGGTGCAGCAGATATTGCTAGGTTTATAATAGATATAGGAGAAATTGAATATCGCACCCATTAAACTAAAAATATTTGACTTAATTAAAGATTAAAGCCTCATTCATCAATACTTAGATTGTAGACCAAGTACTATAGATTCGATAATGTGGTGCAACTCACACTAAACAAACTTTTTTTTAAAAAAAAAAAGACCATGAAAATAAGAGATGTGTTTAAAAAGGTAAAAAAATTATCATATATGGTAGTCGAGAGCCGAGATTACTTAATAATTTGCATCATCATTTCACATAAAACAAGAAAATTGAGTATTGGCGCGATGATGTTACAAGCACAACCTCCCTGCTTAACTTAATTGTTTCCTTAATATTTCTCCAACCAAAATTACCAATTGGTTTTGTTAATAAACATATTGTATTAGCGGTGGTTAAATCAGTCCAATTTGATTAGCAAAGAAACCATAATTAACAAGCTGGAATTAGCTATTGGCAGCTTGTAATTAGCGGAGTATCAGTAGCACGAAGTGAAAATTTATTTGAAAGATTAATTTACTAATTATTTTTGGATGCTTTTGCTCATCAACTAACTTTCAATAATTGTCCCACACACTGAGGGCATTGCCATGCATTTTCCTTAGTATATTGGCTATTTTCAAATATTTTTTTTTTTTTTTCACAATGGTAAATAGAGAGAAAAATTAAGCGCCTCTTCTCACAAGAGTACGCCCAACAAAATCATCCGCTATAATATGATGAAGGTGAGGTGAGAAACATAAGTCGGTTGTAAACGCCCCGGTAATGGAATGTCCGAAATTGGCTAGCCAGTCTGCTGCCATGTTTGCCTCCCGAAAGATGTGATTGAACTTGGCATGAACCTCCTTTTTTAACCAGACTTGAACATCTCGAATGATATTAGCGATTTTCCATGGGACCTGACCGTCCCCTTTAACTGCTTTGATCACTGTGAGGTTATCTCCTTCAATAATGATACTGTTGTACCCTGATTGAACTGCAGCTTTGACTCCATCTCGAAGTGCTCTTGCTTCTGCCACGAGAATGGTTGTATCTCCGTACTGTTGTGCTCCTGCTTTAACTAGCGTGCCCGTCGAATCGCGTAAAATGAAGCCACCTGCCGCTGAGGAGTGGCTGCGGGATCCGTCAAAGTTGAGTTTGATGGCTCCCGGGTGGGGGGGATGCCATCTCACAAAAAGATTGGATGTGGGAGGGGTAGAAGAATTCCCCTGGGAAAAGGTATCAACCGAAATACGAGTTCGGATTCGCCATTCAGCATAAGCCTTTTTGGCCTGGATGATACATGCTAAGGGTTGAAAGATATTATTCCTGAAAACTACATTATTTCTATTTTTCCAAATGCTCCAGATGAGGAAGGAGACTTTCCGAAGAATGTCAGGGGTCCTAGTGCTTTTAATGTTATGAAGGTGATGTAATAAGGTATGATTATGAACAGGTGCTATACCGGACGGGATCCATTCGTGGGATTCAGCATAATCCCAAACTTTCCTAATCATACGACATTCAGTGAACAAGTGTTCTATGGATTCTATATCATCTGAGCAGATGGGACATGAAGGATCAATGTGAAACCCTCTTCTTAGGAGAAGACCTCTAACAGGAATCGCCTTATGGCACACTTGCCAGAGGAAGACTTTAATTTTTGGCATGGTGTCAATTTTCCATATCCATTTGTAATTCCAGTCAGCGACATGCAACGCTTGCGGGTCATGGGCTAGCCAGGTAGCAGATTTTGTTGAGAAATTTCCTGAGCTGTGAAGTCCCCAACAAAAAGAATCTTCGATGTCATGATCTGGGATAGTAATTCCTTGGATTTTGATTATAAGAGAATGATCAGTCAGAGTGTGCTTGAGTTTGTCGATATTCCAGGTGCGGTTTGCGAGAATAAAGTCACTAACAGTTGCTTCTGGCAAGAGGATATTAGTTCCAGGGGTACGTAGCATGTCAGCTAGTGTGGAATTTCCTATCCAGTTGTCGAACCAAAAAAGTATTCGCTTTCCATTTCCTAACTTCCACGTAACCCCTCGTCTGAGGAGATCACGACAATTCAAAATACTCTTCCAAACTGGTGAGTCAGTGCGTTTTTGTCTATAATCAAAAAGGTTCTTTTCTTTGAGGTACTTGTTTGTAATCATTTGGGTCCATAAGCTAGCTTCTTTAGATAAGACTTTCCAAGCTATCTTACATTGAAAGGCTTTGTTAACGGCGTCTGTTCTCCGAAGGCTCAGACCCCCTTTGCTTTTTGGCATGCAGACTTTATCCCATGCGATAAGTGGAAACCCTTTTTCCGTACTGGAGTTATGCCAAAAAAAATCGCGGCTGATCTTATCAATATGGTTGGTGGTAGATTTAGGGAGCTGAAAACATTGCATGGTGTGTGCAGGTAGGGATTCTAAATGTGATTGAATCAGTACTGCTCTCCCTGCTTTAGAGAGAGAATTTGCTTTCCAGCCAGCCAGTTTTGTGGTGGCTTTACTAATAATGTCCTGGAAAGTAGATTTTGACGGCTTCCCTTGGAAGACAGGGCACCCGAGGTACTTCCCTAGTGAGTCTTTGTGAGTGATGCTTAAACTGCCCATAGCGGCTTGTTTCTGAGCTACAGTTACATTTTTTGAGAAGGTAACTGTAGATTTATGGAAATTAACTAGTTGGCCAGAAATGTTGCAGAACTTATCCAGCGTGTTTTTTACGATGCTACAGCTGTTAGCAGTAGCCTTGCAGAAATTTAGACAATCATCAGCAAACATAAGGCATGGGATTGCTGAGGTTCGGGGTCCCAGTTTAATTCCAATACCTGATTTAGTAGTCATGGCTTCGTTAGTCAGGAAATGATTAAGGACTTCCATACAAAGGATGAAGAGATACGGTGACAAGGGATCTCCTTGTCTAATTCCCCTTGAAGGAGAGAGGAGACCGTTTGGTTCATTATTGACTATAATTGAGTAGGAGACTGATGAGATACATCCCATAATCCACTTATTCCATACGGGGTGAAATCCTAGTTCTTGTAGACAATGTAAAATGAAGTCCCATTCAAGTCTATCATATGCCTTTTCCATGTCAACTTTGATCGCAGCCCACGCAGATCTACTTTTCATGCACTTGAATTTATGCATTATTTCATGGGTAAGTAGGATGTTGTCATGAATGGATCTTCCTGGAATAAAGGCACTTTGTATCGGAGATATGATGTTATGAAGTAGTGGCCTCATTCTATTTACTAGTATCTTGGCAATGATTTTGTAAACAGTTGTGCACAAACTGATAGGTCTGAAATGACTAGTCTGCGAAGGGGCATCTGATTTGGGAATGAGGGTGATGAAGGTATGATTAATCTCTTTGAGGATTTGCCCGTTCTTAAAAAATTCTAGTATACAATTGACTAGGTCATACTTAATGAGTTCCCAATACCTCTAGAAAAACCCGGCTCCAAAGCCGTCAGGTCCTGGGGTTTTATTGGAGTCGATGCTAAACACAACAGTTTTAATCTCGTCCATACTTGGTAATTTGATGAGTTCAAGGTTGTCGTCATCGGACACTTTCCGAGAAAGCCCAAGATTTGGGAAGTTTCTGGGTTGATTATGAGGAGATTTGAATCTTAGCGTATAATCAGTGATGAATTTCTCAGCAATCGTCTTTTGGTCGTCAATCCAGACACCACTGTTATCTCTCAACTTAACTATTATCTTCTTTTTTCTTCTAGCATTTGCTATTCGTTGGAAGAATTTAGTGTTTCTGTCACCATTCACTAGCCATTCTTTCCTCTTGAATTTACCCCAGTATTTTTGGTGGAAAAGCAACAGTTTTTCTCTTTGGTTAATGAGTCGAGTCATCCATGAATTTAACCTGAAGCTGTTGGGGTTATCAAGTAGTTTCCTTTCAACATAATCAATTTTTTGTTCATTGGAGGCGACTTTTTCATGGTAGTTGCCAAACTGCTTTTTTGACCAGTCCTTGACTTCGTGCTTGATGAGTTTTAATTTCTTGGATAACTGGAACATTTTGGAGCCTTTGATTACGACCTTCCAATGCTTTTTAACGATATTATCAACTTGTTGATAATTAGTCCAATAATTCTGGAAGCGGAAGGGAAAAGCTTTTTGGCTATGGCTTTGTGTTACTGTAGAGAGAATAATCGGGCAATGATCAGAACAAGTAAAGCTACCGTGAGTTTCGAGGGAGTCTGGATACAGGCTCATCCAGTCTTTCCTGGCAATCGCTCTATCAAGTCTTTCGTAAATGAGATGTGTATGAATTCTTTTTTTCCACGTAAATAATCTGCCATTTACTTGGAGGGATTCTGCGCATATAGATTTGATGAAAGTGTTAAGTCTAGCATATTTGTGGCTGGACCGAATTTGCCCGCCCACCTTTTCATTAGGTGCAGTTAGTTCGTTAAAATCTCCTATAAGACACCAGGGAGCATCAATAACTGAGTTTAATTGTAAGAGATGATTCCAGAATGGATCTTTTTCTTGCTCCTGTGCTGGGGCGTAAATACCTGACACGACACAGTTTTGGGATGTGTGGGTGTCATGCACTAGCATATGGATCGCTCGGGTTTCTTTTAATAATACAGAAGCGTGAATTAATCCAGTATTCCATAATACCGCAATTCCCCCTGAGTGGTTGGAAGGAAGTACATAGTCAAAATGGTCATAACCAAGTTTGGGTAAGAGTCTAACAATATTATTTTCATTGACCATAGTTTCTAAAAGGAATATCATATCCGGTTTATGAATTCTTGACAGGAGCTTTAGTTCCTGTAAAACTTGCAATTTTTTTGCCCCTTGGACATTCCAGCTAATGACTTTCATTATGTCGCTTATATACCATAATCCAGGCGCATGACATATTAATCACAATTGTATCATTGTGGAGACTGAGAGGGGATATACCTTCATGGGATTCTATAAGTCTAGAGAATAGAGCTAGGGAGGCAACCTTAGATAGGAAGTGCATACATCCACAAACACAGATTTTGAAAAGGATCCTTCCACGAAGTGGCCGATAGAAATTGGATCCTCGTGTCTTGAGATGAACCATGGGTGCATAAGGACGGTATAGAAAATACCTTCCATTGAAAGGCGGGAAAGACTGATCATACACTTTCGCCAAGAGGCCTAATTTACCAAGGAGGGAGTTAAACTTTGTACTTCCCAGTTCAGCCTCCCCACACCACCTGTGAGGTATATAGTACATGACCATCCGGAACAAAATAACATCTTGCGAACAATACTGAGTAAAGACTACATATAGCAAGCCCGGAGGCAGTCTAAACTCGGGCCTTGGAGGGGCCGTGGGGATTAATATCCCCTCGGTCCTCGCTCGCCGTATGATAATCTGTGTAAAAATGATCGAATTTATACCGACGTCCAGAGTAGTCCTGTTGCATGGTGTCATGGGCTGGTGCTTTATGACATGTACTGCATTACTAGGATCAGCGCAAGGAACCCAGCAGCGGGATATAGTACAGCAATCCCTTGAATACAACACGGTTGATAACCCAACAAATGCACTCACATAATGCACAACACCAGCCAAAATAACAATCATGGGGCTTATGGTTGAAAACATAAGTACTGAACTCAGCATATAAGGAAAAAGCCATACTATTAATAAAAGATGGTGAAATATAATACAACAAACGAGCCACCATCCAAAGTGCCAAAGACTATCACGAGATGTATCAAACTGAGGTACGCCTTTGGTCATGTCCATATGCGCCAGCCCCCATAAGCAACAGAGGGTCCACATTTTCATGCATTCAGGACCTACAGTAACCAAAAAAATATACATCACAGGCCAGCATCTAAGTCGACATACAGTAATATGAAGAAAAGAAAAACACGTACAACTCCTAAAGCAGGGTTGAGTAGGGTAAGGAAGCAACCCAAGGGAGTTAAGCAAAAATGGATTATCAGACATAGGAAGCAAAGGAATTAAGTGGCCTGATAGGTGGTCTCCCCTCCATCATCATCCCTCTTCCTCTTGGCCGAGTCCGAGGACATCTCGATGTCCTCACAATGGTTCAGATTCAGATAAAGGTCTACATTATCTTCAGCCTCGATATCATCCAGCATGTCGACATTCAAGGCATTGAGGGGATCATCTTCCACAATAGGTTGAGCAGGATGAGGGATAGCATTGAGATTAGTCAGGATCAGACCATCAGGATTACTTGGGGCAGGGATAGAGGAGTAGAAAGGCGAAGTAGTGTTATTTCCCAGGAAGCTCTGCGTGTGGCCTGTAGTAGAAATCGTCTTGCTAGGCTGCTGGGTCGAAGAGGAGGCTTTAGTATGCTTAGTAGAATGCATGGCTCTAACTCTTTTCTTGGGAGACACCGTCACCCAGGTATCATCCAAGTTGGGAATGGTAGTAGTGGAGGGAGTGACACTTTTATTGGCCGGGGAAACTCCTTGGGCATCGAAGCGTTCAACTAGAACCTCAATCTGTTTGGAAACCGGGAGGTTTGGGCAAGAGTCTAGTTGGTGTGAATCCCCACCACAGAGAGGACAGACTTCGTGGAGTCCTTCATAGATAAGGGGCACCCTTGTTGACAACCCTCATCTAGAGATAGACAGACTACCGGGAAGAGGGTGAGTAATATCAATGTTGACACAAACCCTAGCGAATTTGCCTTTTAGGCGAAGAAGAGTGTTATGGTCAACACGGACTATGTTACCCACATGTTTAAGCAGGTCCTGGAGGGTCCCCCTGTCCCAGAATTCCCAAGGGAGCCTAGGGATCCTGAGCCACTGATCAACCCGAGTAAGAGAGGTTTGATATGGGTCAAAGAATTCAACCCACGGTTTCAGAGCAAAGTTAAGCCCATTAACAAAATAAGGTCTTTGATAATAAACCAGGAATTTATCTTCAGCATTAGCAAAACGGATGAGGATCCAGTGGTTACCCATTTCCACATATTCCACTTGGCCTTTCACACATTTCCACTCGTTACGGGTTCGGTGGATTATAGCAGGTAGAGGTAACGGTTCCCCCCAGACCTTGCCCAACAGACAGCAGGCAAGAAGTTCGTCAGAGTTGAGGCCAGGTTGAGGAGAAGGGTCAGGGATCGGGCTCTTCAGAAGAGGGTCCAGATTTTGAGCTTTTGAGGATTGGCCTATGGAAAAGATCCCTGTAGGCTGATCTTGTCGAAGTTTAGTACAAAATTCTGGTTCAGTGGTTGACATTTTAGTACGATTGTGGCCTCCCATTCCGAATTTAAGGGCATCGGAGTAGGAGTCGGGGCCAGTGGGAGTGGGTTGGCCAGAAGAGTTACATCGGTTTCCATCCAACACATCTGGGATTCCAGATTGGGTAAGATCAGGAGGAGAGGGAACATAGTCTTGGTGGTCCATACTACCATTGGAGCTACTGTTAGATGACAGAGGAGAGTATGGAGAAGGGTTAGACATAAGCATAAGGCACACCGACCTTATAATGAGCAGGTAAGGTATGAGGGGGGTGCAGATGGGGAATGGGTATAAAAAGGGCCTCGAGTGACGGGGTAGCTGAGGTAAGGGGGGCATGTACAAGGTAATAATGGTTCTGGGTGGAGGCCGAACTGGGCTACTAGTCACGAACACAGAGGAATTGTAACCACCACAAACATGAATATAACAAAGTGAATTAAATGGTGAGGGAACAATAGAACCTGATTGAAGACCGTGCAAAATCCTGTTGCAGGGGCGATAGCAACTAGTCAGTGGGGTTACATCCCACAAATTCTGGATGACAGCATGGTTCTGCTTGGCACAGCCCCGCGCGTATCCAGGAAGACGGCGGATCTGATCTGTTGCGCCCACGGGTTTGGTCCCAAACCATTCGTATCCATGCTGTGGCTGGCCCATCACTGCAATAATGGTATGGGGTGACTGGAATCCGGCTAGATAAAGCGATGTGATGTCAGTCACCCCAAGTTCCTCATAAATGCCGAGAAAAGGGCTGAGAGGACCTCGGATAGAGAAGAGGTGAGGGACGAAGAATGATAGGGGTAGAGACAGCAAGTTGGCGGTGGATATCTCCAGTAAATCAAGGGGATTATGCTGAGATCTCAAAATCCGGCTCATAAAGAGGGCAGACTTGACGGATGGTGAGGCCTTTAATGGATGTACAGATGGTGGTTGGGGCTGTAAACAAGGAGAAGACAACGCATGCTGCACTCCATCAGACGCAAGGCCGAGGGTAAGGGGGGGAAGGAAAGAGAACATCGGTCCAGAGACAGAGAGCGAGAGCAGGGAGGGTCTGGCGGTTTTTTCATTCTTTTTCTGGCTATTTTCAAATATATATATATATATATATATATATATATATATAATATGTTATTTCAGGCCATCAAACCCCCCCCCCCCCAAAAAAGACAAAAAGATGGAAGTATAGGACACAATTAAGGAGTCAATGCACATTACAATATGACATTATATTATGTTATTAACCGAAGGTTCGAAGCATGTGGTTCGAAGCATCCTCTCTCTCTCTCTCTCTCTCTCTCTCTCTCTCTCTCTCTCTCTCCTCTCTAAAAAATAGGGAAAGAAAAACAGAGTGCCTTTCGTTTCCTCAAAGTCTAACACGATCAAAGATTCTTCTTTTTTCAGATTTGGAAAACCCTAGATTGGATTCATCACATCTCTGCAATTTTTCTGCTTTGAGATGGATGCGATCATATGATTGATTATTCATTCCAGGATTATACTACGAACCCCTGGAAGAAACTGATCGGTCGGTTTCTTCCCGCCAAATTTGAACGGATCTTCGCCATTTTCGATCGATATTTTTCGACTGTAGGTTTGATTGATCGATCGATGAAGCGGTTTCGAAGATGGCAGAGGATCTCATTCCTCTTTCTTCTTTCTCTTTCTGTATTCGTCCCCATTTTCTTACTCTCAATTAAACTCCAGAGTTTTACTTCCGAAGGTAATGCACTCTCCATTGATCTTGTTGGATTTTTTTTTGGTATTCTTCAATGTGCTCAATCTGATAATTACATGAATTTGGATCAGGAAGGAAAGAGTTCATTGATGATTTACCTACTATTGTAAGAATCTCCTCTGTTTCTCTATCTTCAATTCTACTCTTCTTAGTTTTGGTGGGTTGTAAAGGTCCAATGTAGCTCTTAATTTTGAATCTTGAATGCAGAAATATAGGGCTGATGTATTACCACTTGAAGCAGTTGGACAGGTACTTAATTTGATTTTACCATGGTGCTTGGAATTGAGTTTCATTCAGTAGTTTTGTTTATAATTTGATTTTCTTGTGCAAAAACTAGGAAGGTAGTGGGGGTGTCAAAGAGCCTAACCTAGAAGTATACAGAGATCAGAATTACTCTCTAGTTAAATTTAGTCAGAATGAGGATGGACATTCAAATTCCAAGGAATCCAGAGCAAGTAGCAGCAGGGGTTCAGAGAGGAGAGGTTAGTATTACTTGATTGTGTTGTGCTCAGTGCTTCAACAGATTTATGCTGAAGCCTTGACTTTAAGGCATGCTATCTGATATTGTAGCTGTTTTTTTCCTTAGCAACGGAGCTTGGCAGAGGAGGAGAAACCAAGCCAACTCAACCAAGGGAAGAGCGTTCACCTAGAAAACTCAAGGTATATAACTTGTCTGACCAGCAAAATGGTTCAATCTCTGCATTCAGATTTTGATTTCATAATGCTTTTTTGAATGTAATAAATGGGCATATCAATTGTTTTTTAAAAATTAAAATAGCTGAAAGGTACTTGCCGATGTATTAGCATAATCTAGCTTTTTTTAAATAAAAAAATTGAAATACATTAGTTGGAAGTAACACCGGGGTTACCTTCTTATGTGCTTCTTTCTATAAGGGCCATTAGCCATGAAGATTGAAGAGTCGAAATTGCTGTTGATGGTAGTTTATTCAAAAGTCTCCGGGCCAGTGTCACAAGTGGTGATTAAGATGAAACATCTTGTCAGATTTCCCAGGACAATGACTTCCTAAATGCAGATAGATAGATTTAGGCCAATTCTGAAAGTAGTTGAATTTCTTGTGCTAGTCACCCCTTGACCCATTGAGCCTCTAGACTGAAATCGAGCTCAATCTAATCCCTTATATATTAGGTAGAGGATGATGCTTCCATGTACTATTGAATATTGACGCATTTAGGAAAAATTGCTAATCTTTCTTTGAACAATTGGAATGAGTACTATTGATATATCCAAACACCTTGGAGAGGCATTTGATTTCATTTTCCTTGTCCTCATGATTGGAACTTATGGTAGGCATGGCCACTGTGCTTAAGAGTACTTGTGAGGTTGGAGATTTGGAGTGGAGAGTAGTTCAGCCCATGTACAAATAGTGACTGTTTCTTCACAGTTGCTGAAAGGGATGAAATATGTTGAATAGGTCGGACATGCTGTCAGCCTACAGGACCGGTTTCAGAATCCATTCCATGTTCTTTTATTAGTGACCTCATTCAAACAGGAATGCAAAATACAAAAATTCTAATTTATGTACCATATCTCCTCTCCTTGTATCACTTTCTTATATTTGTATATCTGTGCTTACAGCAGGGTCACTCAAATCAAAGTTCTAGTCAACATGATCATGGAGTTCGAGCTACTAGTGTCCAAATGGTTCCACATGTTCAAGATTCACGCACAGAGACACAGAGGGTTAGAGATGATAAGGTGGGGCGAATGAAAGATCAAGTGATTAGGGCCAAGGCATACTTGGGTTTTGCAACTTCTGCTGGCAATACGCACTTAGTGAGAGAACTGAGGTTACGTATAAAAGAAGTGGAACGAGCACTGAGTCGAGCCAGGAAAGATTCAGACTTATCAAGACGGTAATACATCTGACCATTTGGATCTGTCATACATTCCTAAAGGAAAACTGCTTTCTTCTAACCATCTTGGCGGATCCCTCTCCTTTCTGTTATATATTTCTGGATCTGGATCGGTGTAGAATACCAATGTGTGATAGATAAATTGTAGTTTCTTGCATGATAGATATTAGATAACTAGTTCTATTTTCTGCTGTGGGATAACGCACTGTAATTCCTTGATCCTTATTATGCATATGGCTTGCTTTCTAGTATGGAGTCACATCCTGGATGTGGCAGTAACATGTTCATGGGAATGCATATTGATTCAAAAATTTTATACATGCAGTGCTTCACAAAAAATGAGAAGCATGGAGCGCACCTTGTCAAAAGCTAGTCGTGCATATTCAGACTGCACCGACATGGTTAACAGCTTGCGTTCTATGGCGAATAATGCCGAGAACCAGACTCTGTTGCAGAGAAACCATGTAACACGTCTTACTGAGCTTGTTGGAAGGACAACGCCGAAAGGCCTTCATTGTCTTTCTATGAGGCTCACCGCAGACTACTTTACACTTGAACCTGAGCAACAAGTATTTCCCAATCAACAGAATATTTACAACCCAGATCTTCTTCACTATGCTGTTTTCTCTGACAATGTCCTAGCAGCTGCAGTTGTTGTGAATTCCACAGTATCGAATACTAAGGTAATTGCCCCATGTTTCATTTTCCTTCTCCTATAACTTGGTTTACCACGTAACTTAGTGACCTTTTTCTAGGCAATTTGTGCGGTAACGTCCTTGAGAACTGACAAAAAATTTCTAGAGGAAACTAGAGGGCACATTTAAAGAAAATATCTGGCCTATTTGTTATTTACTTCTGCATTCTAGAAAATTTACGTCTTTTAGCTTTCATGAATTCACAATTCAACATCTTTTGATTTTAAGAGGATAGGGCCCATTAGTCAATAGGTGCATATGTTGTGTATGTTCCTTTTTCATGTGACTTTCCTCTCTTGGAAGAAAATTCCTGTCCTTCCTTGAATTCATTTATCTGCTCGTGTGTCTCTGCGTGAGCATGTGTTAACCTATCCTTATCATGATGGGGTCTTAATTTGTCAAGGTTTTCTTATATGTGTATCAATTGCATGTTTGCTCTTAATGCATTCACTCATTCCTTCAGGGTCTTTCAGAGTGAGCTGCTTAATTACTCAAATGAATTAGACTTGTATTCTTTGGATGATGATTAAGATAATTCAGGGTTATCAATAATGGCGAAACTTAAAGAGAGATGGGATAGGGCCATAGGGGCAACCTTGTGAATAGTTTTTCTATTATGTATGTACGGTATCCTGTCCATATAATATTATGGAAGTGATGGAGTGGTACTTTGAGGGTTTGATCTTGAAGTTCGGGTTCAACCTTTAAAAAGCAAAAAAAGGGGGGAAAGACAAAATCATCCCACTATCAGGCATTACTTTTCTGATTCTATGTTACAAAGAATTGATCAAATGTAGAAAATCTCTTTTCTCCAGAATTTTGGAGTCTCTAGGAGACATCCTCTCTATTTGCAAGGCTAAAGCTGCCTACATCTTCATCGCTCAAGACCCAGTTTCAATGAAATCCAATCTGGTAGGTTGTTGTATTCTTATGATGAATTGAGTTTTCTACTGCTGAACAGACTGCAGAGACCAACTAATAATTAAGACATATATATCATATAAGGTGGCGTATTTAGGTATTGCTCTATTTAGGAACCTTCCAAAATCTGTGGTCTTTTCTCTGAAATAGGGGTATGGTGTTCTCAGAAGATTTATGCTTCATATTCAGAGGATAAGGTTGCTCAGAAGTATGGATCGAGCAGTTATGCTATTGCAGTATTGCGTATTGCAAGCATTTTATAACAGATCAGGCAAATCACTATTGAGGATATAGTCTGCATGATAAGCAATAGAGAATTATTAGGGACATGATCACTTGAGAGTGTCTTGTATGTCTTCAGAAGTTCTGAGAGTTTTTCTCAATCCACTTATCTAATCTTTGTTACAAGGATTTATCTTTTTTCAGAAAATCTTCATTTTCATGAACTTTTATTTAAAAGACAGAAATCAGATTGAGGACTCTCGTTTATAGAGTTCCATCTTCATTCCATCTAAGCTGTTTCGATTCCTTGATTGAGCAAAATTTATAGAGTTCGTATGGACAATCATGAAACATTTAGAAACAAATGCCAACAGAATGGCAGAATCTATGATCCTCTTGGCTGAAAATTTCTGCAACTCAGTGGTTAGTTCATTAGTTAAAAAGATGGATCAGCATCATTAGGTGCCTTATGACAAAGCGAAAGGTCCTTGGATCTGCAGTTATGGAGTTCCCGAATGAGGACACCCAAGGAGAAATCGTAGCTGCTCCTTATTAAGGACTTATCGTTAGATTATTGTTGTTGAATTATATAGGCTATGAGAATTAGGTGGTTCAATCGAGATATATGCTCACATTTCTAGATTAAATGGTGTAACATTCAGGTGTCACTGTGTTTTATGATTTCATCTTGAATGATCTAGCATTGATAATGATGAAAGTATTGTCTCATTTACCAGAAACAGTGTTGCATAAACAAAAATGAGCATCTTATGTGCTCCCAAATTTTATCAGAATGTCATTTCATAATTGTGCTGGTTGCAGGAACCGGGAAAGTCTGTCTTCCATGTGGTGACAGATTCCCTAAACTTCCCTGCATTTTCAATGTGGTTTTTGTTAAATCCTCCCAGAGAAGCCACTATCCATGTCCTAAGTGTGAAAGATTTTGTGTGGTTGTCCACGACATATGATGTGTCACTGGGGGAACAACGTTCCATCGATCCAAGACATTCCTCTCTTCTAAATCACCTACGCTTTGATTTACCTGAAATGTTTCCACAGCTGAATAAGATCATATTCCTTGACCATGACGTGGTGGTTCAGAAAGATCTGAGTGGTCTCTTTAAGATCAAGATGAAGGGAAAAGTTAATGGTGCAGTGGAGACCTGCCACAAAGGCGAGTCTTCGTATAGACAGATGGACATGTTGATCAATTTCTCAGATCCATGGGTGACCACAAAGCTCGATGCCAATGCATGCACATGGGCATTTGGGATGAATTTGTTTGATTTAAGCCAGTGGAGGCACAAAGATCTGACAGCAAGCTACCGCAGATTACTACTAATGGTATGTGCTCCTTTTCCTTTTTGGTCTTCTGTTTGGGTTAAATTTGCATCGCTGAGTTAGCCATTTTACTCTAATTCCCCCTTGGTCGACCAATTTTATTATCTCAAATGGTTGCATTAAAACTTCGTCGTTGATAGGTGCTTTTCCCGGATCAATACCACGTTACCACATCACTCTTGGATTTTCTTTCTCTTCTTTCCTCCTCTTTCCACTGTCCCTCGCTCATCTGTCTCCCCCTGGCACCTATCCTAATGATCAGGTCATCTCGCTCAAGAAACTCTTGGCATAACTCTCTGATTTCTGAGAAGCTGCCATGGCATTCATGGGCTTGTGGATAATCAGATGCAAATTAGATCAACAAAAGCCAGCTTGGTGTTGGCACATCAGGGTCTCGTTACTCCGTATACTTCTCACATTAATTCAGCAGCAAGCTAGTTTACAAAACCACGACTACCCACTGTTGATACCGTTGAACCAGAAAAGTCTATGGAGACCGAAATGTACACAGCCTATCCCTAACAAGCAAAAATCTTGAATTTATTTAAACGGGTTCAAAAAAAAAAATTTAAAAATTGAAAAATCCTTTTCGTAATTAGTTATGTAGCATAAGTTATTCTCTGAATACTGATGTCTGGATTGTCCCCTATGCATGTGATTGCAGGGTAATGGGAAGCCTCTGTGGACTGCAGGGAGTTTGCCTTTAGGTTGGATCACATTCTATAATGAGACACTTCCTTTAGACAAGAGATGGCATCTTCTAGGGCTGGGTTATGATTCGCAACTCAGGGCCGAGGAGATCAAACAGGCAGCGGTTATACATTACGATGGAATCATGAAACCTTGGTTGGATATCGGGATAAGTAGGTACAAAAGCTACTGGAACAAATACATCAACTTTGATCACCCTCTCTTGCAACAATGTAATCTTCACGGGTAACATTCTTTTGGTTCACTTCGAGATTTTAGCTAATTCATTCTTGAGGACCCTGCACTCTCTTGGATTAAAGATTGCAAGAGGTTCATCTGGTCTTGCAAATACGTGAGGATTCAGAGTTTTTGACTGGCTATCAACATGAACAACCGATCTGTCGGCCATCTTCGCATGTTTTCACTGCACCAAGTTTGGTCACTTGAAGAAACACAGCATGATTCATTCATTCTATCGTTGATTCAATTCATTGTAAAATTGACAGGTCTGTTTTTTGTAATGATACTTTCCTGCCCACAAATTTCTTAGAAATCGTAGGCTCTCGGCTGGTTTTCAGTACTACTAGTGAAGAAAGGAAATTAGAATTTGCTCAGAAAATTTTTTGGGCTGTTTTTGGCTGCTTTTGTATATAACTTGTTCTAAGAATTCTGTTAGGTTTGATGTATTTTGAGATTTGATGTTTAATGATTTTTGTGATAACACTTTAGCATTTTTAGCCCTCAATTTGAATAAAACTTTATCACTTATGTTATTATGAGTTCTTTGTTTTCTTAAGCTTCGGGAAACAATGGCATCTTGCCACCAAACAAAAAAAAACAAAAAAAAAAAACCTATTTTCATATCCTATTGGTAGAGGTATAGAGAGATTCAGGAAGCAATAATATGCTTTGATATAACGAGTTATCATCTCAACGTTATGATATAAATCGAATCATTGTAAACTCAAATAAATAAAATTCTTTAAAAGAATATTTGAATATTTATTATATATAGAATTTAAAATCAATCCTCCATTCAATATGCCACTCCTAATTAATTGCAAAAAACTTATATAGGCCTTACCCAAAATCCAAGGATGAGTTCTAATTAACCAGTTATTTTGGTCCTCCAAACAGCTACTAAACCCACGTAGGACAGAAGAATGGATGATGTAACACGTGGAAGTAGATGGTTGGTCCTCCAAAGATAGAAGATATGAAACTGGGGTCACTAATCTATCCACGTTGTGTGGTTCAACTAGCCACTTTTTTTTCTTTTTTTGGGCACCAAATATTAATTTGATAAACCTGAAAAACAGACTTTCACATATCAGCAAACAACAACACTCTGTGGATCAGTGAGTGGTGAGTTTGGTCTAGCAATTCTAGAGAGAGAAAATGGCCACCATTACTGCTAGCTCTTCAGCTTCTTTGGCTGCACGTGCCGGTCTCGTGCACCCTAGAAGGTTTGGAGTTTCTTCCTCACCTGTTCTTGGTTAGTCATCTCCCCAACTTTGATCTTTTTCTTTTTTTCTTGTTTTGGTTCAATTTTCGCTTTCAGTTAATTATCCCATGAGAAAAGCATTGACTGATTGAACATTATCTTGTTACAACTTTAAGATTTCGGATCGTATCAGTATGAGATTCACACTGAATATTGTTACAATTAGCTAAACGGGATAACAAATATAATTAGTAATTTCATTAATTATGATCCAGGGTTGCCAGCCATGACAAAAAAGGGCAAGATAACATGCTCCATGGAGGAGAAGCCATCAACCCAAGAGAAGATCTCAAACAAGGGCATGGGTGCCTCCTTGCTAGCCGCGGTTGCAGTGGCCACCATGTCGAGCCCAGCCATGGCTTTGGTCGACGAGAGAATGAGCACTGAGGGGACTGGCCTTCCATTTGGGTTGAGCAACAACCTCCTTGGTTGGATCCTTTTTGGTGTCTTTGGTATCATTTGGGCTCTCTACTTTGTCTATGTTTCCTCTCTTGAGGAGGATGAGGAATCTGGATTGTCCCTCTAAATTAAGGACTCTGGCACCCTTGGATCATATCAAATGTGCTTTTATTGTGAATTCCATCTTAATTTGATATTTGGCTTGTGCAATCATGTAGAAATGACAAGAGATTATAGTCTATCATGTTTGTTGTAAGGCTATCTTTTGGCCTTGTTGAGTTGCTACCTACTAGATTCTTCTTCTTTTGATTGTTTTTGTTACGACTTACTAGGTAAAGGTTATCAATCGACAATTTATTAAGATTTGCATCATGTTAATCAGCTTATTCTAGATGTGACTATTTCACCTAAAAGAGTATTAGTAGGTATGACAGAAGTGTTTTGAACATACCTACGAGAAATCCAATGTGGAAAAAAGGGACTAAAGCCACACTTATTCCACCAGTTGAGTTACAACTTTCATGTAAAATTAACTAAGCTTGAAAGACTCCTTGCCCTGGGATTTAGAGCAAGAAAGCCTGTAAAAATACGAGCAAAAAAAAAAAGGGACGAGTGCACCAGCCGGGAATCGAACCCGGGTCTGTACCGTGGCAGGGTACTATTCTACCACTAGACCACTGGTGCTTATTGATGACATTGACTACTCATAATCATAATTTAACTGATACACCGTGAATGAAAATACCAGAGCACTTTGTAAATATGACTAGAACTCACAAGTTTGAGTAACAAAGATAGACAATTTCTTATGCGCTCTTAAGAGCACATACTCTTGTTATCCACGTATATATATATATATATATATATATTTCACGCGTGTATTTGTCATATATTTATTTTCTTAGTATATATTTGATGATGTGGCTCGTGGAAGTATATGCTCTCAGGAGTATGATAAACGTATTGACAAAGATATGTGTGTAGTTGTTAGGTTAGGCTATGATTTAGGACAGATGTTTCGAACTAGAGGCTTAGTTACAGTAACAAACTCTCGAGTTTAATGATCATCAACCACTACTACTTAATGCAAGCAGTTTCAGATATTTTCCAAGCAACAGCGCGGTACTCAGCCTCGGTATATGATGGCGCATTTTATATTTACGCAAAATTACATGTCAATCCTTTGTAAATATGACTAGAACATGGAAAAATCTATGTAGTGTAATAAGAAGAGATAATTCTCACATTTTTAGAATTATTATTATCGATCAAGGAGCAAGACCTAGTTGTCTAAGATGATCATGGATATAATTAGGATGATCATCAAGCACAGGGCGCTCAGCCTGGTTCCAACGGCCATCTTTGCTCCTGATCATCCCCTTGTTGTGATCTTGCCTCCAACCAGGGGGTATTTGGTAGTGATCCTTCAAGAAATCACATGCTTTATTCACTAATGCTATGTCTCTTCCACTTGCTAGCTGAAATCTTCTCCCTTTCCCCTGGTACCTGCAATTCAAAATTAAGCTGATTTAAGCACAAGAAAATAAACTACTTTATTTTGTTCTAATTTTTATAAATTAAAAAACACAGATTTGGAGGTTAAGTACTAGAGTTGGGAAAGTCTGACCCGACACTCTAACCCGACCCGAACCCGACTTGAAGTTACTGAGAGAAACCCGAATTCGAAATGAACTGAACCAATTTCAGTCCGAAGTCGACATGATTTGACCGTTTATAGCTTGAAAACAAGTTATTTATCAATTTTGAATGAATCTAGATTATTTATAAGGTTAACACGAAATTGACGCGTTTGTTAAATGGATCAACTCAAAACAACTGGTCATCCAGCTCTAGTAATTACACAAGGGGGAGCAATTAAAAGACTAACCCATCAAGCAGATGCAAGTGAGCCTCCAAATCATGTGCACAAAGTGGGTCACTCGTATCCTTGAGAAATGGAGAATTCTTGTGATCCAAAGCCAACTCCACACCTACATGACTGTAACTCCAAGGCAGCCCCTTGGCCATTTTCATTAAGCCCGAGGGAACACGTTCATTAAACACTAATCCTGGGGTTTTAGGCACTACATCATGCACATTCACCACCCTAAGCACCTTCACCCCAAGCCCTTCCAACCTCTCCTTGAACCTCACGTTCCCGACTCGTGGGCCGGAGAACGAGAGCACACATACGGGCATCTCCCGGCCATCATGACTCATATGAAGCCCGGTCTCGGCTATGTCGTAGGCACACAATATGGCTAGGGCACTGCCTAAACTATGACCTGTTATGGTTATGCTGACCTCTTCATCCTGGTATCTTTCCATTAGGTGTTTGACTTCTGAAAGTATCTGCTCCCGAGCTGAGAACCTACTGTACCGACAATCCGGGACCTTGTCGGTATAGAGGTCCATGAATCCGGATTCAACCTTGACAGTCGGGTCAGGGCATGGGATACGCGCTGAAGATACGGGCCTCAGGAAGTCCATCAAATCATGGATCCACTCCAGCCGGGTCACGGTGCCCCTCCAAGAAATAGTGATGTCCCTGCGGCCCAATTGATTGGACATCTCGTCATTGGACACGGCCACGTACCCGATCCAATTAGCATGCTTGGACCAGACCTTGGGCCATTTGGATTGCCTGAAGAAGTTGGGCAGGTTAATATTCGACGTTGCGTACAAGTACCGGGTCACGTCATACCCATGGGCCTCCATTTCTAGGCCCATGAAGAACCTATTTCTTGGATACTTGCAACTTCCACAGTACTTTGAGTATCTATCAAAATCAAAGCCATCATAGCAGGCCTGGGCCATTTCCCCATATCGGATCAACTCGGCCCTTAGTAAAGAATCCATCGGGTCAAGAAGCCCAACCCAATCATCCTCCCCATGAATCTCCCTCCAACAGTCACCCAACCTCTTTTCCACACTTTGCTTCTCTTTTTCTCCTCCATCCTCCCTTTCTCTCCTCATCAACCTCTCAATCATCGACGATGCCGATGAATCGCTCATTGATCTCGACGCAACATTCGTTATTGGTAGTTTCTTTGAAGCGGAAACTCCAATTTCCTGCCATTGAGAAGGGTACTTTTGGGTTGCTAATAAGCTTGGGAACAAGTACTTGCAATGGTAAGACTGCTTACGTCTAAATCTCTGCAGATCCCGTGAAACTAGGTGTTGTTGTTGTTGTTGTTGTAATGAGCTCGGAAGCGAATTTTCTGATAGAAGGGAAGGATTAGATGTTTTAGGGAAGGAAAGAGGTTGGATGTTTGAGAGAGAAAAGGCCATTTGAGAGATCAGATATCTGAGAACTGATCGAGAAGATGTGGGGATGAGAGAGAAATCATGTGGGAATGGCAGCAATTAATAAAGTAGGAGGATGGCCTTTCTGTCATTGTGAGACTGTTCTGATTAATTAGTTTATACAATTACATGCATTGATAGACCAATGCGTACGCGTTTGCAAGTATGATTCATGTGGCAACTCATAAACTCTTTCTTTCATAGGGTGGATTAATAACTCAACTATTGAAAAACCATCAATGGAAAATATATCTGTCATTACTGGTAGAACAATTCAAAGTCTTCTTTTTTAATTTTTTACAAGGACAGGTGGGTCAATTCACTAAACTCTTATCAGGAGGCAGCCAGTAGACTGTGACAGGCTAAAAGACAGGGATAATGCCAAAGTCCATGACCACTGATCGCACAATTCCCTCACATATGGCGAGGAGGTTACATCCCTAGGATCGACCCCCCATAGGAACAGTAGACTGCTACCAGATTCTTGAGATCTCAAATAAATGATAGGTGCCATGTATATAGCATTGATGTTGGAGAATTCAATGGATGCCTTTGATTTTGCCAGGTAATGTATAAGCAAGGTCAATAATTAAATGGGATAAGGTGGGAGTTGGCCAACTGGTGCCAGAAAATTAAAAATAAAATATGGAATAGAATACGTACAGTTGGTCAAGGATATATACTGGAAATTTGGAATCTAAGATCGACTACAGTGATTGGAGATTTGAAGGCAGCGTGGGTTTATTTATTTTTTTCTGATTTTTTTTTAGAACATGGGCATTCATAATAAGAACATGTAGATCAAGAAAGTATATATTTACAATTGTTGAACGGGAAATCTTTGGTTTATGAAATTATAAGCAAGTTGAGTGGAATTGACATGCTCACAGATGATAGAAGTGATTACATGGGTGAGTTTTTAGTGTCTATAATAGGTATAATTTCATTATATTTTGAACATACGTTAGGATTGGACTGGATTAACTTCTTCTTAGTATGGTCCTCGATTCAAGAAATTATGAATTTTGGATTTTTGACCTAGTTTGGTCCAAATCTAAAAACGTCCTGGACCAAAAATCCAATATTCAATGATAATCTTACTTGTACAATCAGGCATATAGTCTTCAAAGGAGACAAAAACAAAAATAATTTTCAATCACTTAATACTAGTTTCATATGATCATATATACACTTTTAAATATACCAAAATGAAATATTTTATTGATTTTTACTTAAATATCATAGTGCCAATTTCCTTTCCCTATTCCCTATCAAAAGAGTAGGACTAATAATATTTCAGTCTATCAGATTCCAGTCCGCTCTAAAGTTTTTTCAGTTCAATCCGATCAAGGTCAAGAACTCTTTGGTTTAGTCTTTATTGTCGAAAAACTACAAGATCTATTTTCGATCCAAACTAATTAATCTAATATAATCCAAATTAGGTCCAATGAAAATCCCTATATCAAATAGGGATGAATATATATATATATATATATATATATATATATATATGTCAATATTACATACGTTCTCCTAGCAAGAAGTTCTTCATTCGTGTCAAACTTGAATTCAATAGGTTGAGCGTTTGAGTGTAAAGCCAAGACACGAGTAAGGTTAGGTAGTAGAATTTAGACCATTGAATAATTGTGCGTGGACAATACATTTTATTTTTACCTCTCAAAGTCCTAACAAGGATAAAATGCATACAGAAACACCATCGTTGATTTACACTGCACGGATTTATTTCATCTTTCTACTCGAACCCATCACCCCATGCAATCCTTGATACTTCTATATAGAGAAAGCAATACATGCACTCATCAATGGTCATCGTCTATTCGAAAACTTACTTATGTAAATTAGTTATCGAGAAAGAGATCTCTTCAAAGACATCCGATAAAATTGGAAGTCACTGAGGATCAGGAGCCAGACCCAGTTGTTTAAGGCGGTCATGGGTATGGTCAGGATGATCCTCAAGGAGGAAGGGTCGCTCGGCCAGGATCCAACGGCCGTCCTCGCCCCTCATCATTCCTTTATTTCTGTCCTGTTGCCAAGCAGGAGGGATTAGGTACTCATCCTTTAAGAAATCGCATGATTTATTCACCAATGCTATGTCCCTCCCTGTTGCTAGCTCGAATTTTTTCCCTTTGCCATGGTACCTACAATTCAATAACCATGAAAAACAAAATTGAATAAATTGATTAAAATTAACAAGTAAATAAATGAGTTAATGATCGATGACTCTAATTTATTGTTTAGTATGCACAGAGTATACTAATTACGTACGTTAATTTATTGATTAAAATTAATAAGAAAGACAGCATCGATCGATTGGTCCATTATTACATACGTTACGTTGTATATTTTATATGTTTTGTTTTTAATAATAATTGATTTTTAGAGTGATGAATGGTTCATGCTATATACTTTGTGAGATTTTAATTAGGTTACAAATTAATTTATCTAAATTTCATACGAAAGAAATATGAATTATCAAAATTTCAGATTATATTATGTTGTAGACTTTTATTCTCCAACTTATTACAAAACCGTCCTTTTTTTTTGAGGTTTTTCGTACTTCTCAAGAGTTCAAAGGAAATAAAAGATGCACATACTTAAAGAGAAGAAATTGTTCCGGAACCAAAGTTTTTAGTTGAGTTGGTTTCTAAACATGGTATCAAAGTTTTTCAGAACAACAAGTCTCAAATTTGAATATCAGTAGCCTCCATATTAATTTATTACGTCAGATAGAGGAAGTCTTTATAGGAAATTTTTAAGTTAAAAGACGTGTTAGAATATAAATCTATTCATACACGTTCAACTATTAATTTAAATATTTTCTTAAGCTGATTCTTGAACAAAAACCCTGATAATCATAGTCATAATTTTACATGCAATATAATGTTATTGCCATACATACATATCATCTAGACCACGATGGTCTTAATCAATCAACCACTATGCTACGTGTACAAAAGGTCCCCGCATAAACTGACCATATGCATGAATCATATATATAAAGGGCCCCGCATGAATTAACCACATGCATGAATTATATACATATATGGGGGGTCAAGACGACGAGGCACCACTAGTACTTAGATATTATTATAGTCGATAAGAGTGAGAAATCAGAGCACCAATTGGCTCACGCACGTCTTTTTGACTTCAACCAAACCCATCCCATTCCCATTTCCATTTCAGAACAAACAACAGAGTGCAGACAGGACCATCAACAGTTTAAGATATATGTCTATCGTATTCTTAGGGGTACATATCCTCAAAAATATATATTAAAAAATTAATATATGACACATATAAGCATGAAACATATATATACGTGAACAATAATAATATATGTTCTTGAATATATGTTCTTGAGAGCACATACAAATTTGCTGTCTTTTCAATCTTGCCGTGCCTCCAGCCGACAAATGGTAGGTCTAGTGGAAGTTGACTCATCGATGTTGAAGTATAGGTTCAAATCTTGTTAGAAGTATAGAAAAATTTTCTTTACCCTTAATTTCCTCTCTATGTCTTTCTTTGTGTAGGGTGGTTGTCATAATATATAAACTTCAATATTACCCCCCCCCCCCCCAAAAAAGAAGTCATTGTCCATCTATTCAAATATTATAGTTAACAATATAGATTGGTTTATATAGTCTTTTTAGTATTCAGTCCGTTTTATTTTTGGTGTGAAGTATTTATTCTTCCCTTTGAATAAAGCTTTATGTTTGAATCTTGTATGTGTGAAATAAAAAATTTATGACATGAAGAGTTCTATCTTTTATGAACCAACGATTAATTGCTCAAATTCTATTAAATAGATTATGAAATACTCCTTCCAAAAACTCTAATGGCTTGTTTGGTTCTATGTAATCGAAGTGGTAATGCAATCAAAATGGTAATGGTGATTCCATTACCATGTTTGGTTACCATTAAGTAATGTAATCAAGATTGCATTGTAATTACATTTACCTCAATCTATGTAATTACAATTACTTGACTTTTCCTAAACAATTTTGATTGCATACCTTTGAATCAAAATCTATCCAACTATAAGCTATTATATTTAGGAACTTTCTCTCTCTTATCTCCATTGTCTCTCCTCTACTTCCCCTCTCTTATTAGTTTGACACCATTTTTTTAAAGGTTTGAAGCTCCACTCACCCCTCTCTCTCTCTCCTGTTCGTATTGGATAAAATTTAACTTAGACCATGATCGTATTATTGTAACTGTATTTTTGTACCTTCTAGACATCATGTCTCTCTCTCTCTCACGTCGTCATCATCATCATCATCATCATCATTTTCTCTCTACTTGGTAAACTTGAACAATATTACATTATTGTAATCTATAAGAAATAGAGTGATGTAAATCTCATGCGAAATATCGTAATCATGATGATAAAATATTTGATGATATTTATCAACGAAGCTACAAATAATTAAAATAGGCAAAAATAAAATGCGAATTGAATTGCAAGTAGTTCACGTTACGTGTAAAATTAAGTATTGTTTGTAGATGAATTCATTCCATTACACTTGTAAAAACTTTGTAACCAAACATTGTAATGCAATTATTATCCCATTCCATTACACTAACAATTGCATTACATGGTTGATTCCATTGCATAGTGATTGCATTACTTTCAACCAAACGCTACATAAGTTTAATTTACGTGTATACCAATCTTTACGACTATTTTTCTACTAAAAGAATAGACAAATTATACCATCAATTAATATTTTCTTTTTAGTAGTCCCGTAACTTAAAAATTACTACTGTAGGTGGAACTAACTTATTTAGTCAAGTATTTTTAATTGAGATATGGAATCTTATCGCCTATATTGGCCTTTTAGTCTCATATACAGACGCACACAGACACAAATCTATTTGACTATTTAATTATTCACACTATTTATAATTAATATGTAAGGGGGGAAGAATCCACTGACCCATCAAGGAGATGCAGGTAACCCTCCAATTCATGGCAGCAACCAGCATCATCAGTATCTTTGAGATATGGAGAATTCTTCTGGTCCAACTCAAGCTCCACACCTGCATGAATGTAACTCCTGGCCTCCGCATGGGTCAGTTTTATCAAACCCATGGCATTTTCATTAAGGATCATCCCTGGGGTCTTAGGCACCACATCTCTCACATTCACGACCCTAAGCACCTTCACCCCTAGCCCTTCTAACCTATCCTTGAATTGCATGTTCCCGACCCGTGGGCCCGCGAACGAGAACACGGATACGGGTATGGGCTGCCCGTTTCGGCCTATGTGGAGCCCCGTATCGGCTATGTCGAAGGCACTCAGTGTAGCTAGGGCACTGCCCAAACTGTGACCTGTTGTGGTTATGCTGATCTCTTCGTCCTGGTGCACCTCCATTTGGTGCTTTACCTCGGACAGGACCTGCTCCCTGACTGAGAACTTGCTGTACCGACAAGACGGTTCCTTGTCGGTGTAGAGATCCACGAACCCGGACTCGACCTTGATGTTCGGGTCTGAGGATGGGAGACCATTTTCTGTGATGGGCTTCAGGAAGACCATCCAGTCATGGACCCATTCGACACGGGTCACTGTACCCCTCCAACAAATAACAATGTCTCTACGGCCTAATTTTTTGGACATTTCATCACTAGACACGGCCACAAACCCGATCCAATTAGAGGTTTTGGACCATACATCTGGATTTTTAGGCTGGCTGAAGAAGTTCGGCAGTTTAACATTGGATGTAGCATACAAGTATCTAGTCACCTCGTACCCATGATACTCCATTTCCAAACCCACAAATAGCTTGTCCCTTGGGTACTTACAACTTCCACAGTACTTAGAGTATGGATCAAAGTCGAAGGCATCATAACAGGCTTGGGACATCTCTCCATACCGGGTCAACTCGGACCGTAGGAGAGGGTCCATCGGGTCAAGAAGCCCGGCCCAATCATTCTCCCCCTGAATCTCCCTCCAACGACCCTGCAACGCCTTATCTATGTTCATTCCTCCCCCCGGTGGTTTGTTCATCGTCAACGGCGATGAATTGCCTGTTGCTTGTGATGTAACGTTCACTATGGCAGGCTTCTTTGTAGTGAAAACTCCGATTTCTGGCCATCGATGATGGGGGAACTTACGCGGAAAAATTGATGCAGGGATTGAGGTTTTATGTCTATGGTAGATGTTTGAGGCTGAGGTGAGGGGAAGAGCTTGCATATTGATGAGGGAACTGGCCATATCCAAGGATCAAAATGAGGTGGGGATAAGAGTAAGAAAACAATGGTATGAGATTAATTAAGCCTCCTAGCAAAAGATCAAAATTTATAGCCCATACTTGAGTAGTAGACAGTGATTATCAAAATTCATAGCCCATGGTTGAATAGTGCGCATAGCAAAACTACAATAATTGAGTGGGAAGCCAACATGTACATTGCAAACGTGATTCATGTGGGACGTTCAAATAATCTTTTTCTACTTTTTCCTTGGACGGAACGCGTGGTCCGTCAATGATTTTGCCTAACCAAGACAAATCCAAGGCTAAATAGACGTTAGGCGTTAGAATAAAAGATGTACAATCCAATCACTTAATTATATGTGAAATGGTTGTCAAAAGTTAACCCGATACGATTATCGATTCGAACTACATATGAAATTAAGTGGGTTTGGGCAAAGATTTTCAGCCCGTTTAGTTAAATGAGTTGACAAGTTTAATTTGTTTAATTAATTGGGTTCAGTTCAAGTTGAGAATTTTGACACGAAAATATACTTATAGGTGATCTAGTGCTTTCATTGATATATGTTTTACATTCATCGTTGTAATATTGTTAGAGGTCCACATGGTTCCAAGGGTTCTAATTAATGAAAATTTCTTATGCAATCCGGAAGTACATGCTCTTATGGCTATATATATATATATATATATATATATATATATATATTGAAGAGGGTGGCCATATCCAAGGATCAAGATGAGGTGGGGATAAGAGTAGGAAAACAATGATATGGGAATAATTAAGCCTTCTAGCAAGGGCAAAATTTATAGCCCATGCTTGAGAACTAGACAATAATTGTCAAAATTCATAGCCCATGGTTGAGTAGTATGCATGGCAAAACTACAATTATTGAGTAGGAGACCAACATGTACATTGCAAATGTGATTCATGTGGTGGGAAGTTCAAATAATCTTTTTCTACTTTTTCCTTGGACGGAACGAGTGGTCCGTGAATATGATTTTGCCTAGGGCCATCCTTGAAATGAGTTCGAGTGGTAGGGCCTAACATTTTTCAAAAAAATGGAACTCAATATTTGTAGTCACGTGAATATGTGAGGAAGCATGTGAGGCAGAATGCGATAGCATTCCTTTCCTCGTTCTATTTTTTTGTCTTTTTGTGTATCTTTTTTATTTTTTGTTTTTATTTTTCCTTTAAAATATTATTTAACTGATTAAAAACATAGATTGTGTGTATGAAGTAGGCTCCATGATAAATGTTTAATTTAATTATTTAGGAATGAGTTTCGTTAGTTGAAAAAATGATGAGATATAAGTTTCAGAAAAAGTAAAACTTTTACTGATGTGGTAAATTTTTGAAACTCAAGCTGAGAATGCTCCAAGATTAAATAGATGTTACGTGTTGGAATAAAACATGTACAATCCAATCACTTATAGGTGATCTAGTGCTTTTAGTGATATATATATGTTTTACATTCATCGTTGTAACTTTGTTAAAGACGTGGTTCCAAGGGTTAGAGAGAGAGAGAAAGAGAGATACACACACATATACACACATAGACACACACACATATATATATATAAAATAAAAACACGAATAAAAAATATATACATGCAGACAATAAGAGCATATACTCTAAAGGACAAGAGGAATTGTCAATGCTAACCCTGACTATAATATCTGTCGCCCTCTTATTTTGGTTGATAAATTAGGAGTTTTCTTTTATTATATTATTCACAATCCAAGCAGATTACAACTCAATTATATTGCTTAGCCAGGACAAATAACTCCAACTCAAGACCTGTAGCCATGGGGGCCATGGCCAATCAATGAGTGGGGACATTGTATTAATTTATTTATTTATTGACATTGGTGACGGATATAATTGAAGAATACTAAATGGGAGTGGTGTGACTACTGACTAGTGTCTAGTGATAGATCGAGATATTTTTTTAAAAATTTTGCTATAATTCGTGGTATGTTAATTAAGGGCGTGTTATTTTCGACTTATGAAAGGTATTTATTGATATTTATTACTAAAATATATTGAACTATACTAAAAGATACTACATAGTTGAATAAAATATGACTAAGTATTTTCAATAAGTACTTGCAGTACTAAATTGTGTTGAATTGTAATAAAAAATGCTGAATTACGTTGATTTATAGATAAAGCTGTTCAATGCTTATAATTAGTATTTATGATAGTCGAAAATAACGTGCCCAAAGATAAACATTTATGTTAAAAAAAAGGTAGTTGGATTGCTTAAATTTTGTGTCATCTATTAGGGCATCCCCAACCCAAGTGCCAATTTTTGGAACTCAAGTTTGCCACGTAAGCAAAAATTTTATATTTTAAAAACTTGCATTCCATCACTTCTCCAACCCATGGAACTCCAATTTGAATAACCCAATAAAAATTTTTATCATGGACCCACTTCATAACACACAACCTATTTTTTTAATCATATAAAAATTATTTATAACCTCAAAAAAAAACAAAAAACAAAAAAAAAAAACAAAAATCAAGCAAACATGGCACGCGGGTAGGCATGTCAGGCCGGGTAGGCACGCGAATTTTGGCACGCATGGCATGGGCTGGGAGGGGGGAGGGTGACCCGCGTGTTGGGGGGGGGGGGGGAAGCTCGCGGGTATCCCGCTGGGGATGCCCTTAGTAGTAAAGTCTTCCATCAAAAAAATTTAAAAAAAAAAGAAAAGAAAAACACTACAATTATTTAAAGTAATATGTAGTGATTGATGACTCACTTAAGTTTTAACTTCAAATTTTATTTTGCTCTCTCTTTTTTTTGGATATAAGAAATTCAATCATGTTGCTTTGAAAAATATTTTTTAACACCCACCATATAGTAAACTATTACATGGTGCATAGTGACTCAATCGGATTATTTTAAAATTAAATATCAGAGCAAAAATTACTTAAATAAATTTTCATTGTTAATAATTTGTGACCCATTTAAATTACCACATTAACATTCTACTCCGTAATTTTGTCTGTATTTTTCAAATTCCTGGACCCCACTTCTCTCTTATTTTATCACTCTCTTTTTCTTTCTCTTTTTTCGTTTTGTTAGTTTCAAATTTTCAATGTGATGAGTTATTCAATGAGCCAATACATGGGGAGTAACTCATCCTTCTCTATACTTTTTTTTAAAAATATTTTATCCATTCTGCTTTTTGGGCTGATTGCCAAAATGTAAGCCCAACGTAAGCCCACTTAACCCATTGCCAAAGTGACGGAGGCCCGTAGAGTTTTTCTTTTGGGTGGGCTAGGCCCAAAGCATTTTGAGTGCAAGCCGGTCATGAATCATGTTAGTTTGGGCTTCCAACTGGGTTTTGGGTATTCTCTGTATTGTATGATGTTATTGAGTTATTTCACAACATTAACTTATTATCCTATAGTTTCACTCCAAAATCAGAGTGTTAGTTAACCTTTGCCCTAAACATTAAATTTGCTAGTTTATGAAATGATGTATTTATATGCAAATATGTAAGATGACATGTTTGTAAATTAGAACATCTTTAAAATCCTTTTTTTTTTTTAATGCAAAGGGATATCTTTGAATTCCAAATCTACTCATAATAAGTTTTAATATTTTAGAATTGACCTATTTATCGCTTAATTGGAATGAAATAAGAAAATTGAGAACTTATATCGTTTGACGACTTCTGAGTACGAAGGTGCTGAAATAATCATTCCTTAAATGTAGAGTTGCCCATAAACAGTGCAAGTTCCCGATTAAATTGTAATTCCATAATAACCTCAACTTATTAGTTCACATTTCAGGGAAGGGGCTAACTATACTTTTTTTTTTTTCACAAAGGTAAAAGGGAACTGCCAACGTTAGGCGCCTCTTCTCACAAGAGTACGCCCAACTACATCCGCAGTCAGAATAGAACTACGCTCAGAGAAACTGCAAGTATCGGAAGAGAAACAGTCCGTGATAGTGTGGCCAAACTTGGAGAGCCAATCAGCCGCCATATTCGCTTCTCGGTAAATATGGTGGATATGAACCTGGGGCATTTGCCGAATCCAAGTGCATACATCCTCAATGAGTGTAGAAATAACCCAAGGAACACCGCTCAGACCTTGCACCGCCTGAATCACTGTGCGGTTATCTCCTTCAATACAGAGATTGTGGAAACCAGCCTGATGTGCTGCTTTGATTCCATCACGCATGGCTCTTGCTTCAGCAACAGTAATTGAAGTTCGCCCATAGTTTGCCGCTCCAATTTTGACAATTTTACCCGTCCAGTCACGTAAAATAAACCCCCCTGCTGCTGCTGAGTTGACAACCGAACCGTCAAAGTTGAGTTTGATGAACCCTGGGGGTGGAGTATTCCAACGAACCAACTTGAAGGAAGAGGCAGGGGAAGAAGAAGAAGCTCCCCTGTGAAAACGGTCTTCCGCCATACAAGTGCGGATTCTCCATTCAGCATAAGCCTTCTTAGCCCTGATGAGGCATCTACCAGAGGTAAAAAATTTTTTATCAAATACTACTGCATTCCTTTCTTTCCAGATACTCCAAGCAAGGAAAGAGAACTTTTGTAACAATATAGCATTGTGAGAACTTCTTATTTTGTTCAATCCATCAATAACATCTTGGCAACCAACAGGTGCATACTGTATTGGGAACCAGTGGTGGGAATCCGCTAATTCCCAAACCTTATTTGTTATCTGGCAATCACATAGTAGATGTTCAATTGATTCGATATCATTGTAGCAATTTGGGCAGCCGGGATCAAGGATCATACCTCGTCGGAGCAAAATCCCACGAACCGGGATTGCCTTATGACATAATTGCCACAGAAAGATTTTGATTTTGGGCATAGTATCTATCTGCCAAATCCACCTCAGCGGCCATGCCGGATCATCACATTTACTTTTTCGTGTGCCAGCCAAGTAGTCGATTTGGTACTAAAGTTGCCCGAGCTATCTAAACCCCAGCAAAATGAGTCCGGTATATTATGCATCGGAATGGCAATCCCTTTAATTTTTTCTACTATGGGATGATTTCCCAAACAATCTCAAAGTTTCTCAAAATTCAAAGATTGACCTTTCAGTATGAATTCAGAAACCTTCGCAAGCGGTTGGTTGACCTGGTTAATATCAACCTGAAGGATATCGACGAGATTCTTATTTTCTATCCAGTTATCAACCCAGAAGGAGATGCTTTCGCCATTCCCTACTTTCCAAATAAGACTTTGTTTGATTAGGTCTCTACAACTAAGGATGCTCTTCCAGACTGGCGAGTCGGTGGGTTTTCTGGCATACTGGAAAAACCCAGATGAATGTAGGTATTTATCATTCATGGATCTAACCCAGATGCTAGAAGAGTTGGAAAGGATCTTCCAGGCTAATTTACATTGGAACGCTTTGTTAACTGCTTCAACTTTTCGTAATCCTAGGCCCCCCCTAGATTTTGGTAGACAAAGTTTTTGCCAGGCAATCAGGGGAAGCCCTTTATCTGTACCCATCCGATGCCAAAAAAAATCCCGACTTATTCTATCCATATGCTGACAGGTTGACTGTGGTAGCTGGAAGCATTGCATTGTATGTGCTGGTAGCGCTTCCAGATGCGACTGGATAAGTATTGCTCTGCCAGCTTTTGATAGACAGTGATCTTGCCAGCCTTGCAGCTTGGAGGTAGCTTTGTCAATAATTTCTTTAAACGTAGCTTTACCAGGCCGACCCTGGAAGATAGGGCACCCCAGGTATTTGCCTAGAGATGCTCTATGCGGTATATTGATAATACTCGTAACTAGTTGTTTTTGCTGATGGGAGGCATTTCGAGAGAAAGTAAGGACGGACTTATGATAGTTAATTAATTGTCCTGAAGTTAAGCAAAAGTCATCCAGGATTTTTCTCATTGTCCTACAGCTTTCAGTGGTAGTACGACAGAACAAGAGGCAATCATCTGCAAAAAACAATCCTGGAAAAATACAAGATCTAGGGCAAAGTTTCGTGCCGATACCAGATTTATTCCTAGCTGCGGCTTTCGTGAGCCATAGGGTGAGGACCTCCATACATATTATGAAGATGTATGGAGAGAGAGGATCACCTTGACGAATGCCTCTAGTTGGTACAATTAAGCCTGCTGGCTCTTCGTTAATAATCAGTGAATACGATACTGACGATATACATTCTTTGATCCACTTGATCCATGTGGGATGGAAACCTAGTTCTTGAAAACATTTTACGATGAAGTCCCATTCCAACCTATCATAGGCTTTTTCCATGTCCAATTTAATGGCAACCCAAGCATCTTTAGTCTTTAAATGACTAAATTTATGCAAAATTTCATGCGAAATGAGAATATTGTCATGAATAGATCTTCCTGGGATGAAGGCACTTTGTAACGGTGAGACTAGCTTATCCAGAAGTGGGCGTAACCGACTAACAAGAATCTTGGCAATGATCTTATAGAATGTAGAACAAAGGCTAATGGGCCTGAACTGGTGCGTAAGAATTGGATTATTAATTTTTGGAATAAGTGCAATAAAGGTATGATTCAATTCCTTCAAGAGCTTCCCATTTCTAAAGAATTCACTAACACTGTTAAACAGCTCACTTTTAACAATGTGCCAATAGTTCTGAAAGAAGCCTGCACCAAATCCATCAGGCCCTGGTGTTTTATTAGGCTCAATACTAAAAACTGCGCTTCTAACTTCCTCCAAATTAGGAAGTCTAATTAGTTCCTTATTCTCTTGATCTGATAATAAGGGGGCTAAACCTAGGTCTGGTATGATCCGCTGGGGAGTATGGCTTGATTTAAATCTTTTGGAGAAGTCATCAATAAATTTATCCACTATTGCTGCTTGGTCGTTTAACCAAACACCACTTTCATCCCTCAACTTGATCGTAATTTTTTTCTTTCTGACAAAATTGGCTCTCCTTTGGAAGAACGAAGTATTTCTGTCGCCTTTGGTCAACCAATCTTTTCTGTGCAATTTGCCCCAGTATTTTTGGTTGAAAAGCAACATTTTTTCCCTTTGCTTAAGAAGCCGGATTAGCCACGAATTAAGTCGACGACTATCCGGATTTTCGATTAGTTGTTCCTCTACATAATCAATTTTATGCGTGTTCTTTTTTAGTTTCTCATGAAAATTTCCGAGATGTGATTTTGCCCAGTTTTTAACTTCAATCTTGGTGCTTTTGAGTTTTTTTGCCAGGTTGAACATATTCGTACCTCGAAAATTCGAGCGCCATGCTTTTGTAATGATAGCATCTACCTGTTGGTATTTGCACCAAAAATTCTGAAACCGGAAGGGAAAAGCTTTGTGTTTAGGAACGACCATATCTGTGGTGACGATGATAGGTCGATGGTCTGAGCATGTGAAGCTACCGTGTTCCTCAATGGCATTGGGATACATGGTAGACCAGTCTCTTCAGGCTATGGTTCGATCCAAACGTTCATAAATAAGATGGGTGTGAATTCTCTTTTTCCAGGTGAAAATACTCCCTTTGACTGGGGGGGGGAAGTGGCATCAATTTTTTCCAAGAAGTGATTAAGTCTTTGAAATTTGTTCCTGTGTAGTACCTGGCCCCCTCTTTTTTCATGGGGGCTGCTTAATTCGTTGAAATCCCCTAGTAAACACCAGGGAAGGTCAAAGACTGTGCTAAGATGTGTCAGATGTTCCCAGAATTGCTCTTTGTCTCTCTCCTGGGCCGGGGCATATATGCCTGATACAATTATATTCTGTCCTTTTTCGGGGTCATGGACCAGTAAATGGATTGCTCGTGGTTCTTTGAGGAGGACTGATGCATGAATGTTACTACTGTTCCATAGCACTGCAATCCCCCCCGAATGATTGTTCGGTAAAACATAATCGTAATGAGAGAACCCCATTTGCGGAAGTATGTTCCTAATATGTTTTTCGCTTGCCATTGTTTCTAGTAGAAAGACAATGTCAGCCTTATGCAGTTTAGATAAAATCTGCACTTCTTTACAAACTTGCGGCTTTTTTGCCCCTTGGGTGTTCCAGCTGATTATAATCATTAAGCAACTATTCTTGGATAAGCTTGATTCTCATTTCACCCCTATGGAAGTGAAACTGGGGACCCTTCTTCATAAAAGTTGTCGTAGGCTGAATTCGTTTCGAATTCTCACATCTTATCGGAGGATGACCTTTCAATATACCAGGAGACCAAAGGGTAGTCAACGTATTTCGTAGAATTAATGGGCAGCCCATATAGCCCTTAAAAACAAATGACTCAAAAAACGCTGGCCAACAGCTTGCTTGACCAGGGATCTGATAACGACTTACAGGTATACTAGTAACCAGGTAATCTGTAAAACATATAGCATGGATAGGCAAGGCATCCTTCCCCAGTATAATTTGTATGTACAAGTCATTGGTCTCAGGCCTACCAAGCACATAATTCATATATTGTCGCTTTACTTTACAATGGTTAGGAGAGTCCAGGGTTCCCGCAATGCGTAAATCCATAAACATTCTGATTGGTCTTAGCCCGAAGGCAGGCAAAACATAAGCCTTGGAAGGGTGATGCCCTTCGCTTGCTTGAACAGAAATATCACTAAAAACAAAGCTGAAAAAACTTCTATGTCCATCTTCATTCAGTTCCATCAAATTAGCAGGGTGTGGCTCATCTCTCTGGAGCTCAGTTCTGTGGCCTTTCTTCTGATACAAGAAGGATCTCGAAAATCTTGTTTTTGCAGCTGTCAGGTGCTTGCAAAGTCCCTGTCCACAACAGCAGAGTGTAATAAACAACCTAATTTCTGTCTTAGCAGGATGCAGGTAAAAGCAAATAAAACCCCACTGGCTTCCTCGACCGGACTGTACTCGAGGGCTATACCATTCTGGCAGATCGAATAATGAAGTCTCAGTCATAGAGTAATTCTTCATAGACTTCGCTTCTGGGTAGGGGACAAGACCAGAAGTGCAATCAGTTAGGCTGCACTCCCTGCTCAGGGGCAACACTAACGGAGATGTACCTTGGTCAATCCGGCCTCCACCCAGATGTGGGCAATACAAGGAACACGCATAGGGGTAGAGGTAGAAGAGCCAATCCAAACCATAAAGAAAGTAGTATTCCCAGGTGGTACCAATGAAACATACAGGACACATACAGAAAACAGGGGCTCCCCTCCCACTGCCCATCCTACAGACAACCCAAAAGAACATACCTGTCCACAAACTGGACATGATAACCTGGGTTACAGGGGACAACAAAACATGCTTACAAGAGTACGCACACCACACACAATACAACCAACATAAGCAGGCAAGACATCTTCTAACACTGTCCACAACCAAAAGCTCCCAGATTACACAACCCATCCAAGCAAAAAGGCAGCCCACCATAAGCAGAAAAACGACTAAGCATGGGAGGAACACTCCTCGCCTTCTTCAGTTCTCTTCCTCTTAGATGAGTCAGTGGACATTTCCACATCCTCGATGTTTTCGAGGTTGAGGAACAACTCTATATTCACATCCTCATCCATACCTTCCTCTTCCCTTTCACCCGAATTCAGCATAGGCTCAATAATCTGAGCTCTTTTCTCCTGGCTCATCATGGGAGAATGGGGGACCGGTAAAGCCCCTATGATAGAGATAGAGGCAGGGGTAGAGTGTGAGGGGGGGCTGAAGGGTTCTTTTGTGGGGCCTATGGGAACCTGGGGCTTGAGGCTGGTTTCTTTCTTATGCTTAGGCCCCAGATTGGGTCGGACTCTCTTTTTTGGGGAAACTGTGACCCAGTTATCAGCGGAAGGGATCAGAGAGTTAGCTGGGGAAGAATTTCCTACTGACTTACCAATTCCAGCACCATCCTCAAACCTGTGGACCACTACATGAGCTTTCTTCTGCTCGGGGAGTTTGGGGCAGCAGTCAAGCTGGTGGGAATCCCCACCACATAAAGGACAGACCTCATGCAAACCTTCATATATAAGAGGAACTCTCATGGACCTCCCTTCCCTGGAAATGGTGAGGCTGCCCGGGAGGGGTTGAGTAATATCAATATTCAGGCAAACACGAGCAAATTTCCCCTTTAACCGGAGAAGGGTATTTTGGTCGGCTCTGACCATGGTTCCTACAGACACGAGAAGGTTCGTAAGAGAAGTATGATCCCAGAATTCCCATGGCAGCCGTGGCACCCTCACCCACTGATCTATTCTGTCTATGATAGCAGTATATGGGTCAAAGAAGGGAGTCCACTTCTTAACAACAAAGTTCAGCCCATTAACATGCCATGGACGTTGATCAAAAACCAACATTCTATCCTCTGCATTAGCAAAACGTATCATGAGCCATTCATTACCTGCATCTATGTAATCGACTTGTCCTCTCACAAAAATCCAGTCCTTTTTGGTTTTATGAATAATGGCCGGGATCGGGATAGGCTCCCCCCAAATTTTCCCAAATAGACAACAAGCCTGAAGTTCCTCCAAGTGGCTTGGTGGGGCGTCAGTAGACCCATGGGGATCGGAATGGTTCTTTTGTTTGTCAGGGAGTGGAAGGTCTATGGGAATGTTCCTTGCAGGGTTACTTCCGGGAAACTGAGAACAAAGTTCTGGCTTAAGTGGGGGGATTTCAGAACCACCAGTACCCCCCATACCGAGTTTAAGGGCATTGGCATAGCAAGTGGGTCGATGTGGATCGGGTTGGCTATGATGGTTATATCGAATTCCATCCAGCACAGAAGGCTGTCCAGGTTGGGCAGGATCAGGATTAAGGGGAATGTGGTCATGGTGGTAAGGACTACCATTGAGGGTTGGTGACAGTGAGCTAGGAGGGTTCGAGGGTGGGCTGTTCATAGGCACACTTATACTAATAAACAGAGAGCAGAGAATGGCTTGACAACACTGAATGGTCCTACTATGGATATATATACTACCCATCCCAGATCCGACTACAGTACTTCCAGCCCCCTTCATAAATGCATAGCTACAAAGGACGAGAACAATCAGCCAGCATCTAACAGGCAGCCAACGATGCCAATTTGAATCATGCTCTTGACTCATGGGAGGGGAACTAAAAAAAGGAAGGAATTCACCTGATAATTTCGGATCCTTAATGATTCTGACACCCAAGGAGCTTCGAAATCCAGAGACCGGGAGCCCACAAGACGACCAACCCCCCCGGGTTACATTCACACCACCATAGTCTGGAAGTTCCCCACTCAAGTGCTTCTGCAGGAATAGCTCGGCGGCTAGAAGGTAGCCACTCATTACTACTCTGGGCTGCGCTGATGAGGTCGACCAGAACAGGTGAATAAATGTACAGATGTGGAAGTAAAGACGAACCAGGGGCATAAAGGGGGAGCCATGGTTGTGGCAGAACCCTGTTACTAAGGGGGGGCCAAGGGAGACGAGAGAGGGGTATTCTGGCCAAGTACTGTGGTCTCAACTTTTCGATCCACTCAGCTGTGGTCTCTCCTAGTGCCGACTCCACCAGATATGGCAGTCTGAAAGGGGTCACTTCACAGCCCCATCTCGAAGCGGTGGCGGTGAGGTTCAGGAGGGGGGGTTGGGGCTATTGGGAGGCCGGCGATGTAGAGTTCTAGCGTTAATGGAGATGTCGTCAGTCTGGGAGGGCGGCGAAGGGACAGATTTGTTGCAGGGGTGGCTGAAAAGAGATGGTTGCTTATTGAATGTAGGTAGTTGAGGGTCAGGAGGTTTCTTCATATTATTAGCTGCTCTCTCAGGATATGCTACTTCTCTCTCTAAAGAATTCTCCTTCTCTTACTAGAGTTCATTTGGGCGAAGGCATAGGGGCTAACTATACTAGTACAACAACAACAACAACACCTTTTAGTGTGGGTCCCGCTTTCGCTGGATCTGGGGAGTTCCAGATGTATGCATCCTTACCTTTACCAGCATCTCTGCCCGTAGAGATGCAGAATCTAAGAGACCCAAAAAAAAAAACAAAAAATGATCTTGTGAAAACATTTTATAAAATAAGAATTTTACGGAAACATTCATGGAAAAAAACTAGGGATTCGCAGCAGGAAATAAACTAAGAAATGCTAATAAATCAAATTTGTGTAAACTATGTAAATATACGTACAACAAAGTAAAGAAATGTACTATACCTTAACAAATAGAGGTAGACAGACAATGTTTCTTTCTACATGCGTGTACTACCTGCATACAAACACGACATACGAAAAAACCACAACTAAACCTACCCTATGCAACCGAAAAAAAACACAACCAAATCAAGTGGCCAACTCTTTGTGATCTATGATCATAATCCTATCATGTCATAGCCTCCTATCATGAGCCATGTCCACCGTCAATGCTACAACTTTCAAATCCGTTCTAGTCACCTCGTCCAAACTATTATTTGATCGTTCCCTCCCTTTTTTACCTATGGGGATGTTAATCATATCACATCTCCTCACTGCAGCGTCTACACTCCTTATTTTCACATGGCAAATCCACTTGAGGGCCTGTTCTATTTCGCGTTTTAGATAGATAGATAGATACAAGGAGATGCAATGAGCTGTAAGGAGATGTAAGGAGCTGTAAGGAGATGTAAGGAGCTGTAAGGAGATGTAAGAAGCTGTAAGAAGATGTAAGAAGCTGTAAGGAGATGTAAGAAGCTGTAAGAAGATGTAAGAAGCTGTAAGAAGCTGTAAGGATAGATATAAGGAGTTGTTGAATTATAAAAGAGTTGTATAGTATAATTTGTTTTAGATGAAAAATAATAATATTAAAATAATATACTTAAGAAGCTGTATTTTGTATTTTTATTTTTTTTATTATTGTTATTATTTTTTTTATTTTTTTCATTTTTCATTTTTATTTTTTACTTTTTTTATTTCTTGTATTTTTTGTAATTTTGTAATTTTGTAATTTTTGTTATTTTATTGTTTTATTTTTTGTTTATTTATTTTTTATTTTTATTTCTTTTATTTTTTAATTATTCTTTTTTATTTTTTATTTTAAAAATTTTTTAATTTTTATTTCTATTTTTTGTTATTTTTTAATTTTCTATTTTATAATTTTGTAATTTTTAATTTTTAATTTTTATTTCTATTTCTTATTTTTTATTTTTTTTATTTTTAATTCATAATTTTTTAAATTTTAATTTTTAAATTTTTTAATTTTCAATATTAAATTTAAATTTAAATTTTTTAATTTTTGAATTAAAAAAAACACAACTAAAAATTTTTGAAAATTAAAAAATTAAAAATTTAAAATTAAAAAAATAGAAAATAAAAAATAAAAAATAAAAAACTAAAAACAAAAAATTAAAAATTAAAAATTAAAAATTAAAAAAATAAAAAATTAAAAATTAAAAATTAAAGATTGAACGAAAAAAATTAAAAATTAAAAATTAAAAATTTAAAAATTACAAAATAAACATTTAAAAATTTAAAAAATTATAAAAAATTAAAAAAATGAAAAAATTAAAAAATGAAAAATGAAAAAAAAAACTAAAAAATAAAGAACAAAAAAATTAAAAATGAAAAATTAACAATTAAAAATACAAAAATACAAAAATACAAAATATAAAATAAATACAAAATAAATAAAATGAAGATGCAAGGAGATGTAAGGAGATGTAAGGAGATGTAAGGAGATATAAGAAGATGTAAGGAGATGTAAGAAGATGTAAGGAGATGTAAGAAGATGTAAGAAGATGTAAGAAGCTGTAAGGAGATGTAAGCTCTTAGCTAAATCCTAAAAAACGCGAAATAGAACAGGGCCTGAGTCTTATTTTTCTCATCTTATCTTCTATGGAAGTCATTTTAACTAAATCTATGATTACCCCAGTTCTAATTATATCAATTATCGTATAACTACACATCTACCTAATCATCTTAATCTCTGCTACCATCAACCTTTGGACTTGTGTCTTTTTTACAAGTCAACACTGCAATTCGTACAGTACAGTCGGTCTAACTATCATACGATAAACTTTGCCTTTTAATCATACAAACATCGTCTTATCACACAATACATCTGAAGCATACTTTTATTTATGCCAACCCACTTTTACGCGCTGGTTAATATATTCGTCAATATCCCCATTACATTGAATGATCGAGCATAGATATTTAAACTTCTTGACCTTAAATATCGTCAACCCATCAATTGTGACTTCTCCCTCCACATATGCCATTCAACTGAAACAACAGTGAAGATATTCAGTTTTCGATATACTTACTCTAAAATCTCTAAACTTCAGTATATGTCTCCATCGGTCTAACTTGTCAAAACTATTTTATAAAGCTATAGTGTCGTTTAGATTTTTGTTTCATTCGGATGCAAGAGCATGTGATGTGAGTCCAAAATAACACCAAATATCAATGCTATTATGGATTTTTGTCCAATGCATACCACACTGTTGTGGCTACTAGCTATGAACCTTTTTCCTTTCTCATTGTCATTAATTAAGTGTCGTATACTTTGTTAGGTAATGGCGTCTTGAATTTTCTACCCCATCTTCAAAGTAGTCTGGTCGTTGGTGTCATGTAATTAGGTTTTACTTGTTAGCTATTGTAGTTCAAACTTTTTTAGTAGCATTACACCCAAAAATTATGTTAGGTTCCACATGTTATCACCAGGTCAGATATGAAAGCATTAATATAGCAGTATTATCCTTGAATTACAAAATTACAAAGATGTTAGTTTCGACTGATCATAGATTTAAAAATCGTAAACTATTAATTACTTCATATAAATAGAGTAAAGAAAGTTCAGAAAGACATTTTATTTTACCATTACTTGTCTTTTTTCAAATATATCAATTTTGAATATATTATTTTCTTTCTAAATTGTGTGCCCACTTTTATACAAACAAACTGAAAGGCAAAAGTAGGAATACATTTTACAAAAGTTAATGCATAAAAATCAATGGTTATATGACTTATATCACATGTTCGGAACTATAATGTCACGGTATATATCTGAAATTTTAGCTTGTTATTTTTGCAAATGAAGGATAATTGAGGGAGGAAAAAGAGAAAATAAAGGTCAAAAATTTTGATTTAAATCGATAGAGTCTACAAATTGAAAATTGTGTTATAATTTCTAATATGACTTGTGGAAAAAACACTCATTATTCATCACCCAAAGATGAAAAAGGGGAAAAAAAAGTGAAATGGGTCGAATATATTCTTCCACCACTCGGTCTAGCTCCAAAAATTTCACGCCAACAATGCATTGCGAACCTTCCATCAACAACTAAAAACCCAAACTACCCTCCTCTTCCCCGGCCACCCTGCTCCAAAACCAGGTCCTTTTCAGTCATTTCATACACTGAAAGGCTCCCCCCAAATTCTTTTTACGTGGTATTGAGTGTCGTTTTTTTAAAAGTTTTAAAAGCGAGGGCGCCAAACCCTCCCTAATCTCCCGCCCCCCCCTCTCACACTCCATTCCCACCCTTTCTCTCTATAAACCCTTCCTCTCTCAGACTCTCTCTCTCCTCCCAAATCCACAGATTCGCTCTCTCTCTCTATCTCAATCTCCCTCTAAATCTCCGCAATCCCGCCCCGCAAAATGCGCCACCACGTCGCCGCCGCAGCATCTGCCCCATCGACGCCGATAACCCCCTACTTGGACCCCGCCAAGCGCCCCGGGAAGAAGCGCGGGAGCTACAACTGCGGCCGGTGTGGGCTCCCCAAGAAGGGCCACGTCTGCGACGGTTCCACCTCCGTCGCCGTCGGCGGCGAATCTCCGGCCACTCCTCGCCACCCTCCTCCTCGGCCCCCGCCTCAGCGCGTTCTCTCGTTTGATGATTTTGACGTTGGGGATTCGTCCGATGAGGCTGCCCCGATCGGGTCGGATCTGGATTGGTTCGAACCCGATGAGATCTGCGGCGGATGGCCTGCCGGGTGTGTGTGGGAGGTCATGCGGAGGCTACCCCCTGCGCCGCTGATGGCGGCGGCAGGGGTTTGTAAAGGGTGGAGAGATGTTGCTGGAAGGATTTGGAAGGCGGCGGAGGAGATCCGGTTTAGGGTCCCGACTAGGGGTCCCGTTGGGTTTGTCGGGTCGGTGTTGAAGAAGTGTTCATCTCTTGTTAGGATCTCTCTGAGGATGGAGAGGTTCGAGTTCGACTCAATTGGATTATGATTATAATTCTGGTTTCTCGTTTGTTTTGTGTTGTGTTCGTTGTTTTTGGATTAGATCTAGGGTTTTTGGGTACCCTAATTTGAAGGAAATGGTATTGGATATGGCCGGTTTTTAAGGAAAAAAGCTAATCCGCTATTGGTAAAAACCGATACTAATTGCTATCATTTAGGACTGAACTCATGAGGATTGATACTTTTTAATTGGGACATTAGCTCTAGGGATTTGATGCTGGATCTGAGAACACTAGTTTGACCTGAAAGAAATGAGCTTTTGTTAAGTAACAAGCTAATCAGATGAATATGAGCTAATCTGATGCTTTTTGAAAGTGTAAGTCAGCTAATCTGATGCTTTTGTTAAGTGGGAATACTAGTCTACATATTTTAATAAGCTTTAGGGTTTTTGGTTATGGATCTCGATGTGGTGCTTGAAGCTGAAGGTCATCTGATTACATAAGTAGCTAATCTGTGGAAATTCAGCGAAAATCAGTGATAAATAGACCTCAAATGAATATTGATTGGGGGGGGGGGGGTTAAAGAGGGACAACAAGACCTGTTGCTGTGGATTTGACATTCATTGTTTGGTAAAGCGGATGTCCTGATGGGTTTAAGGTCTAAATTAGTGAAAAAGTTTTGGTGAAATGTCATTCACGTGGAAATCAAACGGTGATAATAGGATCCAATGTCGTGGACTGAACATTTTGATCTGTTAAAGTCGATTATCTGATCTGCGTTGCTTAGTTTTGGACATTGCTCGTTTAGCTGGGATTTTGATTTTGTTGATAGAGGGTTCTGATTTGGTGCAGTGATGTGGATGCAACAATGCTGGCTTGTATTGCTTTCTCATGCCCTTATCTGGAGTCCATGGAGATCAGTATGTCAGGCTCATCAGTTAACCGGATAACAGGGTAAATAGCCTTATTAGTCGCATGTTTAAGTTGCTCTATGTGAGATTTTGTTGATAAGAATTATCTGCATTTTAGGGTATGGTTGTTACTTGTTAGTATGTGTGTTCAATTAGTTTAGTTTACTTGTTTATGTATATATTTGTGCCATTTCCTATAGATTTTCATTTTGCCTTGAAGTATTTTGTGTTGATATAATTCTTTGTCGTGCCTGTGGCCTCAGTGTCTTGGCAATCCAATAGTCAAAACTTTGACCGATGGCTGGCCAGCCACATCCATTTCCAAAACCGATATTTGAGTCAATGTAACCTAGCAGTGGAGAATTATGAGAAACAGCCTTACCCATTTTACGGCTCTGTAGTGATGGCAGTTTCCAGCCAAATGGCCCAAACCACCCCAATCCTTGCTAGATTAGTGACCGTCACTACTAGAAAGTAGAAACAACCTCATCTTTTTAAAGGGCTCAGCAATGATGGTAGCTTCTAGCTAAGTGATCCCTAACTCTTGACGGATTAATGACTTCTAACGATAGAACAGACCTCACCCTTTAAAGGACTTTGCAATGATTGTAGCTAAGCAATCCACCTTGATTCTTGTCTGATTAATGCAGCAAGTCAATCTGCATAGCCAAGGATTGACCAGATAGTGTTTGTCAATACATGAGCTGTTCCTTATGGGTTTAATGACTGACTCAAACTGGTCATTGCTTCTATGGATCTTTCTGGCTCTGTAGGATTTTGTCTGTTCATTAGAGTGCAATTCCGACATAATTGTTATCTGCTTTTGTTAAGCTTGGTGTTGCTAGAAATGATTCATTGCCAAACAAGCTATTGATTTCGCTGTACTATTTTTAACTGCAGAGATGAGTTGGATCGTTTTGTAGCTGATAGACGGTGTCTTTCAAGTCTTAAGATGGAAGGGTGCAGCAATCTAGGATCACTCATTGTTTCTTCAAGTAGTCTTTCTACATTATGGCTTTCAGATCTTTATTCTCTATCTAAGACGGTGATTACTCTTTTTTGCCTTTTTGTTCCTTGCAGTTGTAATTTTAAGTTCTGAATTTCTGTTTGTTCAAGATTTTTGGCATTCATTGCTCTTTCATCTGTGCTCACTCATGCCTCATCATTGTAGATTTTCAATGGCCCCAATTTGAGGGAGGTTTCTTTGAACTTTTTGTATAAAGAAAATGATACTACTGATGTGACTGTTATGGTGGACAACTTGGGAAAATGCTGTCCAAGGTTGCAAAACATTCATGTGGCATCAGCTAAATTATCTCACGCTACTGTCCTTGCTCTCACAGCTGCAAATTTGAGGTTAGCGCAACTCATGTCTTTTGATTCCGTTAGGATTTTCATACATTATATGTCTTTGTACAAATTGGATACTACGGAGCTTCTTTCTTTTTACCCTAACAGACATTAAACACTTTGACTGTATTTAACAGAATCTGGTTTCTCATATTTCCCTTCACGCAGGGGATTAAAGATGCTGTCGTTAGTCTCGGGTTCTGGCATAACTGATGCGTCTGTTGCTGCTATTGCTGACAGCTTTTCCAAGTTAGAGCTTCTTGATTTGAGCGGGTATGCTTCATCTTCATTTTCCCAGGCCGTGAATGGTGCAAATTTGTGCCACAGCAGGATTTGCTGTATATGTGGTTCGATTGTGAATTTTGCATGAACTTAGAATATATTATTGTTGATTCAGGTCCAGCATCAGTGACAGTGGCATTGGAATGATATGTAATGTATTCTCCCGGACATTATCAAGACTGCTACTTGCTGTCTGCCCAAATGTTACTTCAAGTAATTTCATATTCTCAGCATGGTCTTTAATAATTGCTCTTTCAGTTGGCAAATGATGGGCATTTCATGATTCAGAAAGAATTTACTCTTGTTCATCTGTCATCAGGTGGTATTCAATTTGCCACTGCACAATTGCCTCTTCTTGAGCTAATGGACTGTGGAATGACAATATGTGATGAGTCTGCCAATGAAGGCAACAATTTTGAACCACACAAAATGCCTAATAGCAAATCACATCACATATACCAGAAGCTTATAATCAAGCACAGCCGGCTGAAGAAACTAAGCTTGTGGGGTTGTTCTGGCTTAGATGTGAGTCCCTGTAACATGCATAGACTGAGTTTTTTCACTTCTATCTGGCTTTTTCTTATTTAGGTGGAAAAATCAAATGCAGGCTCTATGCTTGAACTGTCCAGAGCTCAGTGACCTGAATCTAACCTCCTGTAAAAATTTGCATCCAGGTTTGTCATGTGGAGTGTTCTAGTTTGTGGTGGATGTTTCAGTTGAATTGCAGTATCCATGGATTTTAACTCTGTTCTTTGCTTTACCCAGAGAGGCTACTTCTTCAATGCCCCAACTTGGAGAGCATTCATGCTGCTGACTGTGTGGATGCCCTGCATGGAGCCATTGAAAGCCAGGTATGGCTGCTGTTGCATCTTGATTTGAACCTGTCTTCCATTATGCTGATTTTAGAGCCATGGCATTGTTTAGTGTTTGACTGCAAAGGGCTCCTCTGTAGCCTCTCCAGGGTTGGAGCCTTGGAGGTGTCCTGGACTTCTGGTTCTTTCTCTAAAGAGCTGTTTTGTTCTTTACGGCGTGGATTGTTAGTCTGTAACAAACTAAATAAATAGAAATTATATAGAATGAGGCAGGATTTTTGATTTGAATTGTGTCTCAGTGGCCAATCTGCAGTCATGATGTCTTTTGCCTTGGAAAATTTTATCTTCGAAGTAATTGGTCTATGGATGCTTTCTTCTATCCATGAGCTATTCTAGCCTAATAAAAAAAATTCCTCAGCTGCTAGTGGGCATAATAGAGTGCTTGATTAAGCTTTTCATGCCCCAGCTGAAGTATTTGGTCTATAGATATTTTCACCTATTCATGTACTATTCCAGCCTAAATAAAGGGCCTTGGCTACTCATTGGCTTGTTAATAGGCATAATCTAGTGCTTGATTAAGCTTTTCATGCCCCAGCTAAAGTAATTGGTCTGCTGATATTCTCTCCGATTCATGTCCTATTCCAGCCTAATAAAGGGGCCTCGGCCATGGTAAACATTTTCATGCCCCAGATTTCAGTTTTAGTGAGTGCTTGTTTCTTTTTTCCTTGTGGGGCCTGTTCATGCCTTATGAGTAGTTCTTTCCTCTTAAATAATACACACATTCTGGTTGGTTACATTTCCATGAAATAAAGCCCTAAAATGCAGGCCTTCAAATTGAACTTCAGCGAAAAATTTGGATGAATATTGCTCTTTAGCTTTGCTCTTTGGCATCCTTGAAAATTCCAGAGCAATCTATGTGCAATGTGTTGACCTGATATCACTGGCCTGAATTTGTTGCAGGTTAATTATTCCCTGACAGAGGGTCATTTACTAAGCAAGCGCATGGCTGATGGCTCTAAAAGGGTTAGAGTTCCTCATATACTTAGCCAGCAGGTAAGTCTCTGAATTAAGCTCAGATTATACATCATCCACCCTATGTCATTCAAATGTTTCTAATATGCCCCTTTCTCCTGAAGTTGCTTTTCCATGGTATGATTTGGTTCCCTATAAATTAGAGAGCAGTTAATTAGAACATTAGGTTACTCTTGTTTCTTTGAGAGGCAAAAGGTTAATGATTGGGTTTTTTCGTGCACAATTTGTTGTCTGTTCGCCCTGTCAAAAGTACGATGGTGCATATATAGACTTATTCAGATCCCTCTTGGTAGAATCCTTGCTATGTGATCATATTGTGTTTATTGCTTGGATTCTCTTCATCATTTAAGCCCCCTGAAATTTGTTAATCGGCTCATGTACCACATTACAACTTGAGGTCTCAACTTTCATCTTAGCTTGACTGTAGAATAGTTATGTTAGATATCAAGTGCATTTGTGTTCTCAATCCTTGCCTCTCAAATTGAAGAACGAACACAAACACGGGCTCTCTTATGGTGAACTCTGTGTCCAACACATTGTACACATTAGCATTGAAGTTTTTCACTAGTTTTTGCTTCTTCCCACTGCTCTTGTTTCAAACTCAGGCTGAAGCGTTCTGTTCTTCCTGCAGCCTTGTGATGATATCAAGGAATGCAAGGCTCCAAAGCGAAGGTGCATCGTATTTGTGGAATGAATGAATCCTCAACCTCAAGCTGTGACAACTTTTTATGTATATCATTGAAACCTCCATTGTATGTTGTCAGAATTTGTTCCTGGAGTTGTAGTTGTTGAGTCTGGGGAAGAAAAACCTATGCTTCCATCTTCAAAGCTCCCTTCAGTTGGCATGTAGGATTCATTACCAGCTGATACAGCAGAAGAATAAAATTCTTGTTGACTGTAGTCACTTTCTGTAGCTCATTCTGAAATAAAACAAAAAAACCTGGCTAATTTTTCATTGACAGTTTCAAAAAAACTCTTGTAGCAATATCTATGACGAATTATTACCGTGATAGAAACTGTCACCTAATATTTGGTCTTCACATTGTTACGTAATTCAATTTGGCTTAGGTTATGCTTGCACAAGTGTTTATAGGGGAAGATTGTTTATATTTGGATTTTTTCAAATCCTGTTAAAGTGAAACTTACATTGAGAATTGTTTGTGTCGTGTGTGGATCTTGTGGTTTTGCGGGACAATGGCTGAGCTGCTCAGCTCATAATTGGTTTGTTTGGGTCCCTCAATGGTTCAAGCTGACCTACATTTACCTCAGAGTGACTTGGACCAATACGATAATAAACCAAGCAGCATTGCCCCTCTTAGGGCTAGTCCAATAACTAGCTCACTGGTTGTACAATGTAACATCTACAAGTCTCATTGGCCCATTAACAAAAGTGTCTTAGCAAAGTAGTTCAGGTTTACCACAAATCCGATTGCACATTGCACAAAGCATTCGTCAAGTGTGTTTGATTCATGTGGCTTTTTATGATGGCCACTTTGTATTCAAGGGGCACATACTATTGTAAACAAAAAAGGTGACAAACAAACAAAATTCTCAATACGGTTTGTACTCAATGTAGCATCTGATCAAATGTTAACTTCAACTGAACACAACAATAACAACTCCCAACTATGATTGGCTATAATTAGTGATTGCCTAGTCATTTGTGCCTAAATTTCATGAAAGCAATCAGTTTGTCATTCAAATTCAACCTAAACAGTATGATTTTGAAGAATCCAAATGTTGAACTCGACTTTCTTGCAAATGTGTTCTAGTCTTAAAATGAAGGATGAAATACTCATATTTTGAAATCTTACCAACCCAATATATGTGCCTGAGGGGGGAATTAAGACTTAAAGAGTTTGTTTGACCATGTTTGGGGTTGTGTTTTGTTTACTAGAATGCTTCTTTGCATTTTATGTTACACTATAGTTTTGTTTCAATAGCATCATCTATTCATCTTTGAGAAGTATCAGTTGTTGTCAATGTTAAACTTCATCGATGTAAGACACTTCAAATCATCTTGACCATCAGTGACCGCATTTTCTAGGCCAATTAGTCAGACACATTGATAGTAAATTTGAATATAGTTAGACCCAAAATAGCATGATCAAATGGTATAAGAGATTCAAAGCTGATTACAATTAACTAAGGGGATGACTGACGAGACTTATGGAAGACACACACACAAGAGAAGACAAGGGGCACTAATTCCTTGATCGTTGATGCGTTAAGGAGACGACTTGTTTCCCAAATTGTTTATGGATCAAGCCATGTAAATCTCACTGAAGTTGAATGTTCCATGAACTCATTGTTCATACTTCCTGATGCTAATTGTGCAGTCATCAAAGGCTCCACGAGCTTTAGTTGCACTCATCACTTATGCATGAGAATATGCTTTTCCAGATAGAGTACGACAATTGGCCCCGCAAGAGATTGATCAAGAAGTCGAAGAAAAACATGCACCTCGTTACAAGGTCAATTGAAACCTCACGTTTGTGAATATGTTCCTATGCCTACATCTGTCTCACCAGACTTCATATTAGCGAGACCCACACTTGAAGTTGTTGCGTTAATATGTTATTCTGTTGCAAAATAAACCTTGTGATAGATAGAGAAAGTAGAAGCTAACAATGTGAGAATTGAAATTGCTTTTTTCTTGCTTGTTTCAGTTCGGAGCAAAGTAGTGAGTACTAATATTGAACAAATGTTGAAGATGTAACATTCAAAAAATGGTCTCTCCACCATTATGATAGCATAAGTGCTTTTGGAGAGTAAGACTACCTACATTTGAATATCCTCAATATCCGTAAAAGACGAGATCCATACTCAGAGTTGTTAATTTACCGCTGGTATCTCTACTCATTAAGGGTAAAAAGTGTGCACATTGCACTAAACTCATGAGATGTCTCCAAGAAATTTCATGTCAAATTGTATGGAAAATGTCCCCCCCCCCCTCTTATGTGTTTTGAATTTATAAGGCTTTGATTGTTTCTATAAAGGGCAATCTGGAAACTAGGGCTATTTTATGAGTGATCCAAGATGTCGGGTCAACAATACTTAATTTTGAGTAATTTACTCCACATAGTTCCCTAAACTAAGGCCAACCTCCCTACATGCATGCATTCACCCCACATTAGTTTGACAAATTTTAAGCTCATTAATTAATTAAGAATCCTAATTAATAATTATGCTCATCAGTTCAAGTTGTTCTAATCTCCTTCAATCACAAGTTGGAATTAACAAAACAAATCTATGAAGAGTGATTTTCCCCTTCTTAAATTCAAATTATATATATATATATATATATATATATATATATATATAAAGTATATGTATATGTATATATATTAGAGTAGTTTCATATCTATAAAATTAGATGAGCTACATAAGTACAGACATACCATGCATCATATTTGAATTTTCCATATTTCTCTCGACGGAACTTATATGAGGTTTGTATATTTTTAATCATGGTGCAATGTGTTTATAATTGTAACATTCTAAACTCTAAATTGTGCCGGTCGGGTTCGTTCACCCGTTCTCCCCGATAAAAAAATACCAAATCAGATGATGAGATAACTAGTTTCATTTATTTCATCTATTTTTTCTATTAAGGACTTCCTATTTAGAAGCATAATTAAGGATTGGAGCTGTCTAATAAAATTTAAATAAACAAATCTTAAGACAAAGGGTCAATAAATTGTGGGGTTGATAGTACTACACGTTCCCCCACACTTGAGAAGTGTAGATATATATCAGGCACATTGGGGAATGTGGATTTAATTTGGCAGCAGCCTAATTTGTTGGTAATGATTTGTTGGCATTGTAACGTTTGTTTAATGTCGTATCCTACCAAATTATGTGCATATAATTGGTATTTTGTGGCTATTAATAAGGGTCTAATCATCAGGCAATTATATGTAGTACTATTGTACTAAGTAAAACATTGACATAAGCTAGATCTGTGAAGTTGTATGTGCTAAGTGGCTGCATAACACCGGTGTCAATAACATGTTGTTGCCACTTTTTGTAGTATTATTGCACCAACATTTGCAATGATAAAATTGCTCAGACAAAATTAGGTAATGGAGATCCTCTACAAGTGAAACTTTTCTTCCTACATGTTTAGTCACAGAGAAATTTTGAGTACGGTTATGTTCGACAACAGTGTTTGGAATAAGGTAGTAGGCTGCTTCAGCATGGTGCTAGAAGATACTAGTAGTCCACCATGGTGGGTTACAGGACTTGCACATTTTTCGTATTTGATGTGGGTGTTAATTGGGAGAAATCTTTTAAGGGTTTAGATTGATATCCCTTGCCAACGTTCTTGTGGAATGAGGGTGACAAAGTTATGCTGGTTAAAATGTTGTTGAAGATGTCGTGAATGTCTCTCTGTATGTAGTTAGACGTGAAAGTTTTTGGTCTAGTTACTTTGTGTTTGTTTTCGTATTGAAATTTCAAGCGTTTTGGCTACTGAAGAATTGGAAAAAATATTTTGATCAAGTTAAAGCACTAATCATTTAAATATTAGTATTCAATAAGTTACTTTTTGGACTAATATTTCAAGCATCATTTATAAGAAACTAATAAAATTAGCTTTTGGCTTGCAAAAATTGCGGTTTTTTTTTTTGAGTGATGATATGTGTCTTGTCGCAAGACACCCTTAAATGTCTTGCGTCATCCTAAATTAACTTATTTTATAATTTAAACTCACCAAATTCTCAATGATTACACTTAATTATAAATGGCTAAGCTTAAATATGAGTCAACTATGTCGACGAAGTATTAAATGACGCTTTAGTCTGATCAACCCTATCCGCGAGGACATATGATGGGTATACTTTAGAAATGTCATAACTTGTGAATGAAAAGATGATCTACATAATCTATAAGTTGTAACATGCTTCCATTATTTGATAATACCATTTTTTTCAATTTAAAAATATTTTAGTATGATTTTTATGCTAAAACAAGATACTTAAGAAGTGTATTATAGTAAGATATTTATCATTTTGCTTTTTTCTTTTGAGATAAACACACTTATTAAGATGTCTTTTCATGTCAATAATTGAGCTCTACACATGATTAGATGAATAGCAATATTTAACAATGAAGATTAATTAGCTAGTATGGATTCTATCAAAATATGCCTTATAACAACAATAGCGCCCAATGTAGGTCCCATTTTCGCGGGGTCTGGGGAGATCCAGATGTAGTCAGTCTTACCTAGGGATGGCAAAAAGTTGGGGAATACCCGTCCCCGCTGGGGCCCCGCCCCGAAGTGGGGGAAAATCCCCGTTCCCAAAGGGGACGGGGACGGGGAGGAAAAATAATCCCCGCTCGGGGATGGGGACGGGGACGGGGACATAGTTCAACCCGTCCCCGTCCCCATTTCCCCGCCGGGGATTTTGCCCCATTCCCATCCCCGTCCGCAATTCCCCGATTGGGGAAAAATCTCCGCCTCCGCCCTCAATTTTAATTAAAATTACAAAAATAACCTTATTTTCAAAATTTTTAAATAAAACAACTAAGGTTATATATGTAATTTTTTTTGTAAAAATCTTAGGTATATACTGGATTTGGTACTCACCGCCGTAAAGAGTTTAGAAGGTAAGGAAAAATCAGTGGGTAAAAATCCCCGTTGGGGCCCCGACGGGGATTAAATCTCCCGCTGGGGATAGGGATGGGGGGGAATTTTTTCCCCGCAGCGGGGAACGGGGCGGGGACGGGGGGCGGGGATTCCGGCGGGGACGGGGACGGGGAATATACTCCCCGTCCCCAACCCGCCCCGTTGCCATTCCTAATCTTACCTCTGCCGGCAATCTTGCCCGTAGATATGCTGATTCCAAGAGACCCACAAAAACCAGATTTTGTGAAAACATTTTATAGAAGAAAGATTTTGTGAAAATATTTTATGGAGTTTTCAAAATATGACTTATATATACTTAAATGTAGCATATATAGATAATCTTATACATTTGCTGAAAAACAATTGTTTCAAATAAAGTATAAGTTTTTTAGAAAAATATAACAACTCAATTTGTATTATAACTTAACGATACAGACTCCAATATTATTTCTTATCGTACAGAAGCAATGTATATAAATTTGACCCGAATTCAAATTAAATCAAAGTGAACTGAGATTGGACATACATGATAATTTGAAACACCAACCTAATAATTGAAGAATATTGCACATATATTTATAGGAGAAGTAAATACAGTCTGCCCTATAACCCAAAAAAAAAAAAAAGGGAAGACAATGTTCCTCCAATCAACATCCACATGATCATGCTCCCCTAAGTAGCTTCCCTCATCCAACATCTAACATTATTCCAACCCCACTTCTATAACATCAATCAATGTTATTGAGATAGACAACTAATGTACAAAACTACCACACATAAGGCACTGTTTGGCTCATTGAACCCAATGATACAACAACAATACTATCCAACATAAGAAGCGGGATCTAAGAAGATCCAAATGTAAATAACTTTATCATTGCAAGCATTCTTACTAACAGATTGATCGATTCCAATAGAGCCACTTAGTGAGCCCACCAAAGAAAAAGTCATATAATAATTCAATAAAATTATTTTCACATGAAACTAAATAAAATGAAATGAAGTAACAAAGCATGGAGAGTAATGTATTTGGTCAAACATAATCTTATTTGTAGACACATAATTAAGTTTTGCTCTTTCTATGTCTAGCCATAAATTTCAACACCATGCATACAACTCACAAACTTGTAGACTATAGAAAGTATATGAGACATCTATAATAAAGAACAAGCTTAATTGTACATAAAGAAATTACAAATTCACCCTGCTCAATCTATCTCTTGAACACCCTCCTTGCATGTTCTTCTCTTCATCGAATAGTTATTTTTGTATAACTAAATTTGGTGGTGACCTCAGGATCAAAAGAGTAGGTTGCTCCCGATTTCTAGTTTAGCTCCTGTTCTTGCACTTCTCCATAGCCATTGGAGCTGAAAAACATTGAGAAGTGCATCTTTAATTATGTTGAATTTGAAAACTTGTAGAACAGATTTATATATATTATACTATATTAATTATATCATATCAAAGTCAGTTTGTCTTATTACTATTTATCGGGACCCTCAATTGAAATTTTCAATTGGGGTGGGTCACGTTGCAGAAGGGTTTGATGTAACTTGTAAACAACCTTATCTTATCCGTATGACTGTATGGAGGCCATTCAATTGAAATCCTCATGATTGAATTAATAATTCCTAAGTATTTGACAAAATTTTTCAAGTGAAGGCAAGGATCATCAAAAACACTGAAGCATGAAAGGAAATTGGTCATCTAATGCTCGTATGTGTACATAGGCAATAACAAGAAATCCAAGGTGTCTTCTCTCAATTCACAACATTTTTCGGGCAATGTGTTCTAAACCTAAGTGGTATATTCAAGAAGTGAGAATTATGCTTAGTTTTTCTCCTTTTCTTTTTTTTTCCCCCCCCCCCCCCCCCCCCCCCCCGGTTGTGATATGCTTATGTATAGATACCGATCATAGATATATAATTAAGCTTTTACCTAATCATTTCTTTATAGGAATTTTCTTCTAGTAACGGGAAATTAAGAGAGAAGTGAAAATCAAAAAGGAGAATTAATTACTAACCAAGCCCAACAGCCTCCTTTCCTTTCATTATGCGAAGCCTTTTGCAGGATACCACGAACATCCTGGATAAAAGGATAGTTAATTAACAGCAAAAAAAAAAGAACAAGTGAGCTAATTAATCAAAAAAATTATAATTAGTTTTTAAACAATATATATAAAGATCAATAACAAGGGGATGACAAAGAGGGTAATTTGACTAATTTCCAGTTCAAGAAAAAAGTGAGTAATTAAAATTTAGAAATATGAAAATATAAACAGTTCTATTCCCCTTAAACTCGAACAAACGACAGAGGACAATGCAATATAATAATATCTATCCTGTACTAGACCAAATCTCGTTAGCTACATATATATATATATATATATATATATATATATATATATGTATATGTATGTATATAAGTAGATGTATATGTATGTCTACAGACACACACACACACACACACACACACACACACACACACACACACATATATGTATGTATATACATACATACATACATATACATATACATATATACATATATACACACACACACACACATACATACATACATACATACATACATACATATATATATATATGTATGTGTATATATATATATATATATATATATATATATATATATATATATACATACATACATATATATATGTATGTATATGTATATATATATA
>JACYFF010031957.1:127596294-127617061 GCA_017589665.1 Selenicereus undatus | reverse complement strand
ATATATATGAAGATTGATGAGGAAAGTGAAAGAAAGCTTGCTCCAATAGGACATCACTTAATGTGTGTAGACATTAATATTAACCACTAGACCAAGTTTCATTAGCTATGTTGGCCAACACTCCACTTTCCTCCCTCCCCACCCAGGTTCAAACCTGGGGGTACACGCTTCTGCTTTGTTTAAGAATTGTCTATGTTAGAGGCTTGTGTGTTTGGGCTTCTAGGTTGGGCTTGACATCCCCTCTTTTGGCCTGGTAAAGGCTGCTGTGTACCGTGTAACAGGAGTCTTGTGGGCTGACCTGCTTACTCTTGTAAAAAATGAAAAAAAGTTTCATTGGCTATAAAAACAATGATTAAGGAGGAAAGTGAAAGAAAGCTTACTCCCATGGGACATCACCAACAAGCATCCAGTCCCCATCCTTATCCTCATAAGTGGGAACATAATCAGAACTATTCAACAGATCCATCAGCTTGCTTTCATTCATGAAATCAATCATCCCTTGAGCCCCATAATTACCTAATTAAGATGAATCAATTAACTTCGTAGTTCTAATTATCGGACATAAAATGTAAAATTTGCTATATGTAATGAATTACATATATATATGTGTTCAAAATTCCAAGTAGTACTAAAAAAGGGGGGCAATAAGATTTATATATGGAGAACCGAGTTCTGAATTCAAATGCACATAGATTCATAGTTTTTCTTTTTTTTTTCTTTGGTAGCAATAATAAATTATTTTTGATTTTTCTTTTAGGTTCAAATGACTCATAAAGACGGCACAATAACAATAGGAATTCAACTCTTACATTCTAATAGTTTCATGGATTAATGTTTTTCAAGCCTTTGTTGTTTTGAGGGGTGTTTTCAATTTCATGTTACTATGATAGGAATCATTTGAACAACCTCCAATTAGTTCCTCTATATGAGTAGAAAACCGATTTCTCATGCCATCATTCTTCTCAGATCTAAATGCAATATTAACAACGCATATGATACTAAGAATTAACATCAAAAATCGAATAGATTTCATTCCATTCCAATTTTGTTGAACCAGAGCAAAACTAATTAATACGATATTGGAGGCTTACCAAGAGTGAAAGAGCTAAACATCTTGCCCAAGGCATCAGAGAGGTCTTGGTAACTCTTGTACATCTTCAAGTCCACCTTGCGAAGGTAGGGTGCACCATCCATACTCACCTTCACCAAGGCTCCTGCCACCGGACTTAGTGGCTCCACCTCCGATCCACCGTTGTTGCCGCTCTTTTGCACCGCTAGCACATTTTTCCGGTAGGATCGTACTGGTGGCCAACCCACAACTTGTGCCCTACACATACATTTTCATCATATATGCATATCATGCATCTAGAACTTAATTGTAATAAATCAAAATAATATTAAAGGGGAAAGTTGGAGGCAAACTTTTCGAACAATGTCATTACTGCTCATTATACTTCATAGTGGTCAAGTACAATGAGTTTATGGTCCAACAAAAAAGGGTATTTATTTACCTTTTTCCCCCAAAAAATAAAAAGCTTGCACTATATATGTTTTTGTATGCAAAATATTTGTATTTCTCATAATTAACATTATGAGAAATACAAATATATATGCATGCAAGGAAATATTACATTTAATATCATTTAATTTGTTACCACTTTGCCACTATATAAATACTTTCCCATAGAGTAACATATAAAAAAACTAATAAAGAGAAGTTTAAATCTTACACATATATGTGTATAAATCAAATTTCGAAGTTTTATTGATTGGCTAATTTATTATCATATGATCGGTTACGTTAATCAGTTGTTACACAACAAACACATAGATCGGTATGAACTTTATTAGCTAAGCTACTTGACAACTATTTTTACTTAATTAATTTGTTGTTAAACCAGTAGTTTCAAATTAAATTCCCCAAAATTATGCACTAATCAATAATCTCCCCTCTCAAAAAAAAAAAAAACAAACCAAAAAGGGTAAAAAAGTAAGGAAAGAATGAAGTACATACTTGGCAGGAGGCTTGACAGTATCCTTAACATCAGCCTTATCATGATTGTTGATCAGATCCAAAGGAGAAGCAGAACTGACCGTCTGATCTTTCTTAGCATCATCACAGTTCCTACTGTTATTCAGATTAAGCTTCAAATCCACCCCAGTCTTGGTGGTCTGAGTTTCAGAGAATCCTCTCTTCTTCCCCATGGCTTCGCAACCTGAACCAGGCAACCCAAGCCCGAGCCCTAGCCCAAGCCCGAGGCTAAGCTCAGTCTCAGTGTCCTTCATCCTCATCTTCAGAGCCACAGCTTCCATTTTTTTCCTTCTTTATCTTGATCTTTATCTTGTTTCTCTCTCTGTATATGTACGTATATATAATTGAAGTGGTGGAAAAATCTCTTTTCCCCTAATTTCTCTCTCCTCAATAGTTGAGTTGGGGTTGTATTATATTGTATGTATGGTGCTCCTTCCTGGTTGGTGCTCTGATTATGAGAGAGAAAAAAATAAATAAACAGTAAACATAGAGAGAGAAATTTGTAAACAAAGGGGAAAATACTGTTTGTGGGGAAGGGGGATTAATAATTAGACTACAATAATTAATTATTCAGCAGGATTCATTATTATTATTACTACTTATTAGCACTGTTTTCAATGTATAAATATATAAAAAAAATCTATACTGAAAGGAAAAAATATAATGGCGGATCTAGACATATAAAATATGATTGTCGATCTATTAAATTACTCATTTTAAGAATGTCTATATTTATTAATCTGACCTCCTTCTAAATATAAAAATTATTTTTTTTTTAACTAGAGATGTCGATGAACATGCTATATATCCTTAGTCATAGATTTGTCTATGGGAAAAGTAGAAGAGAAGAAGGTTTTGGACCATGTGGGCAATTAATAGAGTGACAAGAGCTTTGTCTCCTGGAATAATTTTTTACAATTAATTAATTAATTAGTTATAATTGCATGCATAATTTTAATTAAAAACATATATATGATTGATAATGATTGGATCCAAAATTTTAGACAATCTTGAACAAATTTTAAGGTTAATCAAAGAGTGTTTACTTTCAACTTATTGATTGAGGATAAGTATTGAATAATTTTCATGAATCTCTGGTTTAAAGCTTAAGAATTTTTTAAGCAATATAATTTCATTGTCATTAGTATTAAGTGTTGTATAATAAACCCCAAAATTACCCTCAATATTAATAAATAATACATGCATATATAACGTTTCTTTTATCACAACTCAAAACGAATCTAATATACGACTACTTATTATATTTAGAAAAATTAATTATTATTTATGTCAAAAAATGCTTGCTTGACTCTAGTTATTATATACAAATAGCATGATAAATAGACTTAACCAGTAAAATCTTTTATTCTTCTACTACCACTATTATTACTACTAGTAGTACTAATTATTATTATTATTATTATTATTATTATTATTATTATTATTGTTATTATTATTATTATTATCAATTTAAAGATGTTCCATAATATTAATTTTTGTGCCTCATTTTACATATATTTTAAAGAAAAAACCTTGAAGATGATAAGCAATGTATGTTCTCTATAGGAATCGATCAATCTGTTAATAACAATGCTTGCAGTGGTAAAATTATTTATATTTGGATCTTTTTAGATCCCACTTCTTATACACGTTGACACCGGGGAGATTAAAAAAAAAAAAACTAGGAGAGGAATAGGGATGACGAGGGTATGATGGTAGAATTTTGCCATTAAAAGTACATGATTGGCTTGTGGGATAATGCAAATTACCATACAATACTAAATGGAATTGGTCTTTGGTAGTCGACATGTAGTGTTGCTTTCTATTTTTAGGACCATTAGGCTACTATTTTGGAGCCTGCATGGCATGCTTAATTAGTTGGCTAGTACATATATTGCATTGGGATGTGAAATCAATATAATCCCCTTTTAATTAATTATTTCTATTTTACTCTTCCATAAATTAAAGTTGTTCATGGGATTCACACTTAACTTAATTATGCATTGGGATTAGTTTATTAATAGTTTAATTAGTAGTCACTTTGACCCCTTAATTGTGGGTATGTGCTTTCCATTTGGACCATTTCTCAATACCATAGTTTTGGTGATGGGATTTGTGATTTAGTCCTCCTAAGCTCAATAATTCCTCCATTCTAGAACTTTATTTGCTTTTTTGATGTTAAGAATCAAAAGAGGTTGTCAATTAAAGTCTTAATTAAACGTTACTATTTTTTCTTTTTTTCGTCATCGTTTACCAAAAGTGACTTTTGAATATTGATTTATCTGATCCTAGCTAGTAATTATCGGAAAAATATTTGTCTTTAATTACTGTTACAATCATTTACCTCTTAAAAATTGTCCTCATTATAATGAGCTACTAAATTTTTTCTTTTTTTTTTTCTACTAAGCCACTTTTCCTCCATATCTAAGTCTTTCTATCATACCCCTTTAGATTTATCGTCATAGAGGGGTCATAACTACGTAATTCTATGTTGCAACATATATATATATATATATATATATATATATATATATATATATATATATATATAACATGCATAGTACTAGCTAGCTAGGTTATTTATAACAAATCACGATCATAATCTAACATGCATAGTACTACCTAACTAGGTTATTTATAACAAATCACGATCATAACCCAAAAGGCTAAGATTAGAGATGTGTTTAAATGTAAGAGAGAGATTAAACATGCAGAAAGTACGATATCTATGTTGGCTCAATGCTTCACTCAAAATTGATAAATTCTTTGTGAGAGTTAATTAAAGGAGGTGAAAAAAATTTAGTAAAAATAGGGAAGAGAATAATAACAATTAAGGTGAGCATACCCCACTAATGCTTGGCCTTTTTTTTGTGTAAATTGTGAAACAAATTAAGGCATGGTGAGGACAAAGGTATGTTGTCTAATTTGCTCACAGTACTCCTCCTCCCCCCCCCCCCCCAAAAAAAGTTAAAAAACAACTCAATTTCCCAATAAATATAATACATGTCATTAAGTTTTCTTCTTTTAATGCACATATTTGCCCAAATTATACAAACAGAGGAGTTTTTCAATAGCGATTAATTTCCCTTCTTTATTCAAGTGTTCCAAAATATCATGGTCGGTTTAATTTGTTATTGCTGATACGCGTCGGTACCTTTATCAGTTTGTACACGTTGTGGTTATTGTATATTATAGAGAGAGAGAAAGAGAGAGAGAAAGAGAGAGGCTAACTAAGTGGGAAATTGAAGGCATGATTTTATTACGGCTACACTCTACATTAATGACAGTTATGGATTCATCGATACATTTTGAGATTTGTGTTTATACTCAAGGAAGATACTTTAGGTACATCCTTGACAAAAGTGTTATTTAAGCTAATGTTCCATATACCTAATATTTCAAACTTTCACATTAAAGATTACTTATTCAAAGATTTGCAAGAGGTTTAGCTGTATGGTCAATTAAGATATAAATAATTGGTACCAGATTCATTCAATAATGATGGTTAATGACAATTAACTAATAGGTAAGAGGGGATTAGCTAGTACAAATTTGACTGCAAGTGGCAAAACAAATCCCCAGTAAATTAATGGTGGATGTTGAAAGGAGGGAGGCATGGGAGAGGAAAAACATGAGAATTTGCAGTTTATATGTTGGGGTATGACCCTACCTCACCTTAAATTAGCCACCTTGCCTTTTACTTTACATTGCATGCTACTGTTATTTTTTTTTATTTTTTTTTTGGGCTTGCCCAAAACACTACTTAGCTTTTATGGAAATATTTTCTATTTTCTATTTTCATGACCTTCTTTAATTTTGAGAACAATAAAAGTTTTTTTAATATCTAAACTGTGTCGTACTATTAGATTTATAGACTTGGATCTGTGATATAAATATGGTGTTAGGGGTTGGGACAATGAGTCAGTCAGTGACTACATACCAACTCAAGTTGTGCCTCGATCGCGTGATCTTGGAGCAGGAGTAGTACTTAGCTGTTATGTAATATAATTAAGTTCTTTAGTTTCACATGTTGGGTTCTTGTGATTTTGGACAGTCTCCCTAATATTGTGATGTATCTTTTAGGGATCTATATCTAGACTTTGATTAATCATCTCAAGGGTGTATATAATTAGTAGGTAAAAAAATGATTTAATTATAATAATCTCAAGCAAACAAATCCCTTTCATTTTATCTAGACAATCATCACAAGGATTAGTGGAATAAATCCCTAAAAATGAGGGGTGCAGTGCAGTGGGACACCAACTGCAAAACTTGCATGTGCATGTTTTGCATTCATCATGATGAGATTATTTTGCTCATGATAATTAGTGATTAATCGCCTAAGCTCTCTATCCCATGTGATTGTGATGTATTCTTATTTCTTAACCTTCTCTTAATTCTGTTTGATTAATGCCCCTAATATTTCTCAACTGAATTTTATCACATGTACTCTGGTGCAGGCTTCTCCTTGCACCGGCAAATGTATCCTTTTATTTGGTTTAAGATCACAAAGTCCTTCCCAGTGAATAGGCACTCATGTCAAAACCTATATAATACACCTGGGAGTATATATTTTTGGAAACTTTACTCTAATATAAAATCTGGTTCTTTAATTAAAGTTTTTCTAATGTGCATGGTATCTTAATAGGTGATTTAATTAACAATTTATGCTGACTTTTTGTTCTTTTATAAAAGAATTTTTTCATGTAGGTAAAAAAAAAAAAGGACAATCCGGTGCACAAGCATCCCACGTTCACGCAGGGTCTGGGGGAAGAGCCGCAACCGAAGGGGTGAATTGTAGGCAGCCTAACCTGACTTTGTCAGTGGTTGATCCCACGGCTCAAACCCGTGACCTTTTGGTCACAAGGAAACAACCTTACCGTTGCTTATAAATATGTTATAAATATGTCTTTTCTTGATCATATACAGTTATGAACTTTTGTTTATTTATTTTTAATTTTTTAGTCTATATTAATAGGTAAAATAGAGGCCCTAATTAACAATTAATATCAATACTTATGGACTGCTAGTCTGAATTCTTCTCATTTTTATTTTTTCAATTCATGTATGATCTATTATTTTGTTTCCATTCGTGTAGCCTAACCTGACCAAATTTCAGTACGAACTTGTCTTAGTCATTGGAGACGCCCTATCATGTATTCTTCAAGAAACAACAACTCTTAATCCGTTGTGGTTGATGATTAGTTGATTGATGGACTAATTGTAGATTTTTCCATGTGCATCAGGTGAACCACAGTGTAGAGGATCAATCAAACTCCTCAGACTAAATTAAATTAATTAAAACTAAGAAAATAGAATAAAAATACATAAAAAGATGCAATAAAGAGACTTCCCTAATAATAATAATAGTTGGTCGTTACTTGCTTAGTGATTTCACGGCTCATTTTTTTTCTTATTATTATAGAAATTGTTAATTGGCATGCAAGTGATCATGACATAAGTAAATTTTATAAGAGCTACTATCATCAATTTCAGTTAAAATTTGTCCTTTATATATATGTGCATTAAAAAAAAAAACCCTTATATATGCAAATGCATAGTTTCTTTTATTTTTGTAAGAACATCTTACACAATTCTTTGCTATAATTAATTCATCAAAATATTACATATATTGAATATTCTTGAATATATTTCTATCCAAAAAAATAAATAAATTCTTGAATATATGCAATAATTTCCCGACAACCAGCATGCACATATCACAAAGAGAACGGAGGAAACAAAACCAGGAACATGGTATGGGCTGCCCATATGAGCTATGGGCCTTGGACCCATTTATGTTCTAAATTCCATGGGTCCAAGAGAGAAGTAGGGTCGGGCTTCCCACGTGTGGAAAATACCCCACATATCACTTTCAACATTAACTGCTTCACACGTGTTTACACGTACGTCGGCATGGATGGCAGCCAAACAAAAAGTTAATCTGGTTGTTGCACAACTAAATATAACAATAATTTAAATCAACGGAATCAAAAAATCTCAAGTTGGAGTTTTGTAAATAGCTAAAATTTATGATAGAAAGATGTTCAATGCTTTATAACTTTATTGTAATTATATAAAGAATATATAATAGGCGGAAAATATTATTCGAGAAATTAACAAACTGTTGACTGGTTTTATAGTTTTTGATTTTTCAAACAAAAACGGAAAAGATTGTCAGTTAAAGTTGAAAATAAAATATAATTCATGTTAAGGATGTTTAAAAGATCAATAAATATCATTAAAAATAGGAAATTATTAGTTATGATGTACACTTCAATAAATTCAGCTAAATAATTCAATTAGGGACTGCAGGCAACTTCTACTTTATTCAAATCACAAATTAATTGAGCACAAGGATTAATTCTGGTGGTTATAGAATCATAACATAATTGACCAATGTGTCCATAAGCATTAGCATTACTCATCAATTAAAGTAGCTAACTTCCACTTAATTAAACCCATGCTTCGTATGAAGACGAGTCCCAAAAAGAGGACGTACGGCCAGGACGGTGAGACATTGGCAATGGTAATGAAAGAAACTTTAGGGAACATGAAATTATGAACAAAAATGTGTGGGGACTTAAAATGTGGTAGCAAACAAATGCCATAGATAAATTATGGGTTAATTCAATCAATTATCAAAGCGGTACAGTTAGGCTACAAGAACATTAGATGAATCAATACAGGTTAACTTAAACAGTTCTACACTTGTTTTCTATAAAAAAAAGATTTTAGGTTTCAGTATTGCGAATGATAAGCATCAACATTCAAGGAACTTTATTCCTTAGTATCGAAAAAGCGCTACTTTTTATAAGCTAATAACAGATCGAGTATATTTACCAACAGACTGAACAATCATGGAAAAGAGCCAAGGGAAAAGAGGGGGGAAAAAAATAAAGGTGGATGGACCTACAATGTTGGTGGTGTTGGTCCTTTAGTCCTTCTACCCTGAACAGTGCATACTATAGTGTCCTAAGATAAGGACACCTCAATTTGTCTTTAAGCTTACGTTCTCCCCTTTTGCCCATAATAATGCTTGTGGTCACCTAACCCTCTCTTTTTGTGAATGTAGCAAAAGCCCTTTTGGAGGGGTGGCGTGATGCCCAAGTTAGGCGAGTGTCGGTATTCTGAGAATTTGCTTAACTGGCTTTCCTAATCTCCCATACCAACTGGTTCCACTATACTCTTGAAAGGGTTGTGGAAAGGTATCAATGTTTCATGTTGAAAGAGTACCAGCTTTGAGCTAGCTTTCTCACTTTTTATTGACCACCGGACTAGCTCACTTACTTGTTGATACCGAAGTTAATGTGAATGTTCCGTTCTGATATGTACTCACAGGGAAAATATTTCATACAATTTTTACACTGGTTGTATGCATCAAAGTAGAAGGCAAGTGCTCTTTGCTCAATGATAGACATGATTAAGCTTTACAATGACGGATCTTGTTGTTTTTGAAAAGTATGAATGACGTGATTTCGCCAAAAGCATGCTGTAAGAAAGAACAGTTGAAGATTCAAACAGATTACTTACTGTTATTTACGTTCAACAAATTCCATGAACACGGGATATGTTTTATGTTCGAAGATCCTTTTGCACCACAAATAATAAAGAGATATTGCATGATGGTATGCCAGTATATATCATTTTCTACTGAACAATGATATGTTCCCTGAACAGTGGAGCATGTCTCATCCTCTAGTTTCAGGACAAATCAAGAAAATATCTAACAATAACACAGGCAGAAAGAGCAAGGAAGTCAGACTCATACATATCAGGATACACCACAGATAATGATAGAAACCCTCAAGCTCCCACCTTTTGTCCCCAGACATGATTTATTTATCTACCTGAAAGATAAAATTAATATAATTATCACAATTGGCAGTAGAGATAGTATTATGAGTTATGATGATGATCATCATCATGCAAGATTTCATATGCTGGTATATCGAATGGCTGAAAAACTCAGAATCATAAATGTCATGCCTTGTGCTCCTTCAGCAATGAGAATAAAACTAAGTACAAAATAAGGATTATCATCCACCCACTTGCAATTAACTATGATTAAGAAGATTGGAGAAGTAAGCAAGTTATCCCTGGAAGAGATTGCAAGGTTGATAAGCAATTGAAAATGGATGGACCACCAAACTGATTAGATTTTTCCAACTTAAATCATGCATCTAATCTGCAGTATATCTGCTTCTTTCAAGGAATAGCAAGCTGCACTTGTGCTTATCGCGATTAATGATCTGAAAATCTGAGCAGAGATAATTCGATATCGTAAAATGATGTACAAAAGGATGCTAGGAAACAGGGTGTTGGTGTTCTTGAATTTTCAGCATTTGTTGTGACAAGTACCAATATAATCAATGAGAACAGGGAAAATAAGTTCCAAATGTGCATATATTTATGCAGATTCGTTATGCCTGGAGATGAACTAATGTTTGGAAATTCTTTTCTGAATACACATGGGAAAAGGAATATGTTGCACCCTGAATACACAGATTCATTATTTCTTTGATACTGTCCTAGCAACTGAAGGAATCAGTATCTTTGCTCGCAACGATGAAAGAAGGATAAGACTGCCTACATCTGGATCTTCCCAGACTCTGTGAAAGTAGGACCACACTAAATGGTGGTGTTATGTTGTGGTACAATAGCCTGAAAACAACCAAATTCCTTGAGGAGCATCTTTCTAAATCTGGTTGATTGTTACAAAATTCTGAAGAAAAAGGGATCAATGACAGTGAGATCAACCAGATTGATGCTGATGCTTAAAGATGACCCTACAAAGATTAACCCAATTCCAAAACTGCCCTCTAACTCTAAAAAAGCCATGGGTTTGGGCCGGGGTGGGGGAAGATCATCAATTGTTACTTGCCAATAACAGTACGAGTATTTTTCTTCCTGACTGCAATTATAATACAGAGTCTGAAATGTTTCATGACTAGCCATAACCCACCTAACCATAACCCCACTTGTCCAGGTAGCCCGAGAATACTTGCCAATATTAATCAATCAATATATACCTAAAGAAGGGGTCCCTTAATTTAAACACAACCTCAAAGCCACATGGCCATGGCCACCATATTAGCATGCAACATCCATCAACATCCATGTGGGGACTTGGATCACATGGAGAGCTTCTCACCCTCGTGATCCGACACTCCTGAATCAGCTCGACGGTTGATCTCATCCGTCCACCAACCGGGTCCACGGTCTTCAAGACTGTTGGTTGTTCTTTGTCCCTCTATTGTCTCCTTCCCACAATGCAATATCCCAACACTCCTTAGCTGTTTCTATATTGCACCCTTCACAAAAATTGCCAAAAGAATCCCCTAACCTGTAAGGCTAACCCCACAGGATCATAATCACGGGTCCGATTTGGGTTCGGGCCATCACCAAAATTATCTACACTGACCCATCTGATCAGACGGTCCCGAGTGGCGCATATCCATGGACCGCGTCTGAGGATAGCATTTCTTGAGTGGATGGAAATGACTAATTCCACGCATGTCATCATGGAAGACAGAATAAGTTCCAAGTTAGATATGTGCTTTATTCTGTCTCCCCTGACTAATCAAAAGCTTATTTAATACTCCTTGCTTTCCTACCATTCCATCCTCACCACTAACCATTTCCATCTCAAGCTTTGAAATAGCCAGAGCCTGGGGAAGACCGAGTCGACTCACATAACTGGTATAGTCACCAATCTTGCACTTCTACAATCAAATCACTTAAGTCTCAAACGAGGTATTGCATTCATTGATCGAAAGTAGCCGAGGAGTTCTACAGGAAGGGTTGGTTATTGTGAAGAATATTGACTTTAGAAACAATGGCAAGGTCAGCGACATACGAAAATGATCTGCATCTTGAAGCAACCAAGCTCAGACTAGGTTTGCCCGGAAGCAATGAACCAGAGAAGCAATCGACTTCTAATGATGTTGTCAGGAGTAACAAGAGAGCATCGCCTGATATGCCTGAGGATTCAGGGTCATCAACAAACAACTCCAACATTTCTGACGCTAGGCATGAAGATTGCCCGGCTTCTTCCAAGTAAGTAGCACTGATAGATCAATCTCATCCATAATTCCTATATTCCATCCAACAAAATTTTTTTAAAGAAGGTGAATGTGAAAACTTACATCATTTGGTATGATTTCCAGGGCACAGATTGTGGGGTGGCCACCAGTCCGATCTTACAGGAAGAACAACCTCCAGCCAAAGAGAACAGATCAAAATGCTGATACATCTGGGATGTATGTGAAAGTAAGCATGGATGGAGCACCATACCTGAGGAAGATTGACCTAAAGGTGTACCAGAGTTATGAAGAGCTGTTACAGGCCTTGGAGAACATGTTCAAGGTTCGCATCGGAAAATACTCAGAGAGAGATGGCTACAATGGATCTGACTACGTGCCCACCTATGAAGACAAGGATGGTGACTGGATGCTCGTTGGAGATGTACCAATGGAGATGTTCATGTCGTCTTGCAAGAGGCTCAGGATCATGAAGTCTTCGGAAGCCAAGGGGCTCTGCTGTCCATAAGCAAGAGAATCAAAAGATCCTACCAAAGGAGTTACTGTCAAATACAAAAAACAGAATATGTTTTTGATTCATGTGTCTCTCAGAGATTTAGGAACAAACACAAATAATCTTCAGATTGAAATATCAGAACCTGGATGACATTCCTGGATAGTTTTGATTCATGTTGCCAAACAAACTCATATCAGAACCTGTACTTCTGAAGAATTCCAAGATATAAATTTTCGTACATTCAATTGTACAAAGGGAAGATAAGCTTCACATTGAAATACCAATAACACTGTTGACAGTATTTACTTTCTTCTCTATGTTATTCCAATTTGCTCAGATAATGCATCTCCTGAGTATGCTTCTGAACTTATTTCGTGCACATATTCGGGAGACAGAAACACTCCGCATCCCAGACAGTCTTAGAAAAAAATCTGATTCCTCCATTTTAAAATCTAGAACCTGGGAAACCATGAGTTACAATGAAGCAGCATATCAATCAAGTACTATGTCAACTAAACTGTTCTTATCAATCTAAACTGACCTACATGGGCTCACAGCAAGAAGAGACTCAGAATAATAGGGCAGAATATTTCTTCTTCAGTTCCTCTTCCAAGACGGACAAACTTTGAACAAAGTTCACAAAAAATCCATCCTAAATAGGAGACTAGTAAATGCAGGAGCAACTTTTTCTCTAAATTATTAATGCAGCAACCATGATCAACGTCCAACATCTTCAAACTAGGACACCTGAATAAGATATGATACTAGCAAATGTCATATTTTAACAGAAACAAGCAAGACTCCTTATAGACAGCCCTCCCGGAGAAGAACTACGAAGATCATTTCCTCCCTTAGCTTTGGCATTAGGATTGACCATTGCATATTAAGATAAATTATCTATCATCCTCTAGCACTACAAACAATTTATTACTGCCAATGAGGAGCTAGATGAAATCATTAATGAGCAGAGAACTGTGGGTTCTATCGTTAAGGTGAAAGAAGGCTAGACATTTTCAACAGATTCGGTGAATATGTGGTATACCAACTACCGGAAGGTTTCTGCTTGATGTGCCAAATTGAAATAATCAAAACTGAGAAAACCTGAGAAGGCATAAAATCAGTTCAAACTTCAAAGACATTGACCATATGCATAGCTGAAATTTGACACCATATTGTGTTCAATGAACACTAATTACTTGTGTTAGCTAAGGTTATTTTAAGCAAGACCCACCTCCACCCTACATGAAATCTTCAGACTGGAAAAGCATAGAATAGCTTCAGGGAGATTAGACAGTACTTTGTCAGATTCCCATTGATGAAAATTGTTTATCCAGCAATAACCATTGTAAGAAATTTTCACCCCCTAACAGAGTGGTATGCATGAAACAAAATAAATGCTATGCATCAGTAATTCGCAAGGTAGAGTTAAATGGTTGCAAAAGGAATAAATACAAGCAACAGATGTGCAAGTTACGATACATACTTCATCAAGAAGAAAAGTCTGTGATCGCAAATCCAATAACCAGATTTGGAAATAAAGTAGCTTTATGGCTGACCCTTCTTTGTAAGCAATTTGTTGCCAATGAGGCCAGCAATAATCCCTCAACTATTGATTAAAACATAATTGCAGCATTATACAAAACAGCATATACAAATGTGAAAGATTAACTTGGCCCGTCACCATTAGAGCATTCCCAGCCCCATTTCATATTTTGGAACTCTATCATGCCACATCATCAAAAGTTTTTTAATAATTCAAATAATATTTTTAAGAAGAAAAAAAAAGAACAAATAAAAAAAATTCAGAAAAGGACAGCACGCAAGGAGGAACGCCTGTCCGTTCCTCCTCGCAAGGCAATTGCAAATGGAAAAAATGGGAAATAGCCATGTGACAGCGCGACCCAGCGGATGGAACGCGTTAATTCTGACCTAGCAGATGCCATGAAACAGGTTTATGATAATAACTCAATCAGAAAAACGTGTCAAGACAACGGGCCAGGCCAAAGAGATATTAAATGGCTTCCTATAATACAAGTGTTTGACTTCTATCTATTTTAATTGTCTGTGTAGACCATTAAAACTATGCTTCACCTTCCCGGCCTTCTCTGTAAATTGAATTTTCTGATTTTGTGACATTGAAGTCGAAGTCACAAAAACACAGAATATTTTATCTTATGTTATCATTGACAAGCAGATTCAAGACAGTTCAACTTGATTGAGCGACCTTTTAACTCCACTGAATCGAGAGAGATCTATGTCTAAGAACCAAGGGCTTCATCAGTCAACAGAGCTGACAAACAACCAATTATGTCAAGATCATTTCTCCGACATAAAAACTACAAAGGATGAATAAGTTCATGTAACATTTGAACACACATGCATGAATGCAGCTTGGGCACAAATCCGCCGTAAAGAATCAAACTGAATAAATATTAGCACCTCAAGATGAAAGCCTTTGGACCTTGAAAGGGAAAAGAAAGAAGCTTGCGTGCATTAACTTCTACTCACATGGATGGAATTACCATGTAAACTTCAGCAGAGATATGCTGCTCATATCTCAGAATCACTGACATCTTCCACCAATCCCTGACAGCAATTTGAGCTTTCCATTATACTTAGGGTCATAGATAAGAGAAGCAAGCGATTGTGGGTTCAGAGAAAAAACTAGCTGTGAATACTTCTCAGATGCACAAGTTAAGATCCTTATATGCTGATTTATAAATGATCAGGGACAGACTTCCATCCGCAGAGGTAGCACAAAGTATTCAATAACATACTTGTATATACAAGAAAACCAAGTTTGCTATCTGAAGAGTAGAAAATTCATCACTCTCCAACAACAAGAAAGCAACCATACAACTTTACATAAAGGATCCCCTACTGCTAAAGAAGACGTCACAAAGTGAGCAGCTAGTAACCACCACTTAGATAATTGAAAAGCCCACCAAAATCCTGACTCTGATAAGACTGCATTTTCGAATCCAATATTTCCAACTGTGACTTCACCCATGGAGGATTGTATTTGCTGTCCAACCACAGAGCTTCCCCAGTATCTTTGTGCTTGAAATCAGGAGATTTAGGATTTTTCTGCAATAAGCAACAACGGTATAGAACATCAATAACAAAATTACATAGCTTGGGAAAGAATGAAGCTACTGTAACTCTATGTTTCTATTTATATGATGCACTTCTGATATGTTAAAACATTTTTCCATAACTGATCCAGTCATCTTGATTCTGTTCAAAAATGTGGAAACAAATAACAAACAGAAGATTTTTCCAATGTATTTCTGCACCATGAAGTGTATTTTTTTTTTGATCCGTAGTGTAAATGGTTGCAGTAGCTATTGTAACCCCCATAAAACAGGTTCTGATAAAGATGTGCTCAATCATGAAGGCTAATGTGCTACAACAAAATAACAATAATGACACAATATGAATCCAACTTGAGCAGGGTTCGCAGAGATCCAAATAGAGGTAACATGTATGATGAAATTCTTTTTGAAAATTTGCTTGGCAGATTTAAGACATTATGTGAAAAGGCAAAGCGATTGGAGAAACGAGAGAACTAAACAAAAGGCTGGACACTCTTCATTCATATCCCGCCAATCATTGCTAATTGGTATTCAAAATATCCGTACTGCCCTTTCATTATTCTCTATTTATATATGCACGAACCTATGAATACTGTCAAAACAGATAGTCTATGGACTGTAGAAAGCTGCCTTATCTTCCTAACATCATACATGTTCCACAGTGCTACATATCATCAGACAGCTTTTTTTTGGGGGATGGGGGGTAAAGAGAAAGTACTGGTGAAAATAATTAAAAGTGTCCAGGATTCTTTACAGCCCATTTTTTACTACCTTGTTCTTCCGGTTATCCCACCAATCCAAAGGATTAGCAAAGAAGGCTTGCCAAAGTTCTTGAATGGACAGCCCATTATGTACCACAGAGTCATCTTTTTTTCCAACTGCTGTAGAAAGCATGCACTGCGAGTTACATTCTGGAGGAATCCAAAAATCAATGTCCAAGCCAAACGCAATAATTAGAAAGTGGATAACTAATCACCTGACATGGAATCGGAGGTTCCATCATACAAGGCCACCGGAGAAGGAGAGTTCCTTTCAACAAAGTTCAGTTGCTGAACAACCACCTGAAAAGGTATTCCATTAAGAGTTCACATATCGGACAAGTTTTTAAAATCTGCGCTGTAAGATGTGAGAAGTGAAATCATATAAGCTACCTTGTAGTATTTCTGCCGTTTACCATCATCACCTTCAACTATGTCTGAGACGAGACGACCAGAGACATATATTTGTTGACCTTTCTCCACATGCTGGTGAGCTATATGTGCCAGTTCATCCCATAATCTCAGACTGATCCTACAGCACAAAAGCAAAGCTGATTAAATTGGACCCTTCTAAAAAGAATGAAAATTTCAACTTCCTCCCATGGGAAGATTATACTGAACATTACCTGATAACATTCAATGAATCAGGATCCCATGAATCTTCCCTATCAATTAGCAAAAGAAGTAAAGTGTCCCTAGAAAAGCCTTTACTTTTTGGCACTTCTCAAACAAGGCAGGAAATTTACGTCTGGCAACCCATAACATCAATCTCTAAACAAAACCCAATATCATGCTAAACACAGATTACAAAGCATTAATACTGATTTACCCAGATACCCAGCAGAAAAGAGGAGCAAGAATTCAAGCCCAAATCAATAATTGACAAAAAGGCAATCTACACAAAATGCGAACTAAAAAAAACCAAGTGATTAGTTTACCAAGTTGTGCCAGTGGCAGAGTTTTTGACTGCAAGGCTTGTTGAAGCGACGACTTTGCCAGAGCTAAGGCGGGTAAGTTGAACAGGCAACCCCACCATGCCAATGAGTTGGACGGAATTGCGGAGCTCCTTCTTCCATTGGATCTCTGAAGGTCTTGGGTACGCTCCCACTGGTTCGTACGAGTCTCGGTCGTTCAACGAGCATCTTGTTACTGCCTTGCACACCAAATGTTCGATGTTTTGTCTGACAGAAAATGGGGCCGAAGATGAGACGGTTGTAATGATGGGCAGTAGGGTTTTGAGAGGGTGTAGAACCCGGCCATCAATGGATGTCGTCAGCATCGATACTCTCTCTCTCTCTCTCTCTCTCTCTCGCTCGCTCTCGCTGCGCCGCTATCGGCTCTGTCTAGGCGCCAAAGCGTCTCGCGGCAAACAGTCCCTTGGAGTTGACGGGCCGACGGGGGTTTACAATTTACAAACCAATCCCAAATCTCAAAATTGAATTTCCAAGTCCATTACGAATTCTTACCCCACGTACCAATTAGGTTTATCTGATCCAAACCAAACATTGTTTTATTAGATATAGTATCATTAACCTTTTATTATCACTATGGATTATTTGCTATCTTCCTTTGACATGAACCATTTTGAATCCTAACAAATTAATTTAAGACACGAGCCAAAAGGCTGCCAATGCCATTTATTGGAACTAAAACAACGCAATAATAATGTATTCCAGCCAACAATAACGACTCCTCAACTCATACTTTTTTTTTGGTCTTGGATCCTTCATTTCGTTGAAAGCAAACTACTGTTGGCTCAGTACAGGTTAGAGCTCTATTATCACAAATTTTTTCCATTTACAATACTCAAATCCGATATCTTACGTAAAGAAAACAAGTGTCAACCCACTTAAACCAACCTATATTAATCCTCAGCTTGTACTTTAAATACCATTTTTATAATATTTTTAAATATAAACAGTTTTACCTTTACCAGTATTCTGCCCACTTATAAGTTTTTCACCATTGTCCATTGTTGCACAAATTTCACGAGCGCGATTAGCCCAAACTGTGACAAGGCCCATTTCACTGTTGATGGGCGTCCAAATCGTGGCTGCGACGCTCGTCTCAAAGCTCCGCACCCTCCATTTCCAATTTCTCTCTCATCGCCGTGACCCCAATTCGCCATTGTTGAAGCTCCGAGCTTCTTCATCTCCTCCAAAATGTTGTCTCGTAGGGCAGCCCAACGGCTGTTCCAGATCCGTCAGGTTTTCCGTCCATCTCCCCAGGTAAATCAGATTCGCTTGTCTCTCACATTTGGTGCTGGAATCAGGCATTTTTTCGTTTCTGAGAAATTTTGTATATCCTCTTTGGCAGCAATATCGATCATTCTCCACTGCTCTGAATTATGTAAGTTATTGTTAATTGATTGATTAGTTCCTGAATTTCAGTGTTTCAAATTCTTTTTAAGATGAGACTTTAGTTTTGGCCTGCTTACTTTTTGGTTGTGTTGATGTGTACAGCACATTGATACGCCAGACAACAATTCTAATATGCCATGGAAGTTCACTGAGACAAATCAACAAGAGGTGATTAAATTTCAGTTGTTATTTTTATATTTTTTGGGCGTTTTACTTTTTAACTATGGATGTTGTGTGCTTAGACAATGGTATCAGGGCTATGTGGATAAATGTGATTAGGAGGTTAAACATTTAGGGTTTCCTATTCCCTAGTCCCAACCCATCGACTTAAATGGGTAAACATGTCCGAAATAGTTTAGCTACTTGTTGAGCTAGTGAGGTGTTGGCCAAGGATTTTTGGCCTATTTTACTGGTTCAGGTCGCACATTTTCAACCAATTTAAGTTGAACGTAAACACAAATACTACCGCACCTAATACACTATTATACCTTATCTTGAATCCACCTATGAGCTCATCCATAGTAATTATAAAAATAAAAGGGCTTAAAGTAAATATTTGGTAGAATTGATTTTAAGAGCAATCTCTTTAGTATCCCCACCTAGCCTCTTTGTGGGTAAGATACCTGCAAAGGTAAGGCTTCTTACATACGAATCTCCCCAAACCCCATGCGATACATACCCCACCCAAGCGGGGCCTACAGTGAGAGTTGTTGTATCTCCACGTGCTTTTACTTGCTCTTTTTCCCATTCCCTTTTCAATGGCTAACAAATTGGAAGCCATTAAGAGGAGGTACTTCCTGTGGGGTTCTCTTGGAGATGATTTTAAGTATCACGTGGTGAGATCGAACATTATTAGTCAACCTTTTCCTAAAGGTGGCTCAGGCATTAGAGGCTCATTCATTATCAATGAGGCTCGTCTTAGTAAATGGTTGTGGAGGCTTGTGAATGAGAAAGACAATCTTTGGAGAGCTATGATCTAGTTGAGGGTTTGGATTGGATGCCAAGTAAGCATGATGGCCCTTATGGAATAGGTCTTTGGAAGTTTATTACCTGGGATCGTTTCTTGTCCCACATTGTTTTCGAGGTGGGAGATGGGTCCTCCATTTTCTTTGGCACAGTAGGTGGTGTGATGGTGTTTGTTTGAGGGATTGTTTCCGTTCTCTCTTTGTTCTTGCAGCTGACATGGATGCTCGTGTATCTGATTTTTTAGAGCACTCTCCTTCTTCGGTTGTTGGGTCCCTCTTTTCTGTTCGTCTAGCCTTCCCAGAGGATGATAGTGGCAATGAGTTCTTCACCATGCTTGATACAACTTCTCTGAGGGTCTCCTCTAGTCCTCTCTTGACATGGTTAGATGGTGCCTTACCACTACCGAGAAATTCAACGTCAGGGCTTATTTCCGTCGCCTTGCTTCTCCTCTTGGCAATACGTTCTCGATGTTTTTAGATTGCGGTTTTCCACATAATATTATTTGGAAGTCTTGGGCCCTTTTGGAAGTGTCCTTTTTTTTATGGGAAGCTTATCTAGGCAAGATCTTAACTTTTGATAGCTTACAAAAGAGGGGTAAAATCTTGGTCAACAAATGCTTTATGTGCAAAAATGGTGTAGAAACTATAGACTGTTTACTTCTCCATTGCTCGATTGCTAGAAACCTTTGGGAATTAGCCTTTAGTTGCCTGGGCCTGAATTAGGTGATGCCAAGTTATGGGAGTCATCAGTTATCGACGTGAGAAGGATTTCTCGGGGAGAAGGGCCAAGTCTAAAGTCTTCCAAATCATTCATCATGCTATCTTTTGGCTATTGTGGATGAGTGGAAATACTCTTTTCTTTTTGGGGGGAGGTTTTTGGTTCCTACTCGTTGGAAGTTATTGGTTTTGTGGATAGCTTATTCTTGGGTTGTAACTAGCTTTTGTTGGATGCTCTATTAGCGTCCTTCCTTGTAAATTCCCTCTTTTATAATATATATATTACCTTTTTCTTATAAAA